>JASTWF010000465.1:141063-196656 GCA_030390025.1 Squalus acanthias
TTCACCCATCCCGCAACGTGCCCCTCCCCCTTCTTCTCGTGAAGACATGGAGTCCACAAGCACAAGGAGCCCTGCGGTACCTTACCCCAAGTGCCTGCTCCTTATACATGAGCTTAGGCAGAGAATGCTGGCTGGATATTCGACCATGAAGGGCGTCACAGCTGAGCCCAAAGTCGTTCTCACCCAATACTTCTTCCGGAGTGACCAGGACAGTTAGCGCGGGTCAGTCTGGGCAGTCCCGGAGTGACCAGGACAGTTAGCGCGGGTCAGTCTGGGCAGTCCCGGAGTGACCAGGACAGTTAGCGCGGGTCAGTCTGGGCCGTCCCGGAGTGACCAGGACAGTAAGCGCGGGTCAGTCTGGACGGTCCCGGAGTGACCAGGACAGTTAGCGCGGGTCAGTCTGGACGGTCTCGGAGTGACCAGGACAGTTAGCGCGGGTCAGTCTGGGCGGATCCGGAGTGACCAGGACAGTTAGCGCGGGTCAGTCTGGGCGGTCCCGTAGTGACCAGGACAGTTAGCGTGGGTCAGTCTGGACGGTCCCGCAGTGACCAGGACAGTTAGCGCGGGTCAGTCTGGACGGTCTCGGAGTGACCAGGACAGTTAGCGCGGGTCAGTCTGGGCGGTCCCGGAGTGACCAGGACAGTTAGCGCGGGTCAGTCTGGGCGGTCCCGGAGTGACCAGGACAGTTAGCGCGGGTCAGTCTGGGCGGTCCCGCAGTGACCAGGACAGTTAGCGCGAGTCAGTCTGGGCGGTCCCGTAGTGACCAGGACAGTTAGCGTGGGTCAGTCTGGACGGTCCCGCAGTGACCAGGACAGTTAGCGCGGGTCAGTCTGGGCGGTCCCGTAGTGACCAGGACAGTTAGCGCGGGTCAGTCTGGGCGGTCCCGCAGTGACCAGGACAGTTAGCGCGGGTCAGTCTGGGCGGTCCCGGAGTGACCAGGACAGTTAGCGCGGGTCAGTCTGGGCGGTCCCGTAGTGACCAGGACAGTTAGCGTGGGTCAGTCTGGACGGTCCCGCAGTGACCAGGACAGTTAGCGCGGGTCAGTCTGGGCGGTCCCGTAGTGACCAGGACAGTTAGCGCGGGTCAGTCTGGGCGGTCCCGGAGTGACCAGGACAGTTAGCGCGGGTCAGTCTGGGCAGTCCCGGAGAGACCAGGACAGTTAGCGCGGGTCAGTCTGGGCGGTCCCGCAGTGACCAGGACAGTTAGCGCGGGTCAGTCTGGGCGGTCCCGGAGTGACCAGGACAGTTAGCGCGGGTCAGTCTCGGCCGTCCCGGAGTGACCAGGACAGTTAGCGCGGGTCAGTCTGGGCGGTCCCGGAGTGACCAGGACAGTTAGCGCGGGTCAGTCTGGGCGGTCCCGCAGTGACCAGGACAGTTAGCGTGGGTCAGTCTGGGCGGTCCCGCAGTGACCAGGACAGTTAGCGCGGGTCAGTCTGGCGGTCCCGCAGTGACCAGGACAGTTAGCGCGGGTCAGTCTGGGCGGTCCCGCAGTGACCAGGACAGTTAGCGCGGGTCAGTCTCGGCCGGTCCCGGAGTGACCAGGACAGTTAGCGCGGGTCAGTCTGGGCGGTCCCGCAGTGACCAGGACAGTTAGCGCGGGACAGTCTGGGCGGTCCCGCAGTGACCAGGACAGTTAGCGCGGGTCAGTCTGGGCGGTCCCACAGTGACCAGGACAGTTAGCGCGGGTCAGTCTCGGCCGTCCCGGAGTGACCAGGACAGTTAGCGTGGGTCAGTCTGGACGGTCCCGCAGTGACCAGGACAGTTAGCGCGGGTCAGTCTGGGCGGTCCCGGAGTGACCAGGACAGTTAGCGCGGGTCAGTCTGGGCGGTCCCGTAGTGACCAGGACAGTTAGCGTGGGTCAGTCTGGACGGTCCCGCAGTGACCAGGACAGTTAGCGCGGGTCAGTCTGGGCGGTCCCGTAGTGACCAGGACAGTTAGCGCGGGTCAGTCTGGGCGGTCCCGGAGTGACCAGGACAGTTAGCCGGGTCAGTCTGGGCAGTCCCGGAGAGACCAGGACAGTTAGCGCGGGTCAGTCTGGGCGGTCCCGCAGTGACCAGGACAGTTAGCGCGGGTCAGTCTGGGCGGTCCCGGAGTGACCAGGACAGTTAGCGCGGGTCAGTCTCGGCCGTCCCGGAGTGACCAGGACAGTTAGCGCGGGTCAGTCTGGACGGTCCCGGAGTGACCAGGACAGTTAGCGCGGGTCAGTCTGGGCGGTCCCGCAGTGACCAGGACAGTTAGCGTGGGTCAGTCTGGGCGGTCCCGCAGTGACCAGGACAGTTAGCGCGGGTCAGTCTGGGCGGTCCCGCAGTGACCAGGACAGTTAGCGCGGGTCAGTCTGGACGGTCTCGGAGTGACCAGGACAGTTAGCGCGGGTCAGTCTGGGCGGTCCCGGAGTGACCAGGACAGTTAGCGCGGGTCAGTCTGGGCGGTCCCGGAGTGACCAGGACAGTTAGCGCGGGTCAGTCTGGGCGGTCCCGCAGTGACCAGGACAGTTAGCGCGAGTCAGTCTGGGCGGTCCCGTAGTGACCAGGACAGTTAGCGTGGGTCAGTCTGGACGGTCCCGCAGTGACCAGGACAGTTAGCGCGGGTCAGTCTGGGCGGTCCCGTAGTGACCAGGACAGTTAGCGCGGGTCAGTCTGGGCGGTCCCGCAGTGACCAGGACAGTTAGCGCGGGTCAGTCTGGGCGGTCCCGGAGTGACCAGGACAGTTAGCGCGGGTCAGTCTGGGCGGTCCCGTAGTGACCAGGACAGTTAGCGTGGGTCAGTCTGGACGGTCCCGCAGTGACCAGGACAGTTAGCGCGGGTCAGTCTGGGCGGTCCCGTAGTGACCAGGACAGTTAGCGCGGGTCAGTCTGGGCGGTCCCGGAGTGACCAGGACAGTTAGCCCGGGTCAGTCTGGGCGGTCCCGTAGTGACCAGGACAGTTAGCGTGGGTCAGTCTGGACGGTCCCGCAGTGACCAGGACAGTTAGCGCGGGTCAGTCTGGGCGGTCCCGTAGTGACCAGGACAGTTAGCGCGGGTCAGTCTGGGCGGTCCCGGAGTGACCAGGACAGTTAGCGCGGGTCAGTCTCGGCCGTCCCGGAGTGACCAGGACAGTTAGCGCGGGTCAGTCTGGACGGTCCCGGAGTGACCAGGACAGTTAGCGCGGGTCAGTCTGGGCGGTCCCGCAGTGACCAGGACAGTTAGCGTGGGTTAGTCTGGGCGGTCCCGCAGTGACCAGGACAGTTAGCGCGGGTCAGTCTGGGCGGTCCCGCAGTGACCAGGACAGTTAGCGCGGGTCAGTCTGGGCGGTCCCGCAGTGACCAGGACAGTTAGCGCGGGTCAGTCTCGGCCGGTCCCGGAGTGACCAGGACAGTTAGCGCGGGTCAGTCTGGGCGGTCCCGCAGTGACCAGGACAGTTAGCGCGGGACAGTCTGGGCGGTCCCGCAGTGACCAGGACAGTTAGCGCGGGTCAGTCTGGGCGGTCCCACAGTGACCAGGACAGTTAGCGCGGGTCAGTCTCGGCCGTCCCGGAGTGACCAGGACAGTTAGCGTGGGTCAGTCTGGACGGTCCCGCAGTGACCAGGACAGTTAGCGCGGGTCAGTCTGGGCGGTCCCGGAGTGACCAGGACAGTTAGCGCGGGTCAGTCTGGGCGGTCCCGTAGTGACCAGGACAGTTAGCGTGGGTCAGTCTGGACGGTCCCGCAGTGACCAGGACAGTTAGCGCGGGTCAGTCTGGGCGGTCCCGTAGTGACCAGGACAGTTAGCGCGGGTCAGTCTGGGCGGTCCCGGAGTGACCAGGACAGTTAGCCGGGTCAGTCTGGGCAGTCCCGGAGAGACCAGGACAGTTAGCGCGGGTCAGTCTGGGCGGTCCCGCAGTGACCAGGACAGTTAGCGCGGGTCAGTCTGGGCGGTCCCGGAGTGACCAGGACAGTTAGCGCGGGTCAGTCTCGGCCGTCCCGGAGTGACCAGGACAGTTAGCGCGGGTCAGTCTGGACGGTCCCGGAGTGACCAGGACAGTTAGCGCGGGTCAGTCTGGGCGGTCCCGCAGTGACCAGGACAGTTAGCGTGGGTCAGTCTGGGCGGTCCCGCAGTGACCAGGACAGTTAGCGCGGGTCAGTCTGGGCGGTCCCGCAGTGACCAGGACAGTTAGCGCGGGTCAGTCTGGGCGGTCCCGCAGTGACCAGGACAGTTAGCGCGGGTCAGTCTCGGCCGTCCCGGAGTGACCAGGACAGTTAGCGCGGGTCAGTCTGGGCGGTCCCGCAGTGACCAGGACAGTTAGCGCGGGACAGTCTGGGCGGTCCCGCAGTGACCAGGACAGTTAGCGCGGGTCAGTCTGGGCGGTCCCGCAGTGACCAGGACAGTTAGCGCGGGTCAGTCTCGGCCGTCCCGGAGTGACCAGGACAGTTAGCGCGGGTCAGTCTGGGCGGTCCCGCAGTGACCAGGACAGTTAGCGCGGGTCAGTCTGGGCGGTCCCGCAGTGACCAGGACAGTTAGCGCGGGTCAGTCTCGGCCGTCCCGGAGTGACCAGGACAGTTAGCACGGGTCAGTCTGGGCGGTCCCGCAGTGACCAGGACAGTTAGCGCGGGTCAGTCTGGGCGGTCCCGCAGTGACCAGGACAATTAGCGCGGGTCAGTCTGGGCGGTCCCGCAGTGACCAGGACAGTTAGCGCGGGTCAGTCTGGGCGGTCCCGGAGTGACCAGGACAGTTAGCCCGGGTCAGTCTGGGCAGTCCCGGAGAGACCAGGACAGTTAGCGCGGGTCAGTCTGGGCGGTCCCGCAGTGACCAGGACAGTTAGCGCGGGTCAGTCTGGGCGGTCCCGGAGTGACCAGGACAGTTAGCCGGGTCAGTCTGGGCAGTCCCGGAGTGACCAGGACAGTTAGCGCGGGTCAGTCTCGGCCGTCCCGGAGTGACCAGGACAGTTAGCGCGGGTCAGTCTGGACGGTCCCGCAGTGACCAGGACAGTTAGCGCGGGTCAGTCTGGGCGGTCCCGCAGTGACCAGGACAGTTAGCGCGGGTCAGTCTGGGCGGTCCCGGAGTGACCAGGACAGTTAGCGCGGGTCAGTCTGGGCGGTCCCGCAGTGACCAGGACAGTTAGCGCGGGTCAGTCTGGGCCGTCCCGGAGTGACCAGGACAGTTAGCGCGGGTCAGTCTGGGCGGTCCCGCAGTGACCAGGACAGTTAGCGCGGGTCAGTCTGGGCGGTCCCGCAGTGACCAGGACAGTTAGCGCGGGTCAGTCTCGGCCGTCCCGGAGTGACCAGGACAGTTAGCGCGGGTCAGTCTGGGCGGTCCCGCAGTGACCAGGACAGTTAGCGCGGGTCAGTCTGGGCGGTCCCGCAGTGACCAGGACAGTTAGCGCGGGTCAGTCTGGGCGGTCCCGCAGTGACCAGGACAGTTAGCGCGGGTCAGTCTGGGCGGTCCCGGAGTGACCAGGACAGTTAGCCCGGGTCAGTCTGGGCAGTCCCGGAGAGACCAGGACAGTTAGCGCGGGTCAGTCTGGGCGGTCCCGGAGTGACCAGGACAGTTAGCGCGGGTCAGTCTCGGCCGTCCCGGAGTGACCAGGACAGTTAGCGCGGGTCAGTCTGGACGGTC
This sequence comes from Squalus acanthias, assembly GCA_030390025.1. Lineage (NCBI taxonomy): Eukaryota > Metazoa > Chordata > Chondrichthyes > Squaliformes > Squalidae > Squalus > Squalus acanthias. The sequence continues at coordinate 146,632 of JASTWF010000465.1, forward strand.
CCGCAGTGACCAGGACAGTTAGCGCGGGTCAGTCTGGGCGGTCCCGCAGTGACCAGGACAGTTAGCGCGGGTCAGTCTGGGCGGTCCCGCAGTGACCAGGACAGTTAGCGCGGGTCAGTCTGGGCGGTCCCGCAGTGACCAGGACAGTTAGCGCGGGTCAGTCTGGGCGGTCCCGGAGTGACCAGGACAGTTAGCGCGGGTCAGTCTGGGCGGTCCCGGAGTGACCAGGACAGTTAGCGCGGGTCAGTCTGGACGGTCCCGCAGTGACCAGGACAGTTAGCGCGGGTCAGTCTCGGCCGTCCCGGAGTGACCAGGACAGTTAGCGCGGGTCAGTCTGGGCGGTCCCGGAGTGACCAGGACAGTTAGCGCGGGTCAGTCTCGGCCGTCCCGGAGTGACCAGGACAGTTAGCGCGGGTCAGTCTGGGCGGTCCCGCAGTGACCAGGACAGTTAGCGCGGGTCAGTCTGGGCGGTCCCGCAGTGACCAGGACAGTTAGCGCGGGTCAGTCTGGGCAGTCCCGGAGAGACCAGGACAGTTAGCGCGGGTCAGTCTGGGCGGTCCCGCAGTGACCAGGACAGTTAGCGAGGGTCAGTCTGGGCGGTCCCGGAGTGACCAGGACAGTTAGCGCGGGTCAGTCTGGACGGTCCCGCAGTGACCAGGACAGTTAGCGCGGGTCAGTCTCGGCCGTCCCGGAGTGACCAGGACAGTTAGCGCGGGTCAGTCTGGGCGGTCCCGGAGTGACCAGGACAGTTAGCGCGGGTCAGTCTCGGCCGTCCCGGAGTGACCAGGACAGTTAGCGCGGGTCAGTCTGGACGGTCCCGCAGTGACCAGGACAGTTAGCGCGGGTCAGTCTCGGCCGTCCCGGAGTGACCAGGACAGTTAGCGCGGGTCAGTCTGGACGGTCCCGCAGTGACCAGGACAGTTAGCGTGGGTCAGTCTGGGCGGTCCCGCAGTGACCAGGACAGTTAGCGCGGGTCAGTCTGGGCGGTCCCGCAGTGACCAGGACAGTTAGCGCGGGTCAGTCTGGGCGGTCCCGCAGTGACCAGGACAGTTAGCGCGGGTCAGTCTGGGCGGTCCCGCAGTGACCAGGACAGTTAGCGCGGGTCAGTCTCGGCCGTCCCGGAGTGACCAGGACAGTTAGCGCGGGTCAGTCTGGGCGGTCCCGCAGTGACCAGGACAGTTAGCGCGGGTCAGTCTGGGCGGTCCCGCAGTGACCAGGACAATTAGCGCGGGTCAGTCTGGGCGGTCCCGCAGTGACCAGGACAGTTAGCGCGGGTCAGTCTGGGCGGTCCCGGAGTGACCAGGACTGTTAGCCCGGGTCAGTCTGGGCAGTCCCGGAGAGACCAGGACAGTTAGCGCGGGTCAGTCTGGGCGGTCCCGGAGTGACCAGGACAGTTAGCGCGGGTCAGTCTCGGCCGTCCCGGAGTGACCAGGACAGTTAGCGCGGGTCAGTCTGGACGGTCCCGCAGTGACCAGGACAGTTAGCGCGGGTCAGTCTGGGCGGTCCCGCAGTGACCAGGACAGTTAGCGCGGGTCAGTCTGGGCGGTCCCGCAGTGACCAGGACAGTTAGCGCGGGTCAGTCTGGGCGGTCCCGGAGTGACCAGGACAGTTAGCGCGGGTCAGTCTGGACGGTCCCGCAGTGACCAGGACAGTTAGCGCGGGTCAGTCTCGGCCGTCCCGGAGTGACCAGGACAGTTAGCGTGGGTCAGTCTGGGCGGTCCCGGAGTGACCAGGACAGTTAGCGCGGGTCAGTCTCGGCCGTCCCGGAGTGACCAGGACAGTTAGCGCGGGTCAGTCTGGGCGGTCCCGCAGTGACCAGGACAGTTAGCGCGGGTCAGTCTGGGCGGTCCCGCAGTGACCAGGACAGTTAGCGCGGGTCAGTCTGGGCAGTCCCGGAGAGACCAGGACAGTTAGCGCGGGTCAGTCTGGGCGGTCCCGGAGTGACCAGGACAGTTAGCGCGGGTCAGTCTGGGCGGTCCCGGAGTGACCAGGACAGTTAGCGCGGGTCAGTCTGGACGGTCCCGCAGTGACCAGGACAGTTAGCGCGGGTCAGTCTCGGCCGTCCCGGAGTGACCAGGACAGTTAGCGCGGGTCAGTCTGGGCGGTCCCGGAGTGACCAGGACAGTTAGCGCGGGTCAGTCTGGGCGGTCCCGGAGTGACCAGGACAGTTAGCGCGGGTCAGTCTGGGCGGTCCCGCAGTGACCAGGACAGTTAGCGCGGGTCAGTCTGGGCGGTCCCGCAGTGACCAGGACAGTTAGCGCGGGTCAGTCTGGGCGGTCCCGCAGTGACCAGGACAATTAGCGCGGGTCAGTCTGGACGGTCCCGCAGTGACCAGGACAGTTAGCGCGGGTCAGTCTGGGCGGTCCCGCAGTGACCAGGACAGTTAGCGCGGGTCAGTCTCGGCCGTCCCGGAGTGACCAGGACAGTTAGCGCGGGTCAGTCTGGGCGGTCCCGCAGTGACCAGGACAGTTAGCGCGGGTCAGTCTGGGCGGTCCCGGAGTGACCAGGACAGTTAGCGCGGGTCAGTCTGGGCGGTCCCGGAGTGACCAGGACAGTTAGCGCGGGTCAGTCTGGGCGGTCCCGGAGTGACCAGGACAATTAGCGCGGGTCTCTCCGGCCGGTCCCGCAGTGACCAGGACAATTAGCGCGGGTCAGTCTGGGCGGTCCCGCAGTGACCAGGACAATTAGCGCGGGTCTCTCCGGCCGGTCCCGCAGTGACCAGGACAATTAGCGCGGGTCTCTCCGGCCGGTCCCGCAGTGACCAGGACAATTAGCGCGGGTCAGTCTGGGCGGTCCCGCAGTGACCAGGACAATTAGCGCGGGTCAGTCTGGGCGGTCCCGCAGTGACCAGGACAGTTAGCGCGGGTCTCTCCGGCCGGTCCCGCAGTGACCAGGACAGTTAGCGCGGGTCTCTCCGGCCGGTCCCGCAGTGACCAGGACAGTTAGCGCGGGTCAGTCTCGGCGGTCCCGCAGTGACCAGGACAATTAGCGCGGGTCAGTCTCGGCGGTCCCGCAGTGACCAGGACAATTAGCGCGGGTCATCTCGGCCGGTCCCGCAGTGACCAGGACAATTAGCGCGGGTCAGTCTGGGCGGTCCCGCAGTGACCAGGACAATTAGCGCGGGTCTCTCCGGCCGGTCCCGCAGTGACCAGGACAATTAGCGCGGGTCAGTCTCGGCCGGTCCCGCAGTGACCAGGACAGTTAGCGCGGGTCAGTCTGGGCGGTCCCGCAGTGACCAGGACAGTTAGCGCGGGTCAGTCTCGGCCGGTCCCGCAGTGACCAGGACAGTTAGCGCGGGTCAGTCTGGGCGGTCCCGCAGTGACCAGGACAGTTAGCGCGGGTCAGTCTCGGCCGGTCCCGCAGTGACCAGGACAGTTAGCGCGGGTCAGTCTGGGCGGTCCCGCAGTGACCAGGACAATTAGCGCGGGTCTCTCCGGCCGGTCCCGGAGTGACCAGGACAGTTAGCGCGGGTCTCTCCGGCCGGTCCCGGAGTGACCAGGACAGTTAGCGCGGGTCTCTCCGGCCGGTCCCGCAGTGACCAGGACAGTTAGCGCGGGTCTCTCCGGCCGGTCCCGGAGTGACCAGGACAGTTAGCGCGGGTCTCTCCGGCCGGTCCCGCAGTGACCAGGACAGTTAGCGCGGGTCTCTCCGGCCGGTCCCGGAGTGACCAGGACAATTAGCGCGGGTCTCTCCGGCCGGTCCCGCAGTGACCAGGACAATTAGCGCGGGTCTCTCCGGCCGGTCCCGGAGTGACCAGGACAATTAGCGCGGGTCTCTCCGGCCGGTCCCGGAGTGACCAGGACAATTAGCGCGGGTCTCTCCGGCCGGTCCCGGAGTGACCAGGACAATTAGCGCGGGTCTCTCCGGCCGGTCCCGGAGTGACCAGGACAATTAGCGCGGGTCAGTCTGGGCGGTCCCGCAGTGACCAGGACAATTAGCGCGGGTCTCTCCGGCCGGTCCCGCAGTGACCAGGACAATTAGCGCGGGTCTCTCCAGCCGGTCCCGGAGTGACCAGGACAATTAGCGCGGGTCTCTCCGGCCGGTCCCGGAGTGACCAGGACAATTAGCGCGGGTCAGTCTGGGCGGTCCCGCAGTGACCAGGACAATTAGCGCGGGTCAGTCTGGGCGGTCCCGCAGTGACCAGGACAGTTAGCGCGGGTCTCTCCGGCCGGTCCCGCAGTGACCAGGACAGTTAGCGCGGGTCAGTCTGGGCGGTCCCGCAGTGACCAGGACAGTTAGCGCGGGTCTCTCCGGCCGGTCCCGCAGTGACCAGGACAGTTAGCGCGGGTCAGTCTGGGCGGTCCCGCAGTGACCAGGACAATTAGCGCGGGTCTCTCCGGCCGGTCCCGGAGTGACCAGGACAGTTAGCGCGGGTCTCTCCGGCCGGTCCCGGAGTGACCAGGACAGTTAGCGCGGGTCAGTCTGGGCGGTCCCGCAGTGACCAGGACAGTTAGCGCGGGTCAGTCTGGGCGGTCCCGGAGTGACCAGGACAGTTAGCGCGGGTCAGTCTGGGCGGTCCCGGAGTGACCAGGACAGTTAGCGCGGGTCAGTCTGGGCGGTCCCGGAGTGACCAGGACAGTTAGCGCGGGTCAGTCTGGGCGGTCCCGGAGTGACCAGGACAGTTAGCGCGGGTCAGTCTGGGCGGTCCCGGAGTGACCAGGACAGTTAGCGCGGGTCAGTCTGGGCGGTCCCGGAGTGACCAGGACAGTTAGCGCGGGTCAGTCTGGCGGTCCCGGAGTGACCAGGACAGTTAGCGCGGGTCAGTCTGGGCGGTCCCGGCAGTGACCAGGACAGTTAGCGCGGGTCAGTCTGGGCGGTCCCGCAGTGACCAGGACAGTTAGCGCGGGTCAGTCTGGGCGGTCCCGGAGTGACCAGGACAGTTAGCGCGGGTCAGTCTGGCGGTCCCGGAGTGACCAGGACAATTAGCGCGGGTCTCTCCGGCCGGTCCCGGAGTGACCAGGACAATTAGCGCGGGTCAGTCTGGGCGGTCCCGCAGTGACCAGGACAATTAGCGCGGGTCAGTCTGGGCGGTCCCGGAGTGACCAGGACAGTTAGCGCGGGTCTCTCCGGCCGGTCCCGGAGTGACCAGGACAATTAGCGCGGGTCTCTCCGGCCGGTCCCGGAGTGACCAGGACAGTTAGCGCGGGTCTCTCCGGCCGGTCCCGGAGTGACCAGGACAATTAGCGCGGGTCAGTCTGGGCGGTCCCGCAGTGACCAGGACAATTAGCGCGGGTCAGTCTGGGCGGTCCCGGAGTGACCAGGACAATTAGCGCGGGTCTCTCCGGCCGGTCCCGCAGTGACCAGGACAGTTAGCGCGGGTCTCTCCGGCCGGTCCCGCAGTGACCAGGACAGTTAGCGCGGGTCTCTCCGGCCGGTCCCGGAGTGACCAGGACAGTTAGCGCGGGTCTCTCCGGCCGGTCCCGCAGTGACCAGGACAGTTAGCGCGGGTCTCTCCGGCCGGTCCCGGAGTGACCAGGACAATTAGCGCGGGTCTCTCCGGCCGGTCCCGGAGTGACCAGGACAATTAGCGCGGGTCTCTCCGGCCGGTCCCGGAGTGACCAGGACAGTTAGCGCGGGTCTCTCCGGCCGGTCCCGCAGTGACCAGGACAATTAGCGCGGGTCTCTCCGGCCGGTCCCGGAGTGACCAGGACAATTAGCGCGGGTCTCTCCGGCCGGTCCCGGAGTGACCAGGACAGTTAGCGCGGGTCTCTCCGGCCGGTCCCGGTGTGACCAGGACAGTTAGCGCGGGTCTCTCCGGCCGGTCCCGGAGTGACCAGGACAATTAGCGCGGGTCTCTCCGGCCGGTCCCGGAGTGACCAGGACAGTTAGCGCGGGTCTCTCCGGCCGGTCCCGGAGTGACCAGGACAATTAGCGCGGGTCTCTCCGGCCGGTCCCGGAGTGACCAGGACAGTTAGCGCGGGTCAGTCTGGGCGGTCCCGGAGTGACCAGGACAGTTAGCGCGGGTCAGTCTGGGCGGTCCCGGAGTGACCAGGACAGTTAGCGCGGGTCAGTCTGGGCGGTCCCGCAGTGACCAGGACAGTTAGCGCGGGTCTCTCCGGCCGGTCCCGGAGTGACCAGGACAGTTAGCGCGGGTCTCTCGGCCGGTCCCGGAGTGACCAGGACAGTTAGCGCGGGTCTCTCCGGCCGGTCCCGGAGTGACCAGGACAGTTAGCGCGGGTCAGTCTGGGCGGTCCCGCAGTGACCAGGACAGTTAGCGCGGGTCTCTCCGGCCGGTCCCGGAGTGACCAGGACAATTAGCGCGGGTCTCTCCGGCCGGTCCCGGAGTGACCAGGACAGTTAGCGCGGGTCAGTCTGGGCGGTCCCGCAGTGACCAGGACAGTTAGCCGGGTCTCTCCGGCCGGTCCCGGAGTGACCAGGACAGTTAGCGCGGGTCTCTCCGGCCGGTCCCGGAGTGACCAGGACAGTTAGCGCGGGTCTCTCCGGCCGGTCCCGGAGTGACCAGGACAGTTAGCGCGGGTCTCTCCGGCCGGTCCCGCAGTGACCAGGACAGTTAGCGCGGGTCTCTCGGCCGGTCCCGGAGTGACCAGGACAGTTAGCGCGGGTCTCTCCGGCCGGTCCCGCAGTGACCAGGACAGTTAGCGCGGGTCTCTCCGGCCGGTCCCGGAGTGACCAGGACAGTTAGCGCGGGTCTCTCCGGCCGGTCCCGGAGTGACCAGGACAGTTAGCGCGGGTCTCTCCGGCCGGTCCCGAGTGACCAGGACAGTTAGCGCGGGTCTCTCCGGCCGGTCCCGGAGTGACCAGGACAGTTAGCGCGGGTCTCTCCGGCCGGTCCCGGAGTGACCAGGACAGTTAGCGCGGGTCTCTCGGCCGGTCCCGCAGTGACCAGGACAGTTAGCGCGGGTCTCTCCGGCCGGTCCCGCAGTGACCAGGACAGTTAGCGCGGGTCTCTCCGGCCGGTCCCGCAGTGACCAGGACAGTTAGCGCGGGTCTCTCCGGCCGGTCCCGGAGTGACCAGGACAGTTAGCGCGGGTCTCTCCGGCCGGTCCCGGAGTGACCAGGACAGTTAGCGCGGGTCTCTCCGGCGGTCCCGGAGTGACCAGGACAGTTAGCGCGGGTCTCTCCGGCCGGTCCCGCAGTGACCAGGACAGTTAGCGCGGGTCTCTCCGGCCGGTCCCGGAGTGACCAGGACAGTTAGCGCGGGTCTCTCCGGCCGGTCCCGCAGTGACCAGGACAGTTAGCGCGGGTCTCTCCGGCCGGTCCCGCAGTGACCAGGACAGTTAGCGCGGGTCTCTCCGGCCGGTCCCGCAGTGACCAGGACAGTTAGCGCGGGTCTCTCCGGCCGGTCCCGGAGTGACCAGGACAGTTAGCGCGGGTCTCTCCGGCCGGTCCCGGAGTGACCAGGACAGTTAGCGCGGGTCTCTCCGGCCGGTCCCGGAGTGACCAGGACAGTTAGCGCGGGTCTCTCCGGCCGGTCCCGGAGTGACCAGGACAGTTAGCGCGGGTCTCTCCGGCCGGTCCCGCAGTGACCAGGACAGTTAGCGCGGGTCTCTCCGGCCGGTCCCGGAGTGGTCCCGGTCCGTATTCCTCCCTGGGTGATAACTGCCTCAGCTTGGTTTTAATCCTGTCTGGACTGTTGGTCGAGGCCAGTCTAAAGAACAACAACAATTTGCATTTATATAGTGCCTTTAATCCCATGGAGCTTCACAGGAGCGTAATGGAGGAAATTGACCCTGAGCCAAACAAGGAACATAAGAACATCAGGATTAGGAGCAGGAGTCGGCCATTCGGCCCCTCGAGCCTGCTCCGCCATTCAGTGAGATCATGGCTGATCTTTGACCTCAACTCCACTTTCCCACCCAATCCCCATATCCCTTGATTCCCCGAGAGTCCAAAAATCTATCTATTTCTGTCTTGAATATACCCAAAGACTCAGCATCCACAGCCCTCTGGGGCCAGAGAATTCCAAAGATTCACCACCCTCTGAGTGAAGAAATTCCTCCTCATCTCAGTCTTAAATGGCCGACCCCTTATCCTGAGACTATGTCCCCTCGTTCTAGACACTCCAGCCAGGGGAAACAACCTCTCAGCATCTACCCTGTCAATCCCCTTCAGAACCTTGTATGTTTCAAAGAGATCACCTCTCATTCTTCTAAACTCCAGAGAGTATCGGCCCATTCTACACAATCTCTCCTCATAGGACAGCCCAACACGGAGGCATGAGGAGGAGCGAGTAAGATGGATGAAGCAGCCCCAGTGCGGGTCCAGCCCCGCTCTCCACTGCTGGTGGGCGGTCAGGGGAAGTGAAAGGTCAGCGATGATGAGATGAGTGATTGGGGGCTGAGAACGGACCTGAGAAACGTTGGGAACTGGTTCCCGGCTCGGTTCCCAGCCCTGAACACAGCAGCCTTCCTCCCGGGAGCGCAGCGAGCGCCCAGCAACCCTCGGGAGAAGCCGGAGCGGGAATGAGAGGCAGGGTGGGAATCCCCCCAGGGCTTCGGTTGGGAACGGTCTGGTCCCTTCCCTCTGACTGCCCGGTCCTCCCGGGCGTCTGGTGCGGTTACCATGGGATACGGCCAGACCACGGAGCAAGTAATAACAATAACGTATCATTAAATACTGAGAGAGGCCTGGTCGAGGTGAAGCCCATCGCTGTACCGAGTTGTCTTGGTCTAGTTGCTCAATTCCTGAAGAAAGCAAGGGTTCAATCGAAGGATGTGGGGGGCGGGGGGAGTGAAGGGGAAGGGGGTTGGGTGAGGAGGGGAGGGTCCCTGGAGAGACCCATTATTGGGAAGATGAAGAGCACAGGGTTAATACTAAGAAGCTGAATGAGCGGCATTTTAGCACAGACTGTCCAAAGCAAAACAGCCAATCAGTAGAGAAATCGGCCATCCATTGACATAATGGTTAAGCTTTGCTCCTTTCTGTCACTACACCCAGAAACATTCCCGTAGTGACCCCATTCGACCTCGGAGGTAGAGGTACAGGAGGAATAGCATTGGGCTACACAAAGTCCACCCCTTCCTCTCAGATCAAGCCCACCTCCCGCAATCCCTACCCTCTCCAGGGGGTCCGATTGTCTCAGTCACACTGTCCACCTCAAGGTCCCTCGCTGTTAACTCCTTCCACCACTCGGTCCCACGTTGGGAGACAGATGCTTTACTCCTTCTTCCCGAAGAATTTCTTGAAGACGGATTTGTTCCTTGCCCTGGGAAGGCTCCTGATATCACGTTGTTCGAACGGATGGACGTGCGTCCGACCCCCGAGGTGGCTGTGGGCCTCCTGCGGTCCCGAGCCCCCGCTGCTCAAAGACTGGCACCTGCTCCTGGGGGAGACTTGCAATCGCTCCCCGATGTACAAGGTGACAGAGTAACAGCTGGGAGCATTTGAGCGTTCGGCAACTCTCCCCACGGTGTAAACGGGCATCATCGTCTGATGTGAGGCTGCAAACAAGATCAAGAGAGAAGTGTTAGAGACACAGAGTTAGGCAAATAGGCGGGCTTCGATGGGAGAGTTAGTGTACTAGAGGGATGGGCTTCGATGGGTGAGTTAGTGTACTAGAGGGATGGGCTTCGATGGGAGAGTTAGTGTACTAGAGGGATGGGCTTCGATGGCAGAGTTAGTGTACTAGAGGGATGGGCTTCGATGGGAGAGTTAGTGTACTGGAGGGATGGGCTTCGATGGGAGAGTTAGTGTACTAGAGGGATGGGCTTCGATGGGTGAGTTAGTGTACTAGAGGGATGGGCTTCGATGGGAGAGTTAGTGTACTAGAGGGATGGGCTTCGATGGGAGAGTTAGTGTACTAGAGGGATGGGCTTCGATGGGAGAGTTAGTGTACTAGAGGGATGGGCTTCGATGGGAGAGTTAGTGTACTAGAGGGATGGGCTTCGATGGGTGAGTTAGTGTACTGGAGGGATGGGCTTCGATGGGAGAGTTAGTGTACTAGAGGGATGGGCTTCGATGGGAGAGTTAGTGTACTAGAGGGATGGGCTTCGATGGGAGAGTTAGTGTACTAGAGGGATGGGCTTCGATGGGAGAGTTAGTGTACTAGAGGATGGGCTTCGATGGGAGAGTTAGTGTACTAGAGGGATGGGCTTCGATGGGAGAGTTAGTGTACTAGAGGATGGGCTTCGATGGGAGAGTTAGTGTACTAGAGGGATGGGCTTCGATGGAGAGTTAGTGTACTAGAGGGATGGGCTTCGATGGGAGAGTTAGTGTACAGAGGAATGGGCTTCGATGGGAGAGTTAGTGTACTAGAGGGATGGGCTTCGATGGGAGAGTTAGTGTACTGAGGGATGGGCTTCGATGGGAGAGTTAGTGTACTAGAGGGATGGGCTTCGATGGGAGAGTTAGTGTACTAGAGGAATGGGCTTCGATGGGAGAGTTAGTGTACTAGAGGGATGGGCTTCGATGGGAGAGTTAGTGTACTAGAGGGATGGGCTTCGATGGGAGAGTTAGTGTACTAGAGGGATGGGCTTCGATGGGAGAGTTAGTGTACTAGAGGGATGGGCTTCGATGGGAGAGTTAGTGTACTAGAGGGATGGGCTTCGATGGGAGAGTTAGTGTACTAGAGGGATGGGCTTCGATGGGAGAGTTAGTGTACTAGAGGGATGGGCTTCGATGGGAGAGTTAGTGTACTAGAGGGATGGGCTTCGATGGGAGAGTTAGTGTACTAGAGGATGGGCTTCGATGGGAGAGTTAGTGTACTAGAGGGATGGGCTTCGATGGGAGAGTTAGTGTACTAGAGGAATGGGCTTCGATGGGAGAGTTAGTGTACTAGAGGGATGGGCTTCGATGGGAGAGTTAGTGTACTAGAGGGATGGGCTTCGATGGGAGAGTTAGTGTACTAGAGGGATGGGCTTCGATGGGAGAGTTAGTGTACTAGAGGGATGGGCTTCGATGGGAGAGTTAGTGTACTAGAGGGATGGGCTTCGATGGGAGAGTTAGTGTACTAGAGGGATGGGCTTCGATGGGAGAGTTAGTGTACTAGAGGGATGGGCTTCGATGGGAGAGTTAGTGTACTAGAGGGATGGGCTTCGATGGGAGAGTTAGTGTACTAGAGGAATGGGCTTCGATGGGTGAGTTAGTGTACTAGAGGGATGGGCTTCGATGGGTGAGTTAGTGTACTAGAGGAATGGGCTTCGATGGGTGAGTTAGTGTACTAGAGGAATGGGCTTCGATGGGTGAGTTAGTGTACTAGAGGGATGGGCTTCGATGGGAGAGTTAGTGTACCAGAGGAATGGGCTTCGATGGGAGAGTTAGTGTACTAGAGGGATGGGCTTCGATGGGAGAGTTAGGGTACTAGAGGATGGGCTTCGATGGGAGAGTTAGTGTACTGGAGGAATGGGCTTCAATGGGAGAGTTAGTGTACTAGAGGGATGGGCTTCGATGGGAGAGTTAGTGTACTAGAGGGATGGGCTTCGATGGGTGAGTTAGTGTACTAGAGGGATGGGCTTCGATGGGAGAGTTAGTGTACTAGAGGAATGGGCTTCGATGGGTGAGTTAGTGTACTAGAGGGATGGGCTTCGATGGGAGAGTTAGTGTACTAGAGGGATGGGCTTCGATGGGTGAGTTAGTGTACTAGAGGGATGGGCTTCGATGGGAGAGTTAGTGTACCAGAGGGATGGGCTTCGATGGGTGAGTTAGTGTACTAGAGGGATGGGCTTCGATGGGAGAGTTAGTGTACTAGAGGAATGGGCTTCGATGGGTGAGTTAGTGTACTAGAGGGATGGGCTTCGATGGGAGAGTTAGTGAACTAGAGGAATGGGCTTCGATGGGAGCGTTAGCGTGCTAGAGGAATGGGCTTCGATGGGAGAGATAGTGTACTAGAGGGATGGGCTTTGATGGGAGAGTTAGTGTACTAGAGGGATGGGCTTCGATGGGAGAGTTAGTGTACTGGAGGGATGGGCTTCGATGGGTGAGTTAGTGTACTAGAGGGATGGGCTTTGATGGGAGAGTTAGGGGTAAAAATTCAGTTGGTTGCGCCTCCCGTTAGCGCCTTAAGAGGGCGCTAATGGGGCGCAAAGCCGCTAACGCCCGGGCGCAGCGATGTTTGCGCCGCTCGGGAACTTAACTAGAGATTGTGCGGCGGCGCTAAACTTTACCGCTGCGACCACCTGCGCGCGCAGATTGTGACGTCATTCCATGGTGCAACGCCCTTGTGGCGCCCCGGAGCGGAAATTGAGTGGCGCCCCCTGCCTTACCGCCTGGCGCATCCAACGACCAGAAGACTGGAACGCTATCAATCGCTGTGGGGCTGGGGGGGGGGCGCTATTTAAAGGGGGCCTCTTCCTGTCTTTTATTGTTGGTGGCATTTTTGAACTACGCATTCTGAGAGAGAGAGGGAGAGACTTCTGGAGAGATTCAACGTTGTGTGAAGGAGTTTTGGGTACTGAGCAGCACTTTGCAGGTTCATTTTGATTTGCCATTCCTTGTATCGATTTAGCAGAGACTGTGGGAGCTGCACTCTGAGCTCTTTGCCTGGTACTCTCCATTGTTCTTTCCAGCACATTTGTTGTGCAAGTCTCTCCAGGCCGAGATTCAAGGCTGCAATGAACAGGATGTGGATGGAAAGCAAGATTAACCATCCCCTTTAAGAACTGGCCCGTGCCATTGTGTGTGTGTTCCATTGCTGACTGACATTACATGAGCTTCGCCAGCGCTCTGAGTTAGCGCCTCACTCCTTGGCCTTTGCGCCTTAAGACAGGTGTGCAGCGCCTGCTTTAGCGCTCCACTCACCTCCCGGGGCGGTAAAAGTGAAGTTTCCAGTCAGTGCCGATAATTAGCGCCAGGCGCTAATATTTGCGTCCAGACGATATTTGCGCCCCAAATGAAGCGCGACCTAATTTTTCCCCCTTAGTGTGCTAGAGGAATGGGCTTCGATGGGTGAGTTAGTGTACTAGAGGGATGGGCTTCGATGGGAGAGTTAGTGTACTAGAGGGATGGGCTTCGATGGGAGAGTTAGTGTACTAGAGGGATGGGCTTCGATGGGAGAGTTAGTGTACTAGAGGGATGGGCTTCGATGGGAGAGTTAGTGTACTAGAGGGATGGGCTTCGATGGGAGAGTTAGTGTACTAGAGGGATGGGCTTCGATGGGAGAGTTAGTGTCCTAGAGGGATGGGCTTCGATGGGTGAGTTAGTGTACTAGAGGGATAGGCTTCGATGGGAGAGTTAGTGTACTAGAGGGATGGGCTTCGATGGGTGAGTTAGTGTACTAGAGGGATGGGCTTCGATGGGTGAGTTAGTGTACTGGAGGGATGGGCTTCGATGGGAGAGTTAGTGTACTAGAGGGATGGGCTTCGATGGGTGTGTTAGTGTACTAGAGGGATGGGCTTCGATGGAGAGTTAGTGTACTAGAGGGATGGGCTTCGATGGGAGAGTTAGTGTACTGGTGGGATGGGCTTCGATGGGAGAGTTTGTGTACTAGAGGGATGGGCTTCGATGGGAGAGTTAGTGTACTGGAGGGATGGGCTTCGATGGGAGAGTTAGTGTACTAGAGGGATGGGCTTCGATGGGTGTGTTAGTGTACTAAGGGATTGGCTTCGATGGGTGAGTTAGTGTACTGGAGGGATGGGCTTCGATGGGTGTGTTAGTGTACTAGAGGGATGGGCTTCGAAGGGCGAGTTAGTGTACTAGAGGGATGGGCTTCGATGGGAGAGTTAGTGTACTAGAGGGATGGGCTTCGATGGGAGAGTTAGTGTACTAGAGCGATGGGCTTCGATGGGAGAGTTAGTGTACTGGAGGGATGGGCTTCGATGGGAGAGTTAGTGTACTGGAGGGATGGGCTTCGATGGGAGAGTTAGTGTACTAAGGGATTGGCTTCGATGGGTGAGTTAGTGTACTGGAGGGATGGGCTTCGATGGGTGTGTTAGTGCACTAGAGGGATGGGCTTCGATGGGCGAGTTAGTGTACTAGAGGGATTGGCTTCGATGGGAGAGTTAGTGTACTAGAGGGATGGGCTTCGATGGGAGAGTTAGTGTACTAGAGGGATGGGCTTCGATGGGAGAGTTAGTGTACTAGAGGGATGGGCTTCGATGGGAGAGTTAGTGTACTAGAGGGATGGGCTTCGATGGGAGAGTTAGTGTACTAGAGGGATGGGCTTCGATGGGAGAGTTAGTGTACTAGAGGGATGGGCTTCGATGGGAGAGTTAGTGTACTAGAGGGATGGGCTTCGATGGAGAGTTAGTGTACTAGAGGGATGGGCTTCGATGGGAGAGTTAGTGTACTAGAGGGATGGGCTTCGATGGGAGAGTTAGTGTACTAGAGGATGGGCTTCGATGGGAGAGTTAGTGTACTAGAGGGATGGGCTTCGATGGGAGAGTTAGTGTACTAGAGGGATGGGCTTCGATGGGAGAGTTAGTGTACTAGAGGGATGGGCTTCGATGGGAGAGTTAGTGTACTAGAGGGATGGGCTTCGATGGGAGAGTTAGTGTACTAGAGGGATGGGCTTCGATGGGAGAGTTAGTGTACTAGAGGGATGGGCTTCGATGGGAGAGTTAGTGTACTAGAGGGATGGGCTTCGATGGGAGAGTTAGTGTACTAGAGGATGGGCTTCGATGGGAGAGTTAGTGTACTAGAGGGATGGGCTTCGATGGGAGAGTTAGTGTACTAGAGGGATGGGCTTCGATGGGAGAGTTAGTGTACTAGAGGGATGGGCTTCGATGGGAGAGTTAGTGTACTAGAGGGATGGGCTTCGATGGGAGAGTTAGTGTACTGGAGGGATGGGCTTCGATGGGTGAGTTAGTGTACTAGAGGGATGGGCTTCGATGGGAGAGTTAGTGTACTAGAGGGATGGCTTCGATGGGAGAGTTAGTGTACTAGAGGGATGGGCTTCGATGGGAGAGTTAGTGTACTAGAGGGATGGGCTTCGATGGGAGAGTTAGTGTACTAGAGGGATGGGCTTCGATGGGAGAGTTAGTGTACTAGAGGGATGGGCTTCGATGGGAGAGTTAGTGTACTAGAGGGATGGGCTTCGATGGGAGAGTTAGTGTACTAGAGGATGGGCTTCGATGGGAGAGTTAGTGTACTAGAGGAATGGGCTTCGATGGGAGAGTTAGTGTACTAGAGGGATGGGCTTCGATGGGAGAGTTAGTGTACTAGAGGGATGGGCTTCGATGGGAGAGTTAGTGTACTAGAGGGATGGGCTTCGATGGGAGAGTTAGTGTACTAGAGGGATGGGCTTCGATGGGAGAGTTAGTGTACTAGAGGAATGGGCTTCGATGGGAGAGTTAGTGTACTAGAGGGATGGGCTTCGATGGGAGAGTTAGTGTACTGGAGGGATGGGCTTCAATGGGAGAGTTAGTGTACTAGAGGGATGGGCTTCGATGGGTGAGTTAGTGTACTAGAGGGATGGGCTTCGATGGGAGAGTTAGTGTAGAAGAGGGATGGGCTTCGATGGGTGAGTTAGTGTACTAGAGGGATGGGCTTCGATGGGAGAGTTAGTGTACTAGAGGGATGGGCTTCGATGGATGAGTTAGTGTACTAGAGGGATGGGCTTCGATGGGAGAGTTAGTGTACCAGAGGAATGGGCTTCGATGGGAGAGTTAGTGCACTAGAGGGATGGGCTTCGATGGGAGAGTTAGTGTACTGGAGGGATGGGCTTCGATGGGAGAGTTAGTGTACTAGAGGGATGGGCTTCGATGGCAGAGTTAGTGCACTAGAGGGATGGGCTTCGATGGGAGAGTTAGTGTACTAGAGGGATGGGCTTCGATGGGAGAGTTAGTGTACTAGAGGGATGGGCTTCGATGGGAGAGTTAGTGTACTAGAGGGATAGGCTTTGATGGGAGAGTTAGTGTACTAGAGGGATGGGCTTCAATGGGAGAGTTAGTGTACTGGAGGAATGGGCTTCGATGGGAGAGTTAGTGTACTAGAGGGATGGGCTTCGATGGGAGAGTTAGTGTACTAGAGGAATGGGCTTCAATGGGAGAGTTAGTGTACTAGAGGGATGGGCTTCGATGGGAGAGTTAGTGTACTAGAGGATGGGCTTCGATGGGAGAGTTAGTGTACTAGAGGGATGGGCTTCGATGGGAGAGTTAGTGTACTAGAGGGATGGGCTTCGATGGGAGAGTTAGTGAACTAGAGGGATGGGCTTCGATGGGAGAGTTAGTGTACTAGAGGGATGGGCTTCGATGGGAGAGTTAGTGTACTAGAGGGATGGGCTTCGATGGGAGAGTTAGTGTACTAGAGGGATGGGCTTCGATGGGAGAGTTAGTGTACTAGAGGGATGGGCTTCGATGGGAGAGTTAGTGTACTAGAGGGATGGGCTTCGATGGGAGAG
Organism: Squalus acanthias; assembly: GCA_030390025.1. NCBI lineage: Eukaryota > Metazoa > Chordata > Chondrichthyes > Squaliformes > Squalidae > Squalus > Squalus acanthias. The sequence continues at coordinate 162,866 of JASTWF010000465.1, forward strand.
TTAGTGTACTAGAGGAATGGGCTTCGATGGGTGAGTTAGTGTACTAGAGGGATGGGCTTCGATGGGAGAGTTAGTGTACTAGAGGATGGGCTTCGATGGGTGAGTTAGTGTACTAGAGGAATGGGCTTCGATGGGTGAGTTAGTGTACTAGAGGGATGGGCTTCGATGGGAGAGTTAGTGTACTAGAGGATGGGCTTCGATGGGAGAGTTAGTGTACTAGAGGGATGGGCTTCGATGGGAGAGTTAGTGTACTAGAGGATGGGCTTCGATGGGAGAGTTAGTGTACTAGAGGGATGGGCTTCGATGGGAGAGTTAGTGTACTAGAGGGATGGGCTTCGATGGGAGAGTTAGTGTACTAGAGGGATGGGCTTCGATGGGTGAGTTAGTGTACTAGAGGGATGGGCTTCGATGGGAGAGTTAGTGTACTAGAGGGAATGGGCTTCGATGGGTGAGTTAGTGTACTAGAGGGATGGGCTTCGATGGGAGAGTTAGTGTACTAGAGGGATGGGCTTCGATGGGAGAGTTAGTGTACTAGAGGGATGGGCTTCGATGGGAGAGTTAGTGTACTAGAGGGATGGGCTTCGATGGGTGAGTTAGTGTACTAGAGGGATGGGCTTCGATGGGAGAGTTAGTGTACTAGAGGAATGGGCTTCGATGGGTGAGTTAGTGTACTAGAGGGATGGGCTTCGATGGGAGAGTTAGTGAACTAGAGGAATGGGCTTCGATGGGAGCGTTAGCGTGCTAGAGGAATGGGCTTCGATGGGAGAGATAGTGTACTAGAGGGATGGGCTTTGATGGGAGAGTTAGTGTACTAGAGGGATGGGCTTCGATGGGAGAGTTAGTGTACTGGAGGGATGGGCTTCGATGGGTGAGTTAGTGTACTAGAGGGATGGGCTTTGATGGGAGAGTTAGGGGTAAAAATTCAGTTGGTTGCGCCTCCCGTTAGCGCCTTAAGAGGGCGCTAATGGGGCGCAAAGCCGCTAACGCCCGGGCGCAGCGATGTTTGCGCCGCTCGGGAACTTAACTAGAGATTGTGCGGCGGCGCTAAACTTTACCGCTGCGACCACCTGCGCGCGCAGATTGTAACGTCATTCCATGGTGCAACGCCCTTGTGGCGCCCCGGAGCGGAAATTGAGTGGCGCCCCCTGCCTTACCGCCTGGCGCATCCAACGACCAGAAGACTGGAACGCTATCAATCGCTGTGGGGCTGGGGGGGGGGCGCTATTTAAAGGGGGCCTCTTTCTGTCTTTTATTGTTGGTGGCATTTTTGAACTACGCATTCTGAGAGAGAGAGGGAGAGACTTCTGGAGAGATTCAACGTTGTGTGAAGGAGTTTTGGGTACTGAGCAGCACTTTGCAGGTTCATTTTGATTTGCCATTCCTTGTATCGATTTAGCAGAGACTGTGGGAGCTGCACTCTGAGCTCTTTGCCTGGTACTCTCCATTGTTCTTTCCAGCACATTTGTTGTGCAAGTCTCTCCAGGCCGAGATTCAAGGCTGCAATGAACAGGATGTGGATGGAAAGCAAGATTAACCATCCCCTTTAAGAACTGGCCCGTGCCATTGTGTGTGTGTTCCATTGCTGACTGACATTACATGAGCTTCGCCAGCGCTCTGAGTTAGCGCCTCACTCCTTGGCCTTTGCGCCTTAAGACAGGTGTGCAGCGCCTGCTTTAGCGCTCCACTCACCTCCCGGGGCGGTAAAAGTGAAGTTTCCAGTCAGTGCCGATAATTAGCGCCAGGCGCTAATATTTGCGTCCAGACGATATTTGCGCCCCAAATGAAGCGCGACCTAATTTTTCCCCCTTAGTGTGCTCGAGGAATGGGCTTCGATGGGTGAGTTAGTGTACTAGAGGGATGGGCTTCGATGGGCGAGTTAGTGTACTAGAGGGATGGGCTTCGATGGGAGAGTTAATGTACTAGAGGGATGGGCTTCGATGGGCGAGTTAGTGTACTAGAGGGATGGGCTTCGATGGGAGAGTTAGTGTACTAGAGGGATGGGCTTCGATGGGAGAGTTAGTGTACTAGAGGGATGGGCTTCGATGGGAGAGTTAGTGTCCTAGAGGGATGGGCTTCGATGGGTGAGTTAGTGTACTAGAGGGATAGGCTTCGATGGGAGAGTTAGTGTACTAGAGGGATGGGCTTCGATGGGTGAGTTAGTGTACTAGAGGGATGGGCTTCGATGGGTGTGTTAGTGTACTGGAGGGATGGGCTTCGATGGGAGAGTTAGTGTACTAGAGGGATGGGCTTCGATGGGTGTGTTAGTGTACTAGAGGGATGGGCTTCGATGGGAGAGTTAGTGTACTAGAGGGATGGGCTTCGATGGGAGAGTTAGTGTACTGGTGGGATGGGCTTCGATGGGAGAGTTAGTGTACTAGAGGGATGGGCTTCGATGGGAGAGTTAGTGTACTGGTGGGATGGGCTTCGATGGGAGAGTTTGTGTACTAGAGGGATGGGCTTCGATGGGTGTGTTAGTGTACTAAAGGGATTGGCTTCGATGGGTGAGTTAGTGTACTGGAGGGATGGGCTTCGATGGGTGTGTTAGTGTACTAGAGGGATGGGCTTCGAAGGGCGAGTTAGTGTACTAGAGGGATGGGCTTCGATGGGAGAGTTAGTGTACTAGAGGGATGGGCTTCGATGGGAGAGTTAGTGTACTAGAGCGATGGGCTTCGATGGGAGAGTTAGTGTACTGGAGGGATGGGCTTCGATGGGAGAGTTAGTGTACTGGAGGGATGGGCTTCGATGGGAGAGTTAGTGTACTAAAGGGATTGGCTTCGATGGGTGAGTTAGTGTACTGGAGGGATGGGCTTCGATGGGTGTGTTAGTGCACTAGAGGGATGGGCTTCGATGGGCGAGTTAGTGTACTAGAGGGATTGGCTTCGATGGGAGAGTTAGTGTACTAGAGGGATGGGCTTCGATGGGAGAGTTAGTGTACTAGAGGGATGGGCTTCGATGGCAGAGTTAGTGTACTAGAGGGATGGGCTTCGATGGGTGAGTTAGTGTACTAGAGGGATGGGCTTCGATGGGAGAGTTAGTGTACTAGAGGGATGGGCTTCGATGGGAGAGTTAGTGTACTAGAGGGATGGGCTTCGATGGGAGAGTTAGTGTACTAGAGGGATGGGCTTCGATGGGAGAGTTAGTGTACTAGAGGGATGGGCTTCGATGGGTGAGTTAGTGTACTAGAGGGATGGGCTTCGATGGGAGAGTTAGTGTACTAGAGGATGGGCTTCGATGGGAGAGTTAGTGTACTAGAGGGATGGGCTTCGATGGGAGAGTTAGTGTACTAGAGGGATGGGCTTCGATGGGAGAGTTAGTGTACTAGAGGGATGGGCTTCGATGGGAGAGTTAGTGTACTAGAGGGATGGGCTTCGATGGGAGAGTTAGTGTACTAGAGGGATGGGCTTCGATGGGAGAGTTAGTGTACTAGAGGGATGGGCTTCGATGGGAGAGTTAGTGTACTAGAGGGATGGGCTTCGATGGGAGAGTTAGTGTACTAGAGGGATGGGCTTCGATGGGAGAGTTAGTGTACTAGAGGGATGGGCTTCGATGGGAGAGTTAGTGTACTAGAGGGATGGGCTTCGATGGGTGAGTTAGTGTACTAGAGGGATGGGCTTCGATGGGAGAGTTAGTGTACTAGAGGGATGGGCTTCGATGGGAGAGTTAGTGTACTAGAGGGATGGGCTTCGATGGGAGAGTTAGTGTACTAGAGGGATGGGCTTCGATGGGAGAGTTAGTGTACTAGAGGGATGGGCTTCGATGGGAGAGTTAGTGTACTAGAGGGATGGGCTTCGATGGGTGAGTTAGTGTACTAGAGGGATGGGCTTCGATGGGTGAGTTAGTGTACTAGAGGGATGGGCTTCGATGGGAGAGTTAGTGTACTAGAGGGATGGGCTTCGATGGGAGAGTTAGTGTACTAGAGGGATGGGCTTCGATGGGAGAGTTAGTGTACTAGAGGGATGGGCTTCGATGGGAGAGTTAGTGTACTAGAGGGATGGGCTTCGATGGGAGAGTTAGTGTACTAGAGGGATGGGCTTCGATGGGAGAGTTAGTGTACTAGAGGGATGGGCTTCGATGGGAGAGTTAGTGTACTAGAGGATGGGCTTCGATGGGAGAGTTAGTGTACTAGAGGGATGGGCTTCGATGGGAGAGTTAGTGTACTAGAGGGATGGGCTTCGATGGGAGAGTTAGTGTACTAGAGGGATGGGCTTCGATGGGAGAGTTAGTGTACTAGAGGGATGGGCTTCGATGGGAGAGTTAGTGTACTAGAGGGATGGGCTTCGATGGGAGAGTTAGTGTACTAGAGGGATGGGCTTCGATGGGAGAGTTAGTGTACTAGAGGGATGGGCTTCGATGGGAGAGTTAGTGTACTAGAGGGATGGGCTTCGATGGGAGAGTTAGTGTACTAGAGGGATGGGCTTCGATGGGAGAGTTAGTGTACTAGAGGGATGGGCTTCGATGGGAGAGTTAGTGTACTAGAGGGATGGGCTTCGATGGGTGAGTTAGTGTACTAGAGGGATGGGCTTCGATGGGAGAGTTAGTGTACTAGAGGGATGGGCTTCGATGGGAGAGTTAGTGTACTAGAGGGATGGGCTTCGATGGGAGAGTTAGTGTACTAGAGGGATGGGCTTCGATGGGAGAGTTAGTGTACTAGAGGGATGGGCTTCGATGGGAGAGTTAGTGTACTAGAGGGATGGGCTTCGATGGGAGAGTTAGTGTACTAGAGGGATGGGCTTCGATGGGAGAGTTAGTGTACTAGAGGGATGGGCTTCGATGGGAGAGTTAGTGTACTAGAGGAATGGGCTTCGATGGGAGAGCCACATGAGGAGAAATTAGGGCTGGTGAAACGGGTCGGTTTTAAGGAGCGTCTTAAAGCAGGAGAGAGGGGTAGAGAGGCGGAGAGGTTTAGGGAGGGAATTCCAGAGCTTAGTGCCTCGGCAGCTAAAGGCACGGCCACCAATGGTGGAGCGATGGAAATCGGCGATGCTCAAGAGGCCAGAATTGGAGCAGCCCGGAGATCTCGGGGGGTTGCGGGGCAGGAGGAGATTACAGAGATAGGGAGGGGCGAGGCCATGGAGGGATTTGAACACGAGAATGAGAATTTTAAAATCGAGGTGTTGCTGGACTGGGAGCTCATGTGGGCCAGCGAGCACAGGGGTGATGGGTGAACGGGACTGGGTGTGAGTTAGGACACGGGGGTGATGGGTGAACGGGACTGGGTGTGAGTTAGGACACGGGGGGAGTGAACGGGACTGGGTGTGAGTTAGGACACGGTGGGGGGTGAACGGGACTGGGTGTGAGTTAGGACACGGTGGGGGGTGAACGGGACTGGGTGTGAGTTAGGACACGGTGGGGGGTGAACGGGACTGGGTGTGAGTTAGGACACGGGGGGAGTGAACGGGACTGGGTGTGAGTTAGGACACGGGGGGAGTGAACGGGACTGGGTGTGAGTTAGGACACGGGGGGGGGTGAACGGGACTGGGTGTGAGTTAGGACACGGGGGGAGTGAACGGGACTGGGTGTGAGTTAGGACACCGGGGGGGGTGAACGGGACTGGGTGTGAGTTAGGACACGGGGGGGGGTGAACGGGACTGGGTGTGAGTTAGGACACCGGGGGGGGGTGAACGGGACTGGGTGTGAGTTAGGACACCGGGGGGGTGGGTGAACGGGACTGGGTGTGAGTTAGGACACGGGGGGGAGTGAACGGGACTGGGTGTGAGTTAGGACACGGGGGTGATGGGTGAACGGGACTGGGTGTGAGTTAGGACACGGGGGGGGGGTGAACGGGACTGGGTGTGAGTTAGGACACGGGGGGGGGTGAACGGGACTGGGTGTGAGTTAGGACACGGGGGGGGGTGAACGGGACTGGGTGTGAGTTAGGACACGGGGGGGAGGGTGAACGGGACTGGGTGTGAGTTAGGACACGGGGGGGGTGAACGGGACTGGGTGTGAGTTAGGACACGGGGGTGATGGGTGAACGGGACTGGGTGTGAGTTAGGACACGGGGGGGGGTGAACGGGACTGGGTGTGAGTTAGGACACGGGGGGGGGTGAACGGGACTGGGTGTGAGTTAGGACACGGGGGGGGGTGAACGGGACTGGGTGTGAGTTAGGACACGGGGGGAGGGGTGAACGGGACTGGGTGTGAGTTAGGACACGGGGGGGGGTGAACGGGACTGGGTGTGAGTTAGGACACGGGGGGGGGTGAACGGGACTGGGTGTGAGTTAGGACACGGGGGGGGCGGGGTGAACAGGACTGGGTGTGAGTTAGGACACGGGGGTGATGGGTGAACGGGACTATGTGAGTTAGGACACGGGGGGCGGTGAACGGGACTGGGTGTGAGTTAGGACACGGGGGTGATGGGTGAACGGGACTGGGTGTGAGTTAGGACACGGTGGGGGGTGAACGGGACTGGGTGTGAGTTAGGACACGGGGGGCGGTGAACGGGACTGGGTGTGAGTTAGGACACGGGGGGCGGGTGAACGGGACTGGGTGTGAGTTAGGACACAGGGGGGGCGGGTGAACGGGACTGGGTGTGAGTTAGGACACGGTGGGGGGTGAACGAGACTGGGTGTGAGTTAGGACACAGGGGGGGGGGTGAACGGGACTGGGTGTGAGTTAGGACACGGTGGGGGGTGAACGGGACTGGGTGTGAGTTAGGACACGGGGGGGCGGTGAACGGGACTGGGTGTGAGTTAGGACACGGGGGTGATGGGTGAACGGGACTGGGTGTGAGTTAGGACACGGTGGGGGGTGAACGGGACTGGGTGTGAGTTAGGACACGGGGGGGGGGTGAACGGGACTGGGTGTGAGTTAGGACACGGGGGGGGGGGTGAACGGGACTGGGTGTGAGTTAGGACACGGGGGGGGGTGAACGGGACTGGGTGTGAGTTAGGACACGGGGGGGAGGGTGAACGGGACTGGGTGTGAGTTAGGACACGGGGGGGGGGTGAACGGGACTGGGTGTGAGTTAGGACACAGGGCAGCAGTGTTTTGGATGACCTCAAGCTAATGATAGGGTGGAACGTGAGAGGCCGGCCAGGAGTGCGTTGGAATAGTCAAGTCTGGAGGTAACAAAGGCCTGGAGGAGGGTTTCAGGAGCGGTTGCGCTGAGGCAGGGGTGGAGACGGGCTTGGTAGGCGCTACAATCAGCCTCTGTGGTTGTGTGGGGACACGGGCCTTTGCTGATAGACAGAGAAACACAAGCCTGAGGGAGTTTGAAGAGCAGCCTGACTTCAAACCGCAGTGAAGTGATAGTCACGCCTCTGCTGCCCTCTAGTGGCCTCCTGTTTACCACAGCTTTGAAGTGAAAACCGGACTGGCATTTACAAAGCAGCTTGTCACCGTGCTGTATTACTGGGATGTGGGCCAGTATTTATTGCCCATCCTTAGATCCCACGAGTTAGAGTCAAACCCATGGAGTCTGGAGTCATATGTCGGCCCAGACTGGGTCAGGACGGGAGCATTCCATCCCTGCAGGAAATGGTATCATGCCTTGACCACCTCAGCACGCTTCACAGCCAATGAAGAACTTTTGGAGTGTAGTCACTGTCGTAATGTAGGAAACACGGCAGACAATTTGTGCACAGCAAGATCCCACAAACAGCAATGTGATAATGACCAGATAATCGGTTTTAGTGATGTTGGTTGAGGGATAAATATTAGCCAAGAGACCAGGGAGAACTCCCCTGCTCTTCTTTGAAATAGTGCCGTGGGATCTTTTACATCCACCTGAGAGAGCAGACGAGGCCTCGGTTCAACATCTCATCTGAAAGACGACACCTGCGACAGTGCAGCGCTCCCTCAGTACTGCCCCTCCGACAGTGCAGCGCTCCCTCAGTACTGCCCCTCCGATAGTGCAGCGATCCCTCAGTACTGCCCCTCCGATAGTGCAGCGATCCCTCAGTACTGCCCCTCCGATAGTGCAGCGATCCCTCAGTACTGCCCCTCCCAGTGCAGCGCTCCCTCAGTACTGCCCCTCCGACAGTGCAGTGCTCCCTCAGTACTGCCCCTCGACAGTGCAGTGCTCCCTCAGTACTGCCCCTCCGACAGTGCAGCGCTCCCTCAGTACTGCCCCTCCGATAGTGCAGCGCTCCCTCAGTACTGCCCATCCGACAGTGCAGCACTCCCTCAGTACTGCCCCTCCGACAGTGCAGCGCTCCCTCAGCACTGCCCCTCCAGCAGTGCGGCGCTCCCACAGTACTGCCCCTCCGACAGTGCGGCACTCACTCAGTACTGCCCCTCCAACAGTGCAGCCCTCCCTCAGTACTGCCCCTCTGACAGTGCGGCGCACCCTCAGTACCGCCGCTCCCACAGTGCGGCAGTCCCTCAGTACTGCCCCTCCGATAGAGCAGCGCTCCCTCAGTACTGCCCCTCTGACAGTGCAGAGCTCCCCCAGTACTGGCCCTCCGACAGTGCAGCGCTCCCCCAGTACTGGCCCTCCGACAGTGCAGCGCTCCCTCAGTACTGCCCCTCCGACAGTCCAGGGCTCCCTCAGTACTGCCCCTCCGACAGTGCATCGCTCCCTCAGTACTGCCCCTCCGACAGTGCAGCGGATCCCTCAGTACTGCCCCTCCGACAGTGCAGCGCTCCCCCAGTACTGCCCCTCCGACAGTGCAGCACTCCCTCAGTACTGCCCCTCCGACAGTGCAGCGCTCCCTCAGTACTGCCCCTCCGACAGGGCAGCGCTCCCTCAGTACTGCACCTCCGACAGTGCAGCACTCCCTCAGTACTGCCCCTCCGACAGTCCAGCGCTCCCTCAGTACTGCCCCTCCGACAATCCAGCGCTCCCTCAGTACTGCCCCTCGGACAGTGCAGCGCTCCCTCAGTACTGCCCCACCGACAGTGCAGCGCTCCCTCAGTACTGCACCTCCAACAGTGCAGCACTCCCTCAGTACTGCCCCTCCGACAGTCCAGCGCTCCCTCAGTACTGCCCCTCCGACAGTCCAGCGCTCCCTCAGTACTGCCCCTCTGACAGTGCAGCACTCCCTCAGTACTGCCCCTCTGACAGTGCAGCGCTCCCTCAGTACTGCCCCTCCGACAGTGCGGCACTCCATCAGTACTGGCCCTCCGAGAGTGCAGCGCTCCCTCAGTGTTGCCCCTCTGACAGTGCTGCACTCCCTCAGTACTGCCACTCCGATAGTGCGGCACTCCCTCAGTACTGATCCTACGACAGTGCGGCACTCCCTCAGTACTGACCCTCCGACAGTGCAGCGCTCCCTCAGTACTGACCCTACGACAGTGCGGCACTCCCTCAGTACTGACCCTACGACAGTGCGGCACTCCCTCAGTACTGACCCTACGACAGTGCAGCGCTCCCCCAGTACTGCCCCTCCGACAGTGCAGCGCTCCCTCAGTACTGGCCCTCCGACAGTGCAGCGCTCCCTCAGTACTGGCCCTCCGACAGTGAATGGGGTTGGGATGGAGTCACCTATACCGAGTCAGTGGGGTTGGGAGGGAGTCACCTATACTGAGTGAATGGGGTTGGGATGGAGTCACCTATACTCAGGTAATGGGGTTGGGAGGGAGTCACCTATACTGAGTGAATGGAGTTGGGAGGGAGTCACCTATACTCAGGTAATGGGGTTGTGAGGGAGTCACCTATACTGAGTGAATGGAGTTGGGAGGGAGTCACCTATACTCAGGTAATGGGGTTGGGAGGGAGTCACCTATACTGAGTGAATGGAGTTGGGAGGGAGTCAACTATACTGAGGGAATGTGGTTGGGAGGGAGTCACCTATACTGAGTGAATGTTGTTGGGAGGGTGTCACCTATACTGAGTCAATGGGGTTGGGAGGGAGTCACCTATACTGAATGAATTGGGTTGGGAGGGAGTCACCTATACTGAGTGAATGGGGTTGGGAGGGAGTCACCAATACTCAGTGAATGGGTTTGGGAGGGAGTCAACTGTACTCACTGAATGGGATTGGGAGGGAGTCACATATACCGAGTGAATGCGGTTTGGACGGGAGTCATGTATACTGAGTGAATGGGGTTGGGAGGGAGTCACCTATACTGAGTGAATGGGGTTGGGAGGGAGTCACCTATACTCAGTAAATTGGGTTGGGAGGGAGTCACCTATACCAAGTGAATGGGGTTGGGAGGGAGTCACCGATACCGAGTCAATGGGGTTGGGAGGGAGTCACCTATACCGAGTGAATGGGGTTGTGGGGGAGTCACCTATACTGAGTGAATGTGGTTGGGAGGGAGTCACCTATACTCAGGGAATGGGGTTGTGAGGGAGTCACCTATACTGCGTGAATGTGGTTGGGAGGGAGTCACCTATACTGAATGAATGGGGTTGGGAGGGAGTCACCTATACTGAGTGAATGTGGTTGGGAGGGAGTCACCTATACTGAATGAATGGGGTTGGGAGGGAGTCACCTATACTCAGGGAATGGGGTTGTGAGGGAGTCACCTATACTGAGTGAATGTGGTTGGGAGGGAGTCACCTATACTCAGGGAATGGGGTTGTGAGGGAGTCACCTATACTGAGTGAATGTGGTTGGGAGGGAGTCACCTATACTCAGGGAATGGGGTTGTGAGGGAGTCACCTATACTGAGTGAATGGGGTTGGGAGGGAGTCACCTATACTGAGTGAATGGGGTTGGGAGGGAGTCACCTATACTCAGGGAATGGGGTTGTGAGGGAGTCACCTATACCGAGTGAATGGGGTTGCGAGGGAGTCACCAATACTGAGTGAATGGGGTTGGGAGGGAGTCACCTATACTCACTGAATGGGGTTGGGAGGGAGTCACCTATACTGAGGGAATGTGGTTTGGACGGGAGTCACGTATACTGAGTGAATGGGGGTGGGAGGGAGTCACCTATACCGAGTGAATGGGGGTGGGAGGGAGTCACCTATACCGAGTGAATGGGTTTGGGATGGAGTCACCTATACCGAGTGAATGGGGTTGGGAGGGAGTCACCTACACCGAGTGAATGGGGTTGGGAGGGAGTCACCTATATCGCGTGAATGGGGTTGGGAGGGAGTCAGCTATACTCAGTGAATGGGGTTGGGAAGGAGTCACCTATACCGAGTGAATGGGGATGGGAGGGAGTCACCTATACTGAGTGAATGGGGTTGGGAGGGAGTCACCTATACTGAGTGATTGGGTTGGGAGGGAGTCATCTATACTGAGTGAATTGGGTTGGGAGGGAGTCACCTATTCTGAGTGAATGGGGTTGGGAGGGAGTCACCTATATCGCGTGAATGGGGTTGGGAGGGAGTCACCTATACTCAGGGAATGGGGTTGTGAGGGAGTCACCTATACTGAGTGAATGGGGTTGGGAGGGAGTCACCTATACTGAGTGAATGGGGTTGGGAGGGAGTCACCTATACTCAGGGAATGGGGTTGTGAGGGAGTCACCTATACCGAGTGAATGGGTTGCGAGGGAGTCACCAATACTGAGTGAATGGGGTTGGGAGGGAGTCACCTATACTCACTGAATGGGGTTGGGAGGGAGTCACCTATACTGAGGGAATGTGGTTTGGACGGGAGTCACGTATACTGAGTGAATGGGGGTGGGAGGGAGTCACCTATACCGAGTGAATGGGGGTGGGAGGGAGTCACCTATACCGAGTGAATGGGTTTGGGATGGAGTCACCTATACCGAGTGAATGGGGTTGGGAGGGAGTCACCTACACCGAGTGAATGGGGTTGGGAGGGAGTCACCTATACTGAGTGAATGGGGTTGGGAGGGAGTCAGCTATACTCAGTGAATGGGGTTGGGAAGGAGTCACCTATACCGAGTGAATGGGGTTGGGAGGGAGTCACCTATACTGAGTGAATGGGGTTGGGAGGGAGTCACCTATACTGAGTGATTGGGTTGGGAGGGAGTCACCTATACTGAGTGAATTGGGTTGGGAGGGAGTCACCTATTCTGAGTGAATGGGGTTGGGAGGGAGTCACCTATACGCGTGAATGGGGTTGGGAGGGAGTCACCTATACTGAGTGAATGGAGGTTGGGAGGGAGTCACCTATACGAGTGAATGGGGATGGGAGGGAGTCACCTATACTGAGTGAATGGGGTTGGGAGGGAGTCACCTATACCGAGTGAATGGGGTTGGGAGGGAGTCACCAATGCTGAGTGAATGGGGTTGGGAGGGAGTCACCTAAACTGAGTGAATGGGTTTGGGAGAGAGTCATCTATACTGAGTGAATGGGTTTGGGAGGCAGTCACCTATACTGAGTGAATTGGGTTGGAAGAGAGTCACCTGTACAGAGTGATTGGGGTTGGAAGGGAGTCACCTATACTGAGTCAATGGGGTTGGGAGGGAGTCACCTATACTCAGGGAATCGGGTTGGGACGGGAGTCAACTATACCGAGTGAATGGGGTTGGGAGGGAGTCACCTATACTCAGTGAATGGGGTTGGGAGGGAGTCACCTATACTGAGTGAATGGGGTTGGGAGGGAGTCACCTATACGGAGTGAATGGGGTTGGGAGGGAGTCACCTATACTGAGTGAATGGGGTTGGGAGGGAGTCACCAGATTCGGTGGATGGGGTAGGGAGGGAGTCACCTATACCGAGTGAATAGGGTTGGGAGGGAGTCACCTATACCGAGTTAATGGGGTTGGGAGGGAGTCACCAGATTCAGTGGATGGGGTAGGGAGGGAGTCACCTATACTCAGTAAATTGGGTAGGGAGGGAGTCACCTAAACTCAGGGAATGGGGTTGTGAGGGAGTCACCTATACTGAGTGAATATGGTTGGGAGGGAGTCACCTATACTGAATGATTGGGGTTGGGAGGGAATCACCTATACCGAGTGAATGGGGTTGGGAGGGAGTCACCTATGCTCAGTGAATGTGGTTGGGAGGGAGTCACCTATACCGAGTGAATGGGGGTGGGAGGGAGTCACCTATACTGAGTGAATGGGGGAGGGAGTCACATATACCGAGTGAATGGGTTTGGGATGGAGTCACCTATACCGAGTGAATGGGGTTGGAATGGAGTCACCTATATCAAGTCAATGAGGTTGGGAGGGAGTCACCTGTACCACGTGATTGAGGTTGGGAGGGAGTCACCTATACTGAGTGAATGGGGTTGGGAGGGAGTCACCTATACTGAGTGATGGAGGTTGGGAGGGAGTCACCTATACTGAGTGAATGGGGGTTGGGAGGGAGTCTTCTGTAAGGGATTCTGGCCCTGCGTGTCTCGCAGCCTGTGGTTGCCCTCCCCACGGGGCTCTGTGGAGGAGTGAGCTTTCACCTTATGGATGAAAATCTCTCCTTCCTCCCCTACTGCTGCTGCTAAGATCTTTTCCAGCAAGGGCTTCACCGTTAAAGGTCGCCCGTCCGCGGAGGTGTATCCACGGCGGGACCAAATGGCCAGGTATTCCGTACACGAATTGCAGGTGAACATACTGTCCGAGCAAATCGTGTATGGGGTTGGGAAAATGTCTGGGTGGGTAACAACGTACACCACGGCAGACAGCTCAGCCTGCTGCGCGCTCATGGTGCTGGGGAGCTTGATCGCCAGGGCAAGGTTTGCCGCAGGGTCATAAACTCCACACCCCGTGAGTCGTTCGCCAGCAGATACTGTGCTAGACCCATCAACATAAATCTCGCACCCAGTGGGATGTATCCTGGCCCGTAAACCTATGTTGACGTCCCACACCCCTTCCACCGAACACCGGTGGGCTGTACCGGGGTATACCAAATTGGCCGCAAGCCTGGGCTCGCAAAGACCTTTTACTCTAAGATCCAACTGGGAGAGAAGAAGGGTCCAGCGCGCAATGCGCACGCTGCTTACGGTCCCATCTTTAATCCTCCCATCCAGAAGCATCTTAGTTGGTGTGTGATGTGTGAGGAGAGTGATGGGAGAGAGCCCTGTGAAGATCGCTGATCTTTTCACAGCCCAATGCGTGGCTAAAAGGTGCCTTTCGCAATTGGAGAAACTTCTCTCCACATCCGTTAACACCCTGGATGAATAGACAACCGGCCTCAGCTTGCCGAGACGCTCTTGGAGCAGCACAGCGCTCAAGCTGTCTCCGCTGGCAGCTACCTCCAGGAAAAACTCCTTCCCCCCATCTATGGCCCCTAAGGCTGGCGCGGTCTGCAGATCCCTTTTTAACTTCTCGAAGGCTGCTTGGCAGCCCTCGTCCCAAGACCACTCCACCCCCTTATGGAGGAGTCGGAGGAGCGGCGCTGCTGTGGCCGCATAGTCTTCGATAAAGTCCCTGCAGTAACCGGTCAGTCCCAAGAAGGACCTCACACCCCTTATGTTGTTGGGAATCGGTAATTCTTGCACCGACTCCCTCCTTGCTTTGTCTATGGCTCTTTCCCCAGCGCGTATGGTCAGTCCCAGGAATTTTACTTCCCGCTGACCGATACGTGCTTTCTTAGGATTTATTTTAAAACCCTTTCTCGCTAGCAGCTCCAATAACTCGTCCAGTAGTGGTCCATGCTCCTCCCTTGAGTCCGTAAATAGGAGCAAATCATCCACGTACTGCACTATCTGATTGGGCTGACTAAACTCCCTTAAACTTCCTGCCATACACTGATGGAAAATACTGGGGCTATTGTGGAAACCCTGTGGCAGACAGTTCCATGTGTACTGTTGTCCTTTGAAAGTAAAGGCAAACTTGTACTGGTCCTCTCGCCTCAGCGGGATGGACCAAAAACCGTTCGAGATATCCAGCACCGTGAACGTGGTCGCGGACGCTGGGATGCTCCCTATTAGGTCAGCAACTGCTGCTACCGTGGGCGCACAGGCGGGAATGTTACTGTTAAGGACTCTGTAGTCCACCGTGGCTCTCCACGAATTATCCGGCTTCCTAACCGGCCATAATGGGGAGTTCACGTGTGTGGCTATCGGCCTCAACACGCCCTGCTGCACCAAGGAGGACATTGCTGTCTCCATATCGGGTTCTGCTTCTTTGGGGAAGTTATACTGCTTTTGGGGTCGGGTCATGGGGTCCCCATCTACGCTGACCTCAAACCCGATAACCCTCCCACAATCGTGCTTGTGGGTTGCAAACGCGTGCATATTATCTGACACGTACGTTTGCATGTCCGTTGGGACATCTGCGACCATAAGCCTGAGGTCGTAGCCTCCGGATGGCTGTACGGTACACAGGACCCCTGTTTCTTCCTCCCCCGGAATCACTACTACCTCGCCTTTTTCACCCTTAGCCCCCCAGAGACAGTGATTTCTGAGGTCCACGAGGATCCCGTGTCCCGATAGAAGATCAGACCCGAGAATACCTCTTCCACCCCCCTCCTGCCATTCCATCAGTATACACTTCCACTTAAGGTGAAGTGCTCCCAAACGAATGGATAGCGGAAGGGAGAACGCGCCAGCCTGTTCTTTTCCTGTGAACCCCGCTAACGTGAATGGGACCCTGGTAGATAGCGGCGAGTCAAAAGGGCTATCTGTATGGATTATGGTGCAAGAAGCTCCCGTGTCCAACAAATAACTACCCCTCTGTTTCTCTACCTCCATCTCCACCAAAGGTCGCTTCCACGCATCATAGCTAAGCGGACACAGGTAGACAGGCTGCGCGGGTTCTAGTCATGGGGTACTATTAGACGGTCCTGCGGCACCTACGGGGCCGGTTGCGACCGCCACCTTTCCATGTGCACTCAAAAGATTGCGCATGGCTCCTAACACTACTTCGAGGTCGTCGGGAGGGGTGGGTGCATTAGCTTCCCTAGCCGGGACAGGCGCCTGGGCTCGGACCGCGGGATTTTTATCCTTGGAATCTTTCCAAGGGTTCCTGCAATGCTTGCGCCAGTGCCCTGTCTTCCCACACCCGTAACAAGCATTACTTGCCTGTGGGGCGCGATTACCCTCCTGATGCCACTCTCTTTGATACGGGGCTGCGGGTCGTACCTCATGTACTTTTCCCTTAAGGGGACGTGTTGCCATACCCCTTATATTGCGATATCCTAACGTGAGTCGATTCAAGACCGACTCTTCCGTAATGTTGGGGTCATTGGGATCAAACCATGCTTTTGCCTGCTCTCTGACGGCTGGTAAACTGTTGGCTATTATGCACCTAAGCCAATGAGCTAAACCGGCGCCTTCCACATCTTCGCGCTCGGGCGCACCTAGACAGCTGCGCTCATATACTGGCCACAGCCTGTCGGCAAAAACCTTCGGGGGTTCTCCCTCCATCTGCACTGTCTGTCCCACTCTAGCAAACGGACCTTCATCGTTCGCCCCCAACACTTCCAGGACCTCATTCTTTAATGCCTCATAAGTCTTGGTTCCCCTCTTGCTCTCGCCTGAGAGACACTGAAGGACCGAGCTGTCTAATGAGAACAGCAGCATTTTTGCTGTTTCCCCATCATCGCAGCCGTTAATGGCTGCGGCTTGCTCAACTTCTCTGAAATGTACGGAAGGGTCGTCTGACTCGGTCAGCTTCCGTACGTGATTTATCATAGCTCTCAGCTGGTGTGAGCTGTGAGGCAACACAAGCTGTCCGAGGAGATCCCCTGGTTCTTCCCCACCGTTTCTGTTTGGGCCCCTTTTAATACCCGTTACTGGATACAACGGTCCCTTTTCCACTTCTTTCTCAATGGGCTCTTTCGTTTCTTCCATTGCTTCCTCCCTAACCCAGGTTTCCGAGTAGCTGGGTGGCGCGGAGGGCGCAGTGGCTACTACTTCCTCTGCTTTACTTGGTGGGGATTTCTTAAACTTCTCACTTACTAGCGGCTGGTGTGCTGACGGACTGATAAGGCACACCATGCCGTGCGCTTTGTTCACGGCCTTTTTGAGGTGCTCTATCTCTTTTTGGCAGGCGCTATGATCGGCTCCCTGAAACTTATCCTCAAGGGCCAACTTATATGCCGCCCTAACCCCCGTTAAGCTCTCTTCCTGAGTTCTTATCTGGGCAGCTTGGCGGGCACATCTTTCCTTTAACCTGCTCTCATTTAACTTTGCCTCAGTGACCTGGCACTCGAGGTAATCTATCCTTGTTTTATGGTGACTGGAGATTTCCTGGCGTTCTTGGTGCAACGCACTTAAATTCCTAATGAGCATTTCCCCTCCAGAAACCTTCTCATCCATTTCTCCCTCTAAATGACTGATTCGAGCTACTAGGGCTGTAATGGTCTGGTTTGAAATCTGAACCTGCCTTTTGTAACACATAAGCCAGACTGCTTTCTCGAGTGTCTTTTTATGTTCTTTACTATCTGTCCACCTTTCGGCTGCCTCTAGCGGGCTTTTATCCGCTAACAATTCACTTATCCATTTCTTAGTTAGATTAACCTTTCCGAACACATAATCTGCTATCTTTTCCTGCATAACATTTCGTACAGTCATTCCAAAGTCTAACACACTACCCTCTCGCTGCCAGTGTCCTGCCGCGGTCGCCATTTTCTGTAAGGGATTCTGGCCCTGCGTGTCTCGCAGCCTGTGAGATTCACGCGGCTCTGTGCAGCCTGTATGTCAGTGCGGGTTTAGGCCTTGTTGCCTGTTCTGGTCTCCAGCCAGTCTGGGAGCACTAGACACACCTGTGAGTGGTTCGAATCACTCGCCCTTACGGTTCTAGACACTGGACTTAGATGCGAGAGCAGTAATGGAGATGAAACTCATGTAGACTCGGTTGAATGGTACGAAATGGAAAATCTTTATTGCATGATATTTAGGATTACGAAATACATGTCATAAGCACAGATTAATGACAGTACAATCTTACAAGCAGTTATATAGCTGATCCTAGGGAAACGAGGAACGAACGACACACCGTAAATAGGGGCACACATTACAAGTATCCTTAATACTTAAACCCTCCCCTATCAATATCTGTCCTAACTAGATTCGTAGGATTTCGAGACTCATGCTCACCACTCGTGATAACTCGGAGAAATTCCGAATAGCTGATCGGATGTTTTTCACCGCAGCACCCACGTGTCGGTCAGGAGATCTCCTGGTCCCACTTGTTTACTTGCTTCTGCTCCGGCTAGCAGGCTGGACCGTCTGCTGTGATGAAGATCTGTGTTGGTTTAACAGGTACCTTTCCGAATAGGTTTCACAGACCAGTCAATATCATCGGTGATGATCCGTTCTTGCAAGTTCAAAGAAGTCTTCCTGGCAAGGAAAACTTGGCTATTCGACCTACAGGCGCGGTCGGGATTTACTGACCGTGGCGATGAGTATGGTCTTCCTCTCTTCTCATCTCATCTCATCTCATCTCATCTCATCTCATCTCGGGCCTTTGGTTCCGCTGCCAGTTACCAACATAGGTCTTCGTTACGCGACACGAGGTAGATCCGAACGGATCAGAAAGTTCAACAGTCTTTTTCAAAGAGGCACCAGGCAAGCAGGAACCAGACTACGAGTCAAAACGCAGGAGCAGCCACGAGGTTACGAGTCGATCGGATAAGAGAATAAGAGAGAGATGGACGGGGGTTGGGAGGGAGCCACCTATACTGAGTGAATGGGGTTGGGAGGGAGTCACCTATACCGAGTGAATGGGGTTGGGATGGAGTCACCAGATTCAGTGGATGGGGTAGGGAGGGAGTCACCTATACTCAGTAAATGGGGTAGATCGGGAGTCACCTAAACCGAGTGAATGGTGTTCGGAGGGAGTCACCTTTACTCAGTGAATGGGGTTGGGAGGGAGTCACCTATACCGAGTCAATGGGGTTGGGAGGGAGTCACCTGTACCGAGTCAATGGGGCTGAGTGGGAATCACCAATACTCAGGGAATGAAGTTGGGAGGGAGTCACCTATACTGACTGAATGGGGCTGGGAGGGAGTTACCTATACCGAGTGAATGGAGTTGGGAGGGAGTCACCTATACTGAGTGAATGGGGTTGGGAGGGAGTCACCTATACCGAGTGAATGGGGTTGGGAGGGATTCACTATACAGAGTGAATGGGGTTGGGATGGAGTCACCTATACCGAGTGAATGGGGTTGGGAGGGAGTCACCTATACCGAGTGATTGGGGTTGGGAGGTAGTCACCTATACCGAGTGAATGGGAATGGGAGGGAGTCACCTCTCGTGAGTGACATGAATCTGTCATTCATGACTTATGAAATAATACTGAGTGGCCTGCGGGTAGCGCTGTCCAGGGAGAGTACAAATACTCG
This sequence comes from Squalus acanthias, assembly GCA_030390025.1. Lineage (NCBI taxonomy): Eukaryota > Metazoa > Chordata > Chondrichthyes > Squaliformes > Squalidae > Squalus > Squalus acanthias. The sequence goes on from JASTWF010000465.1 coordinate 181,908, forward strand.
GGCACGGGCCCAGCTTGCGCAGGACATTCTTAACAGGAACTACAGAAGGACACAACTGGACCTCCATGATTGAAAAACAGTTGATTTGAGCTTTGCTTAACGCTTCGGCCAAGTGCCTAGTAGTTTTCTTCCGTCGGTGAGTGAATGGGGTTGGGATGGAGTCACCTATTCCAAGTCAATGGGGTTGGGAGAGAGTCATCTATTCCGAGTCAATGGGGTTGGGAGAGAGTCACCTATTCCGAGTCAATGGGGTTGGGAGGGAGTCACCTATTCCGAGTCAATGGGATTGGGAGGGAGTCACCTATTCCGAGTCAATGGGGTTGGGAGGGAGTCACCTATTCCGAGTGAATGGGGTTGGGAGGGAGTCACCTATTCCGAGTCAATGGGGTTGGGAGGGAGTTACCTATACCGAGCCAGTGGGGTTGGGAGGGAGTCACCTATACTGAGTGAATGGGGTTGGGAGGGAGTCACCTATACCGAGTGAATGGGGTTGGGATGGAGTCACCTATACTGAGTGAATGGGGTTGGGAGGGATTAACCTATACTGAGTTAATTCGGTTGGGAAGGAGTCACCTATACCGAGTGAATGGGGTTGGGAGGGAGTCACCTATTCCAAGTCAATGGGGTTGGGAGGGAGTCACCTATTCCAAGTCAATGGGGTTGGGAGAGAGTCATCTATTCCGAGTCAATGGGGTTGGGAGAGAGTCACCTATTCCGAGTCAATGGGGTTGGGAGGGAGTCACCTATTCCAAGTCAATGGGGTTGGGAGGGAGTCACCTATTCCGAGTCAATGGGGTTGGGAGGGAGTCACATATTCCGAGTCAATGGGGTTGGGAGGGAGTCACCTATTCCGAGTCAATGGGGTTGGGAGGGAGTTACCTATACCGAGCCAGTGGTGTTGGGAGGGAGTCACCTATACTGAGTGAATGGGGTTGGGAGGGAGTTACCTATACCGAGTGAATGGGGTTGGGATGGAGTCACCTATACTGAGTGAATGGGGTTGGGAGGGAGTCACCTATACCGTGTGAATGGGGTTGGGAGGGAGTCACCAAAACTCAGTGAATGTGGTTGGGAGGGCGTTACCTATACTCAGTGAATGTGGTTGCGAGGGAGTTACCGAAACTCAGGGAATGGGGTTGGGACGGGAGTCACCTATACTGCGTGAATGGAGTTGGGAGAGAGTCACCTGTACTGCGTGAATGGAGTTGGGAGGGAGTCAACTATACTGCGTGAATGGGTTTGGGAGGGAGTCACCTATTCCGAGTCAATGGGGTTGGGAGGGAGTCACCTATTCCGAGTCAATGGGGTTGGGAGGGAGTTACCTATACCGAGCCAGTGGGGTTGGGAGGCAGTCACTTATACTGAGTGAATGGGGTTGGGATGGAGTCACCTATACCGAGTGAATGGGGTTGGGAGGGAGTCACCTATACTGAGTGAATGGGGTTGGGAGGGAGTCACCTATACCGAGTGAATGGGGTTGGGATGGAGTCACCTATACTGAGTGAATGGGGTTGGGAGGGAGTCACCTATACTGAGTTAATGGGGTTGGGAAGGAGTCACCTATACCAAGTGAATGGGGTTGGGAGGGAGTCACCTATACCGTGTGAATGGGGTTGGGAGGGAGTCACCAAAACTCAGTGAATGTGGTTGGGAGGGCGTTACCTATACTCAGTGAATGGGGTTGGGAGGGAGTTACCTATACTCAGGGAATGGGGTTGGGACGGGAGTCACCTATACTGCGTGAATGGAGTTGGGAGGGAGTCACCTGTACTGCGTGAATGGAGTTGGGAGGGAGTCAACTATACTGCGTGAATGGGTTTGGGAGGGAGTCACCTATACTGAGTGAATTGAGTTGGGAGAGAGTCACCTATACAGAGTGATTGGGGTTGGGAGGGAGTCACCTATACTGAGTGAATGGGGTTGGGAGGGAGTCACCTATACCAAGTGAATGTGGTTTGGACGGGAGTCACGTATACCGAGTGAATGAGGTTGGGTGGGAGTCACCTATATTCAGTGAATGGGGTTGGGAGGGAGTCACCTATACTGAGTGAATTGTGTTGGGAGGGAGTCACCTATACTGAGTGAATGGGGTTGGGAGGGAGTCACCTACATTGAGTGAATTTTGTTGGGAGGGAGTCACCTATACCGATTGAATCGGGTTGGGAGGGAGTCACCTATACCGAGTGAATGACGTTGCATGGGAGTCACCTATACTGAGTGAATGGGGTTGGGAGGGAGTCACCTATACTCAGTGAATGGGGTTGGGAGGGAGTTACCTATACTCAGGGAATTGGGTTGGGAGGGAGTCACCGATACCGAGTGAAAGGGGTTGGGAGGGACTCACCTGTACTGAGTGAATGGGGTTGGAATGGAGTCACCTATATCGAGTCAATGAGGTTGGGAGGGAGTCACCTGTACCACGTGATTGAGGTTGGGAGGGAGTCACCTATACTGAGTGATGGAGGTTGGGAGGGAGTCACCTATACTGAGTGAATGGGGTTGGGAGGGAGTCACGTATACTCAGGGAATGGGGTAGGGAGGGAGTCACCTATACTGAGTGAATGTGGTTGGGAGGGAGTCACCTATACTGAGTCAATGGGGTTGGGAGGGAGTCACCTATACTGAATGAATGGGGTTGGGAGGGAGTCACCTGTACCGAGTGAATGGGGTTGGGAGGGAGTCACCTCTGCTGAGTGAATGGGGTTGGGAGGGAGTCACCAATACTCAGGGAATGGGTTTGGGAGGGAGTCAACTATACTCACTGAATGGGGTTGGGAGGGAGTCACCTATACCGAGTGAATGTGGTTTGGACGGGAGTCACGTATACTGAGTGAATGGGGGAGGGAGTCACATATACCGAGTGAATGGGGTTGGGATGGAGTCACCTATACCGAGTGAATGGGGTTGGGAGGAAGTCACCTGTACCGAGTGAATGGGGTTGGGGGGGAATCACCTGTACTGAGTGAATGGGGTTGGGAGAGAGTCACCGCTACTGAGCGATTCGGGTTGGGAGGGAGTCACCTGTACCATGTGATTGAGGTTGGGAGGGAGTCAACTATACTGAGTGAATGGGGTTGGGAGGGAGTCACCTATACTGAGTGAATGGGGTTGGAAGGGAGTCACCTATACTCAGGGAATGGGGTTGTGAGGGAGTCACCTGTACTGAGTGAATGTGGTTGGGAGGGAGTCACCGAAACCGAATGAATGGGGTTGGGAGGGAGTCACCGAGACCGAGTGAATGGGGTTGGGAGGGAGTCACCAAGACTGAGTGAATGGGGTTGGGAGGGAGTCACCTGTACTCATTGAATGGGTTTGGGAGGGAGTCAACTATACTCACTGAAAGGGGTTGGGAGGGAGTCACCCATACCGAGTGAATGTGGTTTGGACGGGAGTCACGTATACTGAGTGAATGGAGTTGGGAGGGAGTCACCTATACTCATTAAATGGGGTTGGGAGGGAGTCACCTATACTCAGTGAATGGGGTTGGGAGGGAGTCACCTATACTCAGTGAATGTGGTTGGGAGGGAGTCACCTATACCGAGTGAATGGGGGTGGGAGGGAGTCACCTATACTGAGTGAATGGGGTTGGGAGGGAGTTACCTATACCGCGTGAATGGGGTTGGGATGGAGTCACCTCTACTGAGTGAATGGGGTTGGGAGGGAGTCACCTATACCGAGTGAATGGGGTTGGGAGGGAGTCACCTATACCGTTTGAATGGGGTTGGGAGGGAGTCACCAAAACTCAGTGAATGTGGTTGGGAGGGCGTTACCTATACTCAGTGAATGGGGTTGCGAGGGAGTTACCTATACTCAGGGAATGGGGTTGGGACGGGAGTCACCTATACTGCGTGAATGGAGTTGGGAGGGAGTCACCTGTACTGCGTGAATGGAGTTGGGAGGGAGTCAACTATACTGCGTGAATGGGTTTGGGAGGGAGTCACCTATTCCGAGTCAATGGGGTTGGGAGGGAGTCACCTATTCCGAGTCAATGGGGTTGGGAGGGAGTTACCTATACCGAGCCAGTGGGGTTGGGAGGGAGTCACCTATACTGAGTGAATGGGGTTGGGAGGGAGTCACCTATACCGAGTGAATGGGGTTGGGATGGAGTCACCTATACTGAGTGAATGGGGTTGGGAGGGAGTCACCTATACTGAGTTAATGGGGTTGGGAAGGAGTCACCTATACCAAGTGAATGGGGTTGGGAGGGAGTCACCTATACCGTGTGAATGGGGTTGCGAGGGAGTCACCAAAACTCAGTGAATGTGGTAGGGAGGGCGTTACCTATACTCAGTGAATGGGGTTGGGAGGGAGTTACCTATACTCAGGGAATGGGGTTGGGACGGGAGTCACCTATACTGCGTGAATGGAATTGGGAGGGAGTCACCTGTACTGCGTGAATGGAGTTGGGAGGGAGTCAACTATACTGCGTGAATGGGTTTGGGAGGGAGTCACCTATACTGAGTGAATTGAGTTGGGAGAGAGTCACCTATACAGAGTGATTGGGGTTGGGAGGGAGTCACATTTTCTGAGTGAATGGGGTTGTGAGGCAGTCACCTATACCAAGTGAATGTGGTTTGGACGGGAGTCACGTATACCGAGTGAATGAGGTTGCGTGGGAGTCACCTATACTCAGTGAATGGGGTTGGGAGGGAGTCACCTATACTGAGTGAATTGTGTTGGGAGGGAGTCACCTATACTGAGTGAATGGGGTTGGAAGGGAGTCACCTACATTGAGTGAATTTTGTTGGGAGGGAGTCACCTATACCGATTGAATCGGGTTGGGAGGGAGTCACCTATACCGAGTGAATGGTGGTGGGATGGAGTCACCTATACTGAGTGAATCGGGTTGGGAGGGAGTCACCTATACCGAGTGAATGTTGTTGGGATGGAGTCACCTGTACTGACTGAATTGGGTTGGGATGGAGTCACCTATACCGAGTGAATGACGTTGCATGGGAGTCACCTATACTGAGTGAATGGGGTTGGGAGGGAGTCACCTACATTGAGTGAATTTTGTTGGGAGGGAGTCACCTATACCGATTGAATCGGGTTGGGAGGGAGTCACCTATACTGAGTGAATCGGGTTGGGAGGGAGTCACCTATACCGAGTGAATGTTGTTGGGATGGAGTCACCTGTACTGACTGAATTGGGTTGGGATGGAGTCACCTATACCGAGTGAATGACGTTGCATGGGAGTCACCTATACTGAGTGAATGGGGTTGGGAGGGAGTGACCTATACTCAGTGAATGGGGTTGGGAGGGAGTTACCTATACTCAGGGAATTGGGTTGGGAGGGAGTCACCAATACCGAGTGAAAGGGGTTGGGAGGGACTCACCTGTACTGAGTGAATGGGGTTGGAATGGAGTCACCTATATCGAGTCAATGAGGTTGGGAGGGAGTCACCTGTAACACGTGATTGAGGTTGGGAGGGAGTCACCTATACTGAGTGAATGGGGTTGGGAGGGAGTCACCTATACTGAGTCAATGGGGTTGGGAGGGAGTCACCTCTGCTGAGTGAATGGGGTTGGGAGGGAGTCACCAATACTCAGGGAATGGGTTTGGGAGGGAGTCAACTATACTCACTGAATGGGGTTGGGAGGGAGTCACCAATACTCAGGGAATGGGTTTGGGAGGGAGTCAACTATACTCACTGAATGGGGTTGGGAGGGAGTCACCTATACCGAGTGAATGTGGTTTGGACGGGAGTCACGTATACTGAGTGAATGGGGGAGGGAGTCACATATACTGAGTGAATGGGGTTGGGATGGAGTCACCTATACCGAGTGAATGGGGTTGGGAGGAAGTCACCTGTACCGAGTGAATGGGGTTGGGAGGGAGTCACCTATACTGAGTGATGGAGGTTGGGAGGGAGTCACCTATACTGAGTGAATGGGGTTGGGATGGAGTCACCTATACTCAGGGAATGGGGTACGGAGGGAGTCACCTATACTGAATGAATGGGGTTGGGAGGGAGTCACCTGTACCGAGTGAATGGGGTTGGGAGGGAGTCACCTCTGCTGAGTGAATGGGGTTGGGAGGGAGTCACCAATACTCAGGGAATGGGTTTGGGAGGGAGTCAACTATACTCACTGAATGGGGTTGGGAGGGAGTCACCTATACCGAGTGAATGTGGTTTGGACGGGAGTCACGTATACTGAGTGAATGGGGGAGGGAGTCACATATACTGAGTGAAAGGGGTTGGGAGGGAGTCACCTATACCGAGTGAATGGGGTTGGGAGGGAGTATCCCATACCGAGGGAATGCGGTTGGGAGGGAGTCACCTATACTGAGGGAATGGGGTTGGGAGGGAGTCGCCTATACTGAGTGAATGGGGTTGGGAGGGAGTCACCTCTACCGAGTGAATGGGGTTGGGAGGGAGTCACCTATACTGAGTGAATGGGGTTGCGAGGGAGTATCCCATACCGAGGGAATGCGGTTGGGAGGGAGTCACCTATACTGAGGGAATGGGGTTGGGAGGGAGTCACCTATACTGAGTGAATGGGGTTGGGAGGGAGTCACCTATACTGACTGAATGGGGTTGGGAGGGAGTCACCTATACTGAGTGAATGGGGTTGGGAGGGAGTCAACCTGTTCTGAGTGAATGGGGTAGGGGGGGGGGCACCTGTACTGAGTGAATGGGTTTGGGAGGGAGTCATCTATACTGAGAGAATGGGGTTTGGAGGGAGTCACCAATACTGAGTGAATGGGGTTGGGAGGGAGTCACCTATACACAGTAAATGCGGTTGGGAGGGTGTCACCTACACTGAGTGAATTGGGTTGAGAGGGAGTCACATATACTGTGTGAATGTGGTTGGGAGGTAGTCACCTATACTGAGTGAATGGGAATGGGAGGGAGTCACCTATTCCAAGTCAATGGGGTTGGGAGAGAGTCATCTATTCCGAGTCAATGGGGTTGGGAGAGAGTCACCTATTCTGAGTCAATGGGGTTGGGAGGGAGTCACCTATTCCGAGTCAATGGGGTTGGGAGGGAGTCACCTACTCCGAGTCAATGGGGTTGAGAGGGAGTCACCTATTCCGAGTCAATTTGGTTGGGAGGGAGTCACATATTCCGAGTCAATGGGGTTGGGAGGGAGTCACCTATTCTGAGTCAATGGGGTTGGGAGGGAGTTACCTGTACCGAGCCAGTGGGGTTGGGAGGGAGTCACCTATACCGAGTGAATGGTGTTGGGATGGAGTTACCTATACTGAGTGAATGGAGTTGGGAGGGAGTCACCGAAACTGAGTGAATGGGGTTGGGAGGGAGTCACCTATACTGAGTGAATGGGGTTGGGAAGGAGCCACCTATACCGAGTGAATGGGGTTGGGAGGGAGTCACCTATACCGTGTGAATGGGGTTGGGAGGGAGTCACCAAAACTCAGTGAATGTGGTTGGGAGGGAGTTACCTATACGCAGTGAATGGAGTTGGGAGGGAGTTACCTATACTCAGGGAATGGGGTTGGGACGGGAGTCACCTATACTGAGTGAAGGTTGTTTGGACGGGAGTCACGTATAGTGAGTGAATTGGATTGGGAGGGAGTCACCTATACTGAGTGAATTGGGTTGGGAGGGAGTCATCTATACTGAGTGAATGGGGTTGGGCGGGAATCACCTATACTGAGTGAATTGGGTTGGAAGGGAGTCACCTATACTGAGTGAATGGGGTTGGGAGGGACTCACCTATACTGAGTGAATGTGGTTGGGTTTGAGTCACCTGTACTGAGTGATTTGGGTTGGGAGGCAGTCACCTATACTGAGTGAATTGGGTTGAGAGGGAGTCACCTATACTGAGTGAATGGAGTTGGGAGGGAGTCACCTATACTGAGTGAATTGGGTTGAGAGGGAGTCACCTCTACTGAGTGAATGGGGTTGGGATGGAGTCACCTATACCGAGTGAATGGGGTTGGGAGGGAGTCACCTATACCGACTGATTGGGGTTGGGAGGTAGTCACCTATACTGAGTGAATGGGAATGGGAGGGAGTCACCTGCAGTGAGTGACATGAATCTGTCATTCATGACTTATGAAATAATACTGAGTGGCCTGCGGGTAGCGCTGTTCAGGGAGAGTACAAATACTCGGGCACGGGCCCAGCTTGCGCAGGACATTCTTAATTAGAACTAGTGAAGGACACAACTGGACCTCCATTTGTAAAACAGTTGATTTAAGCTTTGCTTAACGCTTCGGCCAAGTGCCTGGTAGTTTTCTTTCGTCGGTGAGTGAATGGGGTTGGGATGGAGTCACCTATTCCAAGTCAATGGGGTTGGGAGAGAGCCATCTATTCCGAGTCAATGGGGTTGAGAGGGAGTCACCTATTCCGAGTCAATTTGGTTGGGAGGGAGTCACCTATTCCGAGTCAATGGGGTTGGGAGGGAGTCACCTATTCCGAGTCAATGGGGTTGGGAGGGTGTCACCTATTCCAAGTCAATGGGGTTGGGAGGGAGTCACCTATTCCGAGTCAATGGGGTTTGGAGGGAGTCACCTATTCCGAGTCAATGGGGTTGGGAGGGAGTTACCTATACCGAGCCAGTGGGGTTGGGAGGGAGTCACCTATACCGAGTGAATGGGGTTGGGATGGAGTTACCTATACTGAGTGAATGGGGTTGGGAGGGAGTCACCTATACTGAGTGAATGGGGTTGGGAAGGAGTCACCTATACCGAGTGAATGGGGTTGGGAGGGAGTCACCTATACCGTGTGAATGGGTTTGGGAGGGAGTCACCTATCCCGAGTGAATGGGGTTGGGAGGGAGTCACCTAGACCGAGTGAATGGGGGTGGGAGGGAGTCACCTATACTGAGTGAATGGGGTTGGGAGGGAGTCACCTATACTCAGTGAATGTGGTTGGGAGGGAGTCACCAATACCGAGTGAATGGGGGTGGGAGGGAGTCACCTATACTGAGTGAATGGGGGAGGGAGTCACATATACCGAGTGAATGGGGTTGGGAGGGAGTCACCTCTACCGAGTGAATGGGGTTGGGAGGGAGTCACCTATGCTGACTGAATGGAGTTGGGAGGGAGTCACCGATACCGAGTCAATGGGGTTGGGAGGGAGTCACCTATACTGAGTGAATGTGGTTGGGACGGGAGTCACGTATACTGAGTGAATGGGTTTGGGAGGGAGTCATTTTTGCTCAGTGAATGGGGTTGGGAGGGAGTCACCTATACTGAGTGAATGGGGTTGGGAGGGAGTCACCTATACCGAGTGAATGGAGTTGGGAGGGCGTCACCATACCGAGTGAATGGGGTTGGGAGGGAGTCACCTATACTGAGTGACTGGGGTTGGGAGGGAGTCACCTATACTGAGTCAATGGGGTTGGGAGGGAGTCACCTATACTCAGGGAATGGGTTTGGGACGGGAGTCACCTATACTGAGTGAAGGTTGTTTGGACGGGAGTCACGTATACTGAGTGAATGGGGGTGGGATGGAGTCACCTATACTGAGTGAATGGGGTTGGGAGGGAGTCACCTATACTGAGTGAATTGGGTTGGGAGAGAGTCACCTATACAGAGTGATTGGGGTTAGGAGGGAGTCACCTATACTGAGTGAATGGGGTTGGGAGGGAGTCACCTGTACCGAGTGAATGGGAGTGGGATGGAGTCACCTATACCGAGTGAATGGTAGTGGTATGGAGTTACCTATACCGATCGAATGGGTTTGGGAGGGAGTCACCGATACCGAGTCAATGGGGTTGGGAGGGAGTCACCAATACTGAGTGAATGTGGTTTGGACGGGAGTCACGTATACTGAGTGAATGGGTTTGGGAGGGAGACATTTTTGCTCAGTGAATCGGCTTGGGAGGGAGTCACCTCTTCTCAGTAAATGGGGTTGGGAGGGATTCACCTATACTCAATGAATGTGGTTGGGAGGGAGTCACCTTTACCGAGTGAATGGGGGTGGGAGGGAGTCACCTATACCGAGTGAATGGGGTTCGGAGGGATTCACCTATACTGAGTGAATGGGGTTGGGAGGGAGTCACCTATACTGAGTGAATGGGGTTGGGAGAGAGTCACATATACCGAGTGAATGGAATTGGGAGGGCGTCACCATACCGAGTGAATGGGGTTGGGAGGGAGTCACCTATACTGAGTGACTGGGGTTAGGAGGGAGTCACCTATACTGAGTCAATAGGGTTGGGAGGGAGTCACCTACACACAGGGAATGGGTTTGGGACGGGAGTCACCTATACTGAGTGAAGGTTGTTTGGACGGGAGTCACGTATACTGAGTGAATGGGGGTGGGATGGAGTCACCTATACTAAGTGAATTGGATTGGGAGGGAGTCACCAATACCGAGTGAATGGGGTTGGGAGGGAGTCACCTATACTGAGTGAATTGGGTTGGGAGGGAGTCACCTATACTCAGGGAATGGGGTTGGGAGGGAGTCACCTATACTGAGTGAATGGGGTTGGGAGGGAGTCACCTATACTCAGGGAATGGGGTTTTGAGGGAGTCACCTATACTGAGTGAATGTGGTTGGGAGGGAGTCACCTATACTGAATGAATGGGGTTGGGAGGGAGTCACCTATACTGAGCGAATGGGGTTGGGAGGGAGTCACCAATACTGAGTGAATGGGTTTGGGAGGGAGTCAACTATACTCACTGAATGGGGTTGGGAGGGAGTCACCTATACCGAGTGAATGTGGTTTGGACGGGAGTCACGTATACTGAGTGAATGGAGTTGGGAGGGAGTCACCTATACTGAGTGAATGGGTTTGGGAGGGAGTCACCTATACCGAGTGAATGGAGTTGGGAGGGCATCACCACCGAGTGAATGGGGTTGGGAGGGAGTCACCTATATTGAGTGACTGCGGTTGGGAGGGAGTCACCTATACTGAGTCAATGGGGTTGGGAGGGAGTCACCTATACTGAGTGAATTGGGTTGGGAGGGAGTCACCTATACTGAGTGAATTGGGTTGGGAGGGAGTCACCTATACTGAGTGAATGGGGTTGGGAGGGAGTCACCTATACTGAGTGAATTGGGTTGGGAGAGAGTCACCTATACAGAGTGATTGGGGTTAGGAGGGAGTCACCTATACTGAGTGAATGGGGTTGGGAGGGAGTCACCTGTACCGAGTGAATGGGAGTGGGATGGAGTCACCAATACCGAGTGAATGGTAGTGGTATGGAGTTACCTATACCGATTGAATGGGTTTGGGAGGGAGTCACCTATCCCGAGTGAATGGAGTTGGGAGGGAGTCACCTATACCGAGTCAATGGGGTTGGGAGAGAGTCACCTATTCCGAGTCAATGGGGTTGGGAGGGAGTCACCTATTCCGAGTCAATGGGGTTGGGAGGGAGTCACCTATTTAGAGTCAATGGGGTTGGGAGGGATTCACCTATTCCGAGTCAATGGGGTTGGGAGGGAGTCACCTATTCCGAGTCAATGGGGTTGGGAGGGAGTCACCTATTCCGAGTCAATGGGGTTGGGAGGGAGTCACTTATACCGAGTCAGTGGGGTTGGGAGGGAGTCACCTATACTGAGTGAATGGGGTTGGGAGGGAGTCACCTATACCGAGTGAATGGGGTTGGGAGGGAGTCACCTATACTGAGTGAATGGGGTTGGGAAGGAACCACCTATACCGAGTGAATGGGGTTGGTAGGGAGTCACCTATACTCAGGAAATGGGGTTGTGAGGGAGTCACCTATACTGAGTGAATGGGGTTGGGAGGGAGTCACCTATACCGAGTGAATGGGGTTGGTAGGGAGTCACCTATACTCAGGGAATGGGGTTGTGAGGGAGTCACCTGTACTGAGTGAATGGGGTTGGGAGGGAGTCACCTGTACCGAGTGAATGGGAGTGGGATGGAATCACCAATACCAAGTGAATGGTAGTGGTATGGAGTTACCTATACCGATTGAATGGGTTTGGGAGGGAGCCACCTATCCCGAGTGAATGGAGTTGGGAGGGAGTCACCTATACCGAGTCAATGGGGTTGGGAGGGATTCACCTATTCCGAGTCAATGGGGTTGGGAGGGAGTCACCTATTTAGAGTCAATGGGGTTGGGAGGGATTCACCTATTCCGAGTCAATGGGGTTGGGAGGGAGTCACCTATTCCGAGTCAATGGGGTTGGGAGGGAGTCACCTATTCCGAGTCAATGGGGTTGGGAGGGAGTCACCTATTCTGAGTCAATGGGGTTGGGAGGGAGTCACCTATTCCGAGTCAATGGGGTTGGGAGGGAGTCACTTATACCGAGTGAATGGGGTTGGGAGGGAGTCACCTATACTGAGTGAATGGGGTTGGGAGGGAGTCACCTATATCGATGAATGGGGTTGGGAGGGAGTTCACCTATACTGAGTGATGGGGTTGGGAGGGAGTCACCTATACCGAGTGAATGGGGTTGGAGGAGTCACCTATACTGAGTGAATGGGTTGGGAGGGAGTCACCTTATACTCGAGTGAAATGGGTGGGAGTCACCTATCCGAGTGAATGTGGGTGGGAGGGAGTCACCTATACTGATGAATGGGTTGGAGGGAGTCACCTATACGAGTGAATGGGGTTGGGAGGAGTCACCTTATAGTAATGGGTTGGGAGGGAGTCACTTTACTAGTGAATGGGTTGGGAGGAGTCACCCTATACAGATGAATGGGGTTGGGGGAGTCACCTATACTGGTGAATGGGGTTGGGAGGGAGTCACCTGTACTCAGTGAATGGGGTTGGGAGGGAGTCACCTATACTCAGTGAATGGGGTTGGGAGGGAGTTACCTATACTCAGGGAATGGGGTTGGGATGGGAGTCACCTATACTGCGTGAATGGAGTTGGGAGGGAGTCACCTAACCTGAGTGAATGGGGTTGGGAGGGAGTCACCTGTACTCAGTGAAAGTGGTTGGGAGGGAGTCACCTATTCCGAGTCAATGGGGTTGGGAGGGAGTCACCTATTCCGAGTCAATGGGGTTGGGAGGGAGTCACCTATTCCGAGTCAATGGGGTTGGGAGGGAGTCACCTATTCCGAGTCAATGGGGTTGAGAGGGAGTCACCTATTCCGAGTCAATGGGGTTGGGAGGGAGTCACCTATTCCGAGTCAATGGGGTTGGGAGGGAGTCACCTATTCCGAGTCAATGGGGTTGGGAGGGAGTCACTTATACCGAGTCAGTGTGGTTGGGATGGAGTCACCTATACTGAGTGAATGGGGTTGGGAGGGAGTCACCTATACCGAGTGAATGGGGTTGGAGGGAGTCACCTATACTGAGTGAATGGGGTTGGGAAGGAGTCACTTATACCGAGTGAATGGAGTTGGGAGGGAGTCACCTATCCCGAGTGAATGGGGTTGGGAGGGAGTCACCTATACTAAGTGAATGAGGTTGGGAGGGAGTCACCTATACAGAGTGATTGGGGTTGGGAGGGAGTCACTTATACCAAGTCAGTGGGGTTGGGATGGAGTCACCTATACTGAGTGAATGGGGTTGAGAGGGAGTCACCTATACCGAGTGAATGGGGTTGGAGGGAGTCACCTATACTGTGTGAATGGGGTTGGGAAGGAGTCACTTATACCGAGTGAATGGGTTTGGGAGGGAGTCACCTATCCTGCGTGAATCGGGTTGGGAGGGAGTCACATATACTGAGTGAATGGGGTTGGGAGGGAGTCACCTATACTGAGTGAATGGGGTGGGAGGGAGTCACCTATACCGAGTGAATGGGGTTGGGAGGGAGTCAGCTATACTGAGTGAATGGGGCTGAGTGGGAGTCACCTATACTCTGGGAATGAAGTTGGGAGGGAGTCACCTATATTGAGTGAATGGGGTTGGGAGGGAGTCACCTATACTCAGGGAATGAAGTTGGGAGGGAGTCACCTATATTGAGTGAATGGGGTTGGGAGGGAGTCACCTATACTCAGGGAATGAAGTTGGGAGGGAGTCACCTATATTGAGTGAATGGGTTAGGGAGGGAGTCACCTATACCGAGTGAATGGGGTTGGGATGGAGTCACCTATACCGAATGAATGGGGTTGGGAGGGAGTCACCTATACCGAGTGATTGGGGTTGGGAGGTAGTCACCTATACCGAGTGAATGGGGTTGGGAGGGAGTCACCTATACTCAGTGAATTGGGTTGGGAGGGAGTTACCTATACTCAGTGAATGGGGTTGGGAGGGAGTTACCTATACACAGGGAATGGGGTTGGGAGGTAGACACTTATACTGAGTCAATGGGGATGGGAGGGAGTCACCTGTACCAAGTGATTGAGGTTGGGAGGGAGTCACCTATACTGAGTGAATGGGTTTGGGAGGCAGTCACCTATACTGAGTCAATGGGGTTGGGAGGGAGTCACCTATACTCAGGGAATGGGTTTGGGACGGGAGTCACCTATACTGAGTGAAGGTTGTTTGGACGGGAGTCAAGTATACTGAGTGAATGGGGGTGGGATGGAGTCACCTATACTAAGTGAATTGGGTTGGGAGGGAGTCACCAATACCGAGTGAATGGGGTTGGGAGGGAGTCACCTATACTGAGTGAATTGGGTTGGGAGGCAGTCACCTATACTGAGTGAATTGGGTTGGGAGGGAGTCACCTAGTCTGAGTGAATGGGGTTGGGAGGGAGTCACCTATACTGAGTGAATGGGGTTGGGTGTGATTCACCTGTACTCAGTGAATGGGGTTGGGAGGGAGTCACCTATTCCGAGGCAATGCCGTTGAGAGGGAGTCACCTATTCCAAGTCAATGGGGTTGGGAGGGAGTCACCTATTCCGAATTAAATGCGTTGGGAGGGAATCACCTATTCCGAGTCAATGGGGTTGGGAGGGAGTCACCTATA
>JASTWF010000465.1:202782-315088 GCA_030390025.1 Squalus acanthias
TCACTCGGTATGGGTGACTCCTTCCCAACCCCATTCACTCGGTATAGGTGACTCCCTCCCAACCCAATTTACTTAGTATAGGTGACTCCCTCCCAACCCCATTCACTCAGTATACGTGACTCCCGTCCAAACCACATTCACTCGGTATAGCTGACTCACTCCCAACCCCATTCAGTGAGTATAGTTGACTCCCTCCCAAACCCATTCACTCAGTATAGGTGACTCCCTCCCAACTCCATTCACTCAGTATACGTGACTCCCGTCCAAACCACATTCACTCGGTATAGCTGACTCACTCCCAACCCCATTCAGTGAGTATAGTTGACTCCCTCCCAAACCCATTCACTCAGTAGAGGTGACTCACTCCCAACTCCATTCACTCAGTATACGTGACTCCCTCCCAACCCCATTCATTCAGTATAGGTGACTCCCTCCCAACCACATTCACTTAGTATAGGTGACTCCATCCCAACCCCATTCACTCACTATACGTGACTCCCGTCCAAACAACCTTCACTCAGTATAGGTGACTCCCGTCCCAACCCGATTTCCTGAGTAGAGGTGACTCCCTCCCAACCCCATTCACTCAGTATAAGTGACTCCCTCCCAACCCCATTCACTCAGTTTTGGTGACTCCCTCCCAACTCCATTCACGCAGTATAGTTGACTCCCTCCCAACTCCATTCACGCAGTACAGGTGACTCCGTCCCAACTCCATTCACGCAGTATAGGTGACTCCCGTCCCAACCCCATTCCCTGAGTATAGCTAACTCCCTCCCAACCCCATTCACTGAGTATAGGTAACTCCCTCCCAACCCCATTCACTGAGTATAGGTGACTCCCTCCCAACCCCATTCAGTGAGTATAGGTGACTCCCTCCCAACCCCATTCAGTGAGTATAGGTGACTCCCTCCCAACCCCAATCACTCAGTACAGGTGACTCCCTCCAAACCCCATTCACTCGGTATAGGTGACTCCCACGAAACCTCATTCACTCGGTATACGTGACTCCCGTCCAAACCACATTCACTTGGTTTAGGTGACACCCTCCCAACCACATTCACTCGGTATAGTTGACTTTCTCCCAACCCCATTCACTCGGTATAGGTGACTCCGTCCCAACCCCATTCACTCAGTATAGGTGACTCCCTCCCAACCCCATTCACTCGGTATAGGGGACTCCCTCCCAACCACATTCACTTGGTATAGGTGACTCCCTCCCAACCCAATTTACTGAGTATAGGTGACTCCCTCCCAACCCCATTCACTCAGTATAGGTGACTCCCTCCCAACCCCATTCACTCAGTATAGGTGACTCCCTCCCAACTCCATTCACTCAGTATACGTGACTCCCGTCCAAACCACATTCACTCGGTATAGCTGACTCCCTCCCAACCCCATTCAGTGAGTATAGTTGACTCCCTCCCAAACCCATTCACTCATTATAGGTGACTCACTCCCAACTCCATTCACTCAGTATAGGTGACTCCCTCCCAACCACATTCACTCAGTATAGGTGACTCCCTCACAACTAAATTCCCTGAGTATAGGTGACTCCCTCCCAACCCCATTCAGTGAGTATAGGTGACTCCCTCCCAACCCCATTCCCTGAGTATAGGTGACTCCCTCCCAACCCCATTCACTCAGTACAGGTGACTCCCTCCCAACCCCATTCACTCGGGATCGGTGACTCCCTCCCAACCCCATTCACTCGGTATAGGTGACTCCATCCCAACCCCATTCACTCAGTATACTTGATTCCCGTCCAAACCACATTCACTTGGTATACGTGACTCCCTCCCAACCCAATTTACTGAGTATAGGTGACTCCCTCACAACTAAATTCCCTGAGTATAGGTGACTCCCTCCCAACCCCATTCAGTGAGTATAGGTGACTCCCTCCCAACCCCATTCCCTGAGTATAGGTGACTCCCTCCCAACCCCATTCACTCAGTACAGGTGACTCCCTCCCAACCCCATTCACTCGGGATCGGTGACTCCCTCCCAACCCCATTCACTCGGTATAGGTGACTCCATCCCAACCCCATTCACTCAGTATACTTGATTCCCGTCCAAACCACATTCACTTGGTATACGTGACTCCCTCCCAACCCAATTTACTGAGTATAGGTGACTCCCTCCCAACCCCATTCACTCAGAAAAGTTGACTCCCTCCCAACTCCATTCACTCGGTATACGTGACTCCCGTCCAAACCACATTCACTCGGTATAGGTGACTCCCTCCCAACCCCATTCAGTGAGTATAGTTGACTCCCTCCCATATCAATTCACTGAGTATTGGTGACTCCCTCCCAATCCCATTCACTCAGTATAGGTGACTCCCTCCCAACCTCAATCACTTGGTATAGGTGACTCCCTCCCAACCCCATTCACTCAGTATAAGTGACTCCCTCCCAACCCCAATCACTCAGTTTAGGTGAGTCCCTCCCAGCTCCATTCACGCAGTATATTTGACTCCCTCCCAACTCCATTCACGCAGTACAGGTTACTCCCTCCCAACTCCATTCACGCAGTATAGGTGACTCCCGTCCCAACCCCTTTCCCTGAGTATAGGTGACTCCCTCCCAACCCCATTCACTGAGTACAGGTGACTCCCTCCCAACCCCATTCACTCAGTATAGGTGGCTCCCTCCCAACTCCATTCACTCAGTATACGTGACTCCCGTCCAAACCACATTCACTCGGTGTAGCTGACTCACTCCCAACCCCATTCAGTGAGTATAGTTGACTCCCTCCCAAACCAATTCACTCAGTAGAGGTGACTCCCTCCCAACCCCATTCATTCAGTATAGGTGACTCCCTCCCAACCACATTCACTTATTTTAGGTGACTCCATCCCAACCCCATTCACTCACTATACGTGACTCCCGTCCAAACAACCTTCACTCAGTATAGGTGACTCCCGTCCCAACCCGATTCCCTGAGTATAAGTGACTCCCTCCCAACCCCATTCACTCAGTTTTGGTGACTACCTCGCAACTCCATTCACGCAGTATAGTTGACTCCCTCCCAACTCCATTCACGCAGTACAGGTGACTCCCTCCCAACTCCATTCACGCAGTATAGGTGACTCACGTCACAACCCCATTCCCTGAGTATAGCTAACTCCCTCCCAACCCCATTCACTGAGTATAGGTAACTCCCTCCCAACCCTATTCACTGAGTATAGGTGACTCCCTCCCAACCCCATTCAGTGAGTATAGTTTACTCCCTCCCAACCCTATTCACTCAGTATAGGTGACTCCCTCCCAACCCCATTCACTCAGTATAGGTGACTCCCTCCCAACTCCATTCACTCGGTATAGGTGACTCCCTCCCAAACCCATTCACTCAGTATAGGTGATTCCGTCCCAACCACATTCACTCAGTATAGGTGACTCCCTCCCAACCCCATTCACTCGGTATAGGTGACTCCCTCCCAACTCCATTCACTCGGTATAGGTGACTCCCTCCCAAACCAATTCACTCAGTATAGGTGATTCCGTCCCAACCACATTCACTCAGTATAGGTGACTCCCTCCCAACCCCATTCACTTGGTATAGGTGACTCCCTCCCAACCCAATTTACTGAGTATAGGTGACTCCCTCCCAACCCCATTCACTCAGTATAGGTGACTCCCTCCCAACTCCATTCACTCAGTATACGTGACTCCCGTCCAAACCACATTCACTCGGTATAGCTGACTCCCTCCCAACCCCATTCAGTGAGTATAGTTGACTCCCTCCCAACCCCATTCACTCAGTATAGGTGACTCCCTCCCAACTCCATTCACTCAGTATACGTGACTCCCGTCCAAACCACATTCACTTGGTATAGGTGACTCCCTCCCAACCCAATTTACTGAGTATAGGTGACTCCCTCCCAAACCCATTCACTCGGTATAGGTGACTCCCTCCCAACCCCATTCATTCAGTATACGTGACTCCCTCCCAACCACATTCACTCAGTAGAGGTGACTCCCTCACAACCACATTCACACGGTATAGGTGACTTTCTCCTAACCCCATTCACTCGGTATAGGTGACTCCCTCCCAACCCCATTCAGTGAGTTTAGGTGACTCCCTCCCAACCCCATTCCCTGAGTATAGGTGACTCCCTCCCAACCCCATTCACTCAGTACAGGTGACTCCCTCCCAACCCCATTCACTCGGTATAGGTGACTCCCTCCCTACCCCATTCACTCGGTATAGGTGACTCCATCCCAACCCCATTCACTCAGTATACTTGATTCCCGTCCAAACCACATTCACTTGGTATAGGTGACTCCCTCCCAACCCAATTTACTAAGTATAGGTGACTCCCTCCCAACCCCATTCACTCAGTATAGGTGACTCCCTCCCAACTCCATTCACTCAGTATACGTGACTCCCGTCCAAACCACATTCACTCGGTATAGCTGACTCCCTCCCAACCCCATTCAGTGAGTATAGTTGACTCCCACCCAGACCCATTCACATAGTATAGGTGACTCCCTCCCAAGCCTATTCTTTCAGTATTGGTGACTCCCTCCCAACCCCATTCAATCGGTATTGTTGACTCCCTCCCAACCACATTCAATCAGTATAGGTGACTCCCTCCCAACCCAATTCACTCAGTATAGGTGACTCCCACGAAACCTCATTCACTCGGTATACGTGACTCCCGTCCAAACCCCATTCACTCAGTATAGGTGACTCCCTCCCAACCTCATTCACTCAGTATAGGTGACTCCCTCCCAACCCAATTCACTCAGTCCAGGTGACTCACTCCCAACCCAATTCACTCAGTCTAGGTGACTCCCTCCCAACCCCATTCGCTCAGTATAGGTGAATCCCTCCCAACCCCATTCACTCAGTATAGGTGACTCCCACGCAACCTCATTCACTCGGTATAAGTGACTCCCGTCCAAACCACATTCACTTGGTATAGGTGACACCCTCCCAACCGCATTCACTCAGTATAGGTGACTCCCTCCCAACCCCAATCACTCTGTATAGGTGACTCCCTCACAACTAAATTCCCTGAGTATAGGTGACTCCCTCCCAACCCCATTCAGTGAGTATAGGTGACTCCCTCCCAACCCCATTCCCTGAGTATAGGTGACTCCTGTGGAAGTGCAGTTTTTGTCTCGGACAAAATGGTGTCCTTGAATTTAAACTAATAAAATGGCCAACTCTGACTTGTGTGGAAAAGGAAAAAAATCCATTGTTATGTTCTTTTCTGAAAATAACTTTAAATTCTTAGACTATGCTGTCAGCAAAAGACTGCCTGCACAAAAGAAAAACAGGCTTAATATTGAGATAACCAAGGGCTAGTAAAGTAAACACACCAGTCGCCTTGGCCTTGGTGCGAGAAGTAAAATAGATAGACTCCATTTTATAGAGATTAGCTAGTCTCATTGTAAGGCATTTCTAATGTGTTTTTTCTAATTGTTAACTTAGCTTACCTTAAACAACATGTCATGTGATATTATACTGTATAAGAATACTCCATTTTCTGTGATTCGGCAGTCTGTCATCATAGCTAATTGGGCTATGGTTGCAGTCTCCTTGCAAGTAAAATATAATAAAAAGCCTTCTTTGACGATATTGTCTACAAGAGTCTTTAATCGGAAGTCAAACTTCGACACTCCCTCCCAACCCCATTCACTCAGTACAGGTGACTCCCTCCCAACCCCATTCACTCGGTATAGGTGACTCCCTCCCAACCTCCATTCACTCGGTATCGGTGAATCCATCCCAACCCCATTCACTCAGTATACTTGATTCCCGTCCAAACCACATTCACTTGGTATACGTGACTCTCTCCCAACCCAATTTACTGAGTATAGGTGACTCCCTCCCAACCCCATTCACTCAGAAAAGTTGACTCCCTCCCAACTCCATTCACTCGGAATACGTGACTCCCGTCCAAACCACATTCACTCGGTATAGGTGACTCCCTCCCAACCCCATTCAGTGAGTATAGTTGACTCCCTCCCATATCCATTCACTGAGTATTGGTGACTCCCTCCCAACCCCATTTACTCAGTATTGGTGACTCCCTCCCAACCGCATTCCCTGAGTATAGGTAACTCCCTCCCAACCCCATTCACTGAGTATAGGTGACTCCCTCCCAACCCCATTCAGTCGGTATAGGTGACTCCCTCCCAACCCCATTCAGTGAGTATAGGTGACTCCCTCCCAACCCCATTCCCTGAGTATAGGTGACTCCCTCCCAACCCCATTCACTCAGTACAGGTGACTCCCTCCCAACCCCATTCACTCGGTATAGGTGACTCCCTCCCAACCCCATTCACTCGGTATAGGTGACTCCTTCCCAACCTTATTCACTCAGTATAGGTGACTCCCTCCCAACCCAATTCACTCAGTCCAGGTGACTCACTCCCAACCCAATTCACTCAGTCTAGGTGACTCCCTCCCAACCCCATTCACTCAGTATAGGTGACTCCCTCCCAACCCCATTCACTCAGTATAGGTGACTCCCACGCAACCTCATTCACTCGGTATACGTGACTCCCGTCCAAACCACATTCACTTGGTATAGGTGACTCCCTCCCAACCCCATTCACACGGTATAGGTGACTTTCTCCCACCCCCATTCACTCGGTATAGGTGACTCCCTCCCAACCCCATTCACTCGGTATAGGTGACTCCCTTCCAACCCCATTCACTCGGTATAGGTGACTCCATCCCAACCCCATTCACTCAGTATACTTGATTCCCGTCCAAACCACATTCACTTGGTATAGGTGACTCCCTCCCAACCCAATTTACTAAGTATAGGTGACTCCCTCCCAACCCCATTCACTCAGTATAGGTGACTCCCTCCCAACTCCATTCACTCAGTATACGTGACTCCCGTCCAAACCACATTCACTCGGTATAGCTGACTCCCTCCCAACCCCATTCAGTGAGTATAGTTGACTCCCACACAGACCCATTCACATAGTATAGGTGACTCCCTCCCAACCCCATTCTTTCAGTACTGGTGACTCCCTCCCAACCCCATTCAATCGGTATTGTTGACTCCCTCCCAACCACATTCACTCAGTATAGGTGACTCCCTCCCAACCCCATTCACTCAGTATAGGTGACTCCCATGAAACCTCATTCACTCGGTATACGTGACTCCCGTCCAAACCACATTCACTTGGTATAGGTGACTCCCTCCCAACCCCATTCACACGGTATAGGTGACTTTCTCCCAACCCCATTCACTCAGTATAGGTGACTCCCTCCCAACCTCATTCACTCAGTATAGGTGACTCCCTCCCAACCCAATTCACTCAGTCCAGGTGACTCACTCCCAACCCAATTCACTCAGTCTAGGTGACTCCCTCCCAACCCCATTCACTCAGTATAGGTGAATCCCTCCCAACCCCATTCACTCAGTATAGGTGAGTCCCACGCAACCTCATTCACTCGGTATAAGTGACTCCCGTCCAAACCACATTCACTTGGTATAGGTGACACCCTCCCAACCCCATTCACTCAGTATAGGTGCCTCCCTCCCAACCCCAATCACTCTGTATAGGTGACTCCCTCCCAACCCCATTCATTCAGTATAGGTGACTCCCTCCCAACCACATTCACTCAGTATAGGTGACTCCCTCACAACTAAATTCCCTGAGTATAGGTGACTCCCTCCCAACCCCATTCAGTGAGTATAGGTGACTCCCTCCCAACCCCATTCCCTGAGTATAGGTGACTCCCTCCCAACCCCATTCACTCAGTACAGGTGACTCCCTCCCAACCCCATTCACTCGGTATAGGTGCATCCCTCCCAACCCCATTCACTCTGTATAAGTGACTCCCTCCCAACCCCAATCACTCAGTTTAGGTGACTCCCTCCCAACTCCATTCACGCAGTATAGATGACTCCCTCTCAACTCCATTCACGCAGTACAGGTGACTCCCTCCCAACTCCATTCACGCAGTATAGGTGACTCCCATCCCAACCCCATTCCCTGAGTATAGGTGACTCCCTCCCAACCCCATTGACTCGGTATAGCTGACTCCCTCCCAACCCCATTCACTCAGTATAAGTGGCTCCCTCCCAACTCCATTCACTCAGTATAAGTGGCTCCCTCCCAACTCCATTCACTCAGTATAGGTGACTCCCTCCCAACCCCATTCACTCAGTATAGGTGACTCCCTCCCAACCCCATTCACTCAGTATAGGTGACTCCCACGCAACCTCATTCACTCGGTATACGTGACTCCCGTCCAAACCACATTCACTTGGTATAGGTGACTCCCTCCCAACCCCATTCACACGGTATAGGTGACTTTCTCCCAACCCCATTCACTCGGTATAGGTGACTCCCTCCCAACCCCATTCAGTGAGTATAGGTGACTCCCTCCCAACCTCATTCCCTGAGTATAGGTGACTCCCTCCCAACCCCATTCACTCAGTACAGGTGACTCCCTCCCAACCCCATTCAATCGGTATAGGTGACTCCCTTCCAACCCCATTCACTCGGTATAGGTGACTCCGTCCCAACCCCATTCACTCAGTATACTTGATTCCCGTCCAAACCACATTCACTTGGTATAGGTGACTCCCTCCCAACCCAATTTACTAAGTATAGGTGACTCCCTCCCAACCCCATTCACTCAGTATAGGTGACTCCCTCCCAACTCCATTCACTCAGTATACGTGACTCCCGTCCAAACCACATTCACTCGGTATAGCTGACTCCCTCCCAACCCCATTCTTTCAGTACTGGTGACTCCCTCCCAACCCCATTCAATCGGTATTGTTGACTCCCTCCCAACCACATTCACTCAGTATAGGTGACTCCCTCCAAACCCCATTCACTCAGTATAGGTGACTCCCATGAAACCTCATTCACTCGGTATACGTGACTCCCGTCCAAACCACATTCACTTGGTATAGGTGACTCCCTCCCAACCCCATTCACACGGTATAGGTGACTTTCTCCCAACCCCATTCACTCAGTATAGGTGACTCCCTCCCAACCTCATTCACTCAGTATAGGTGACTCCCTCCCAACCCAATTCACTCAGTCCAGGTGACTCACTCCCAACCCAATTCACTCAGTCTAGGTGACTCCCTCCCAACCCCATTCACTCAGTATAGGTGAATCCCTCCCAACCTCATTCACTCGGTATAAGTGACTCCCGTCCAAAACACATTCACTTGGTATAGGTGACTCCCTCCCAACCCCATTCACTCAGTATAGGTGCCTCCCTCCCAACCCCATTCACTCTGTATAGGTGACTCCCTCCCAACCCCATTCATTCAGTATAGGTGACTCCCTCCCAAGCCCATTCATGCAGTATAGGTGACTCCCTCCCAACCACATTCACTCAGTATAGGTGACTCCCTCACAACCCCATTCACTCAGTATAGGTGACTCCCTCCCAACCCCATTCATTCAGTATAGGTGACTCCCTCACAACTAAATTCCCTGTGTATAGGTGACTCCCTCCCAACCCCATTCAGTGAGTATAGGTGACTCCCTCCCAACCCCATTCCCTGAGTATAGGTGACTCCCTCCCAACCCCATTCACTCAGTACAGGTGACTCCCTCCCAACCCCATTCACTCGGTATAGGTGCATCCCTCCCAACCTCCATTCACTCGGTATAGGTGACTCCCTCCCAACCCCATTCAGTGAGTTTAGTTGACTCCCTCCCATATCAATTCACTGAGTATTGGTGACTCCCTCCCAACCCCATTCACTCAGTATAGGTGACTCCCTCCCAACCTCAATCACTTGGTATAGGTGACTCCCTCCCAATCCCATTCACTCAGTATAAGTGACTCCCTCCCAACCCCAATCACTCAGTTTAGGTGACTCCCTCCCAACTCCATTCACGCAGTATAGATGACTCCCTCTCAACTCGATTCACGCAGTACAGGTGACTCCCTCCCAACTCCATTCACTCAGTATAGGTGACTCCCATCCCAACCCCATTCCCTGAGTATAGGTGACTCCCTCCCAACCCCATTGACTCGGTATAGCTGACTCCCTCCCAACCCCATTCACTGAGTACAGGTGACTCCCTCCCAACCCCATTCACTCAGTATAGGTGGCTCCCTCCCAACTCCATTCACTCAGTATTGGTGACTCCCTCCCAACCCCACTCACTCGGTATGGGTGACTCCTTCCCAACCCCATTCACTCAGTATAGGTGACTCCCTCCCAACCCCATTCACTCGGTATAGGTGACTCACTCCCAATCCCATTGACTCGAAATAGGTGACTCCCTCCCAACCCCATTCACTCAGAATAGGTGACTCCCTCCCAACCCCATTGACTCAGAATAGGTGACTCCCTCCCAACCCCATTGACACGAAATAGGTGACTCCCTCCCAACCCCATTGACTCGGAATAGGTGACTCCCTCCCAACCCCATTGACTCGGAATAGGTGACTCCCTCTCAACCCCATTGACTCGGAATAGGTGACTCCCTCTCAACCCCATTGACTCGGAATAGGTGACTCCATCCCAACCCCATTCACTCACCGATGGAAGAAAACTACTCGGCACTTGGTCTAAGCGTTAAGCAAAGCTTTAATCAACTGTTTTTCAAACATGGAGGTCAAGTTGTGTACATCTCTAGTTCCTGTTAAGAATGTCCAGCGCAAGCTGGGCCCGTGCCCGAGTATTTATACTTTCTCTGGACAGCGCTATCCGCAGGCCACTCAGTATTATTTCATTAGTCATGAATAACAGATTCATGTCACTCACTATAGGTGACTCCCTCCCATTCCCATTCACTCGGTATAGGTGACTCCCTCCCAACCCCATTCACTCGGTATAGGTGACTCCATCCCAACCCCATTCACTCGGTATAGGTGACTCCCTCCCAACCCAATTCACTCAGTATAGGTGACTCCCTCCCAACCCCATTCACTCGGTATAGGTGACTCCCTCCCAACCCCATTCACTCAGTATAGGTGACTCCCTCCCAACCCCATTCACTCAATATAGGTGACTCCCTCCCAACTTCATTCCCTGTGTATAGGTGACTCCCACTCAGCCCAATTAACTCGGTACACGTGACTCCCTCCCAACCCCATTCACTCAATATAGGTGACTCCTTCCCAACTTCATTCCCTGAGTATAGGTGATTCCCACTCAGCCCCATTCACTCGGTATAGGTGACTCCCTCCCAACCCCATTCACCGAGTAAAGTTGACTCCCTCCGAACTCCATTCACTCGGTTTAGGTGACTCCCTCCTTACCCCATTTACTGAGTATAGGTTACTCCCTCCCAACCCCATTCACTCGGTATAGGTGACCCCCTCCCAAACCCATTCACTCGGTATAGGTGACTCCCTCCCAACCTCATTCACTCAGGATAGGTGACTCCCTCCCAACCCCATTCACTCAGTACAGGTGACTCCCTCCCAACCACATTCACTCATTATAGGTGGCTCCCTCCCAACCACATTCACTCATTATAGGTGACCCCCTCCCAAACCCATTCACTCGGTATAGGTGGCTCCCTCCCAACCCCATTCACTCAGTATAGGTGACTCCCTCCCAACCCCATTCACTCGGTATAGGTGACTCCCTCCCAACCCCATTCATTCAGTATAGATGACTCCCTCCCAACCCCATTCACTCAGTATAGGTGACTCCCTCCCAACCCCATTCACTCAGTATAGGTGAATCCCTCCCAACCCAATTCACTCAGTATAGGTGACTCCCACGCAACCTCTTTCACTCGGTATAAGTGACTCCCTCCCAACCCCATTCACTCAGTATAGGTGACTCCCTCCCAACCCCATTCACTCGGTATCGGTGACTCCCTCCCAAACCAATTTACTCAGTATAAGTGACTCCATCCCACCCCCATTCACTCAGTATACGTGACTCCCGTCCAAACAACCTTCACTCAGTCGAGGTGACTCCCGTCCCAACCCCATTCCCTGAGTATAGGTGACTCCCTCCCAACCCCATTGACTCAGTATAGGTGACTCCCTCCCAACCCCATTCACTCAGTATAAGTGACTCCCTCCCAACCTCAATCACTTGGTATAGGTGACTCCCTCCCAACCCCATTCACGCAGTACAGGTTGCTCCCTCCCAACTCCATTCAAGCAGTATAGTTGACTCCCTCCCAACTCCATTCACGCAGTACAGGTTGCTCCCTCCCAACTCCATTCAAGCAGTATAGGTGACTCCCGTCCCAACCCCATTCCCTGAGTATAGGTAACTCCCTCTCAACCCCATTCACTGAGTATAGGTGACTCCCTCCCAACCCCATTCACTCAGTTTTGGTGACTCCCTCCCAACTCCATTCACGCAGTATAGTTGACTCCCTCCCAACTCCATTCACGCAGTACAGGTGACTCCCTCCCAACTCCATTCACGCAGTATAGGTGACTCGCGTCCCAACCCCATTCCCTGAGTATAGGTAACTCCCTCCCAACCCCATTCACTGAGTATAGGTAACTCCCTCCCAACCCCATTCACTGAGTATAGGTGACTCCCTCCCAACCCCATTCACTCGGTATAGGTGACTCCCTCCCAACCCCATTCATTCGGTATAGGTGACTCCATCCCAACCCCATTCACTCAGTATACTTGATTCCCGTCCAAACACCATTCACTTGGTATAGGTGACTCCCTCCCAACCCAATTTACTGAGTATAGGTGACTCCCTCCCAACCCCATTTACTCAGTATAAGTGACTCCATCCCACCCCCATTCACTCAGTTTACGTGACTCCCGTCCAAACAACCTTCACTCAGTCGAGGTGACTCCCGTCCCAACCCCATTCCCTGAGTATAGGTGACTCCCTCCCAACCCCATTGACTCAGTATAGGTGACTCCCTCCCAACCCCATTCACTCAGTATAAGTGACTCCCTCCCAACCTCAATCACTTGGTATAGGTGACTCCCTCCCAACCCCATTCACGCAGTACAGGTTGCTCCCTCCCAACTCCATTCAAGCAGTATAGGTGACTCCCGTCCCAACCCCATTCCCTGAGTATAGGTAACTCCCTCTCAACCCCATTCACTGAGTATAGGTGACTCCCTCCCAACCCCATTCACTCAGTATAAGTGACACCCTCCCAACCCCATTCACTCAGTTTTGGTGACTCCCTCCCAACTCCATTCACGCAGTATAGTTGACTCCCTCCCAACTCCATTCACGCAGAACAGGTGACTCCCTCCCAACTCCATTCACGCAGTATAGGTGACTCGCGTCCCAACCCCATTCCCTGAGTATAGGTAACTCCCTCCCAACCCCATTCACTGAGTATAGGTAACTCCCTCCCAACCCCATTCACTGAGTATAGGTGACTCCCTCCCAACCCCATTCACTGAGTAGAGGTGACTCCCTCCCAACCCCATTCACTCAGTATAAGTGACTCCCTCCCAACCCCATTCACTCAGTTTTGGTGACTCCCTCCCAACTCCATTCACGCAGTATAGTTGACTCCCTCCCAACTCCATTCACGCAGTATAGGTAACTCCCTCCCAACCCCATTCACTGAGTATAGGTAACTCCCTCCCAACCCCATTCACTGAGTATAGGTAACTCCCTCCCAACCCCATTCAGTGAGTTTAGGTGACTCCCTCCCAACCCCATTCCCTGAGTATAGGTAACTCCCTCCCAACCCCATTCACTCGGTATAGGTAACTCCCTCCCAACCCCATTCACTGAGTATAGGTAACTCCCTCCCAACCCCATTCAGTGAGTTTAGGTGACTCCCTCCCAACCCCATTCCCTGAGAAAAGGTGACTCCCTCCCAACCCCATTCACTCAGTACAGGTGACTCCCTCCCAACCCCATTCACTCGGTATAGGTGACTCCCTCCCAACCCCATTCACTCGGTATAGGTGACTCCATCCCAACCCCATTCACTCAGTATACTTGATTCCCGTCCAAACCACATTCACTTGGTATAGGTGACTCCCTCCCAACCCAATTTACTGAGTATAGGTGACTCCCTCCCAACCCCATTTACTCAGTATAGGTGACTCCCTCCCAACTCCATTCAATCAGTATACGTGACTCCCGTCCAAACCACATTCACTCGGTATAGCTGACTCCCTCCCAACCCCATTCAGTGAGTATAGTTGACTCCCTCCCAAACCCATTCACTCAGTATAGGTGACTCACTCCCAACTCCATTCACTCAGTATACGTGACTCCCTCCCAACCCCATTCAATTAGTATAGGTGACTCCCTCCCAACCACATTCACTTGGTATACGTGACTCCCGTCCAAACCACATTCACTTGGTATAGGTGACTCCCTCCCAACCCAATTTACTAAGTATAGGTGACTCCCTCCCAACCCCATTCACTCAGTATAGGTGACTCCCTCCCAACTCCATTCACTCAGTATACGTGACTCCCGTCCAAACCACATTCACTCGGTATAGCTGACTCCCTCCCAACCCCATTCAGTGAGTATAGTTGACTCCCACACAGACCGATTCACATAGTATAGGTGACTCCCTCCCAACCCCATTCTTTCAGTACTGGTGACTCCCTCCCAACCCCATTCAATCGGTATTGTTGACTCCCTCCCAACCACATTCACTCAGTATAGGTGACTCCCTCCCAACCCCATTCACTCAGTATAGGTGACTCCCATGAAACCTCATTCACTCGGTATACGTGACTCCCGTCCAAACCACATTCACTTGGTATAGGTGACTCCCTCCCAACCCCATTCACACGGTATAGGTGACTTTCTCCCAACCCCATTCACTCAGTATAGGTGACTCCCTCCCAACCTCATTCACTCAGTATAGGTGACTCCCTCCCAACCCAATTCACTCAGTCCAGGTGACTCACTCCCAACCCAATTCACTCAGTCTAGGTGACTCCCTCCCAACCGCATTCACTCAGTATAGGTGAATCCCTCCCAACCCCATTCACTCAGTATAGGTGACTCCCACGCAACCTCACTCACTCGGTATAAGTGACTCCCGTCCAAACCACATTCACTTGGTATAGGTGACACCCTCCCAACCCCATTCACTCAGTATAGGTGCCTCCCTCCCAACCCCAATCACTCTTTATAGGTGACTCCCTCCCAACCCCATTCATTCAGTATAGGTGACTCCCTCCCAACCACATTCACTCAGTATAGGTGACTCCCTCCCAACCCCATTCATTCAGTATAGGTGACTCCCTCCCAACCACATTCACTCAGTATAGGTGACTCTTTCACAACCCCATTCCCTGAGTATAGGTGACTCCCTCCCAACCCCATTCACTCAGGAAAGGTGATTCCCTCCCAAGCACATTCACTCAGTATAGGTGACTCCCTCACAACCCCATTCCCTGAGTATAGGTGACTCCCTCCCAACCCCATTCAGTGAGTATAGGTGACTCCCTCCCAACCCCATTCCCTGAGTATAGGTGACTCCCTCCCAACCCCATTCACTCAGTATAGGTGACTCCCTCCCAACCCCATTCACTCCGTATAGGTGACTCCCTCCCAACCCCATTCACTCGGTATAGGTGACTCCATCCCAACCCCATTCACTCAGTATACTTGATTCCCGTCCAAACCACATTCACTTGGTATGGGTGACTCCCTGCCAACCCAATTTACTGAGTATAGATGACTCCCTCCCAACCCCATTCACTCAGTATAGGTGACTCCCTCCCAACTCCATTCACTCAGTATACGTGACTCCCTCCCAACCCCATTCAATCGGTATAGGTGACTCCCTCCCAACCCCATTCATTCAGTATAGGTGAATCCATCCCAACCACATTCACTCAGTATAGGTGACTCCCTCACAACCCCATTCGTTCAGTATAGGTGACGCCCTCCCAACCACATTCACTCAGTATAGGTGACTCTCTCACAACTCCATTCCCTGAGTATAGGTGACTCCCTCCCAAACCCTTTCAGTGAGTATAGGTGACTCCCTCCCAACCCCATTCCCTGAGTATAGGTGACTCTCTCCCAACCCCATTCACTCAGTACAGGTGACTCCCTCCCAACCCCACACTCGGTATAGGTGACTCCCTCCCAACCCCATTCACTCGGTACAGGTGACTCCATCCCAACCCCATTCACTCAGTATACTTGATTCCCGTCCAAACCACATTCACTTGGTATACGTGACTCCCTCCCAACCCAATTTATTGAGTATAGGTGACTCCCTCCCAACCCCATTCACTCAGAAAAGTTGACTCCCTCCCAACTCCATTCACTCAGTATACGTGACTCCCGTCCAAACCACATTCACTCAGTATAGGTGACTCCCTCCCAACCCCATTCAGTGAGTATAGTTGACTCCCTCCCATATCCATTCACTGAGTATTGGTGACTCCCTCCCAACCCCATTCACTCAGTATAGGTGACTCCCTCTCAAACTCAATCACTTGGTATAGGTGACTCCCTCCCAACCACATTCACTCAGTATAAGTGACTCCCTCCCAACCCCAATCACTCAGTTTAGGTGACTCCCTCCCAACTCCATTCACGCAGTATAGTTGACTCCCTCCCAACTCCATTCACGCAGTACAGGTGACTCCCTCCCAACTCCATTCATGTAGTATAGGTGACTCCCGTCCCAACCCCATTCCCTGAGTATAGGTGACTCCCTCCCAACCCCATTGACTCGGTATAGCTGACTCCCTCCCAACCCCATTCACTGAGTACAGGTGACTCCCTCCCAACCCCATTCACTCAGTATAGGTGACTCCCTCCCAACCCCATTCACTCGGTATTGGTGACTCCCTCCCAACCCCACTCACTCGGTATAGGTGACTCCTTCCCAACCCCATTCACTCAGTATAGGTGACTCCCTCCCAACCCCATTCACTCGGTATAGGTGACTCCCTCCCAACCCCATTCACTCGGTATAGGTGACTCCTTCCCAACCCCATTCACTCAGTATAGGTGACTCCCTCCCAACCCCATTCACTCAGTATAGGTGACTCCCTCCCAACCCCACTGACTCAGTATAGGTGACTCCCTCCCAATCCCATTGACTCGGAATAGGTGACTCCCTCCCAACCCCATTGACTCGGAATAGGTGACTCCCTCCCAACCCCATTCACTCAGAATAGGTGACTCCCTCCCAACCCCATTGACTCGGAATAGGTGACTCCCTCCCAATCCCATTGACTCGGAATAGGTGACTCCCTCCCAACCCCATTGACTCGGAATAGATGACTCCCTCCCAACCCCATTGACACGGAATAGGTGACTCCCTCCCAACCCCATTGACTCAGAATAGGTGACTCTCTCCCAACCCCATTGACTCGGAATAGGTGACTCCCTCTCAACCCCATTGAATCGGAATAGGTGACTCCCTCCCAACCCCATTGACTCAGAATAGGTGACTCCATCCCAACCCCATTGACTCGGAATAGGTGACTCCCTCTCAACCCCATTGACTCGGAATAGGTGACTCCCTCCCAACCCCATTGACTCGGAATAGGTGACTCCCTCTCAACCCCATTGACTCGGAATAGGTGACTCCCTCTCAACCCCATTGACTCGGAATAGGTGACTCCATCCCAACCCCATTCACTCACCGACGGAAGAAAACTACTCAGCACTTGGTCTAAGCGTTAAGCAAAGCTTTAATCAACTGTTTTTCAAACATGGAGGTCCAGTTGTGTCCTTCACTAGTTCCTGTTAAAAATGTCCTGCGCAAGCTGGGACCCTGCCCGAGTATTTATACTCTCCCTGGACAGCGCTATCCGCAGGCCACTCAGTATTATTTCATTAGTCATGAATAACAGATTCATGTCACTCACTATAGGTGACTCCCTCCCATTCCCATTCATAAGAACATAAGAACATAAGAAATAGGAGCAGGAGTAGGCCAATCGGCCCCTCGAGCCTGCTCCGCCATTCAATAAGATCATGGCTGATCTGATCCTAACCGCCAATCTACTATCTATCACAGAACCATCTCCTGCATCTAACAGAATTGCACACACGAAATAGGAGCAGAATCAGGCTACACAGTCCCTGGGC
Source organism: Squalus acanthias (assembly GCA_030390025.1). NCBI lineage: Eukaryota > Metazoa > Chordata > Chondrichthyes > Squaliformes > Squalidae > Squalus > Squalus acanthias. Next base: position 220,737 of record JASTWF010000465.1, read on the forward strand.
CCGCTCCACTACCCACAGGGCCATGACCGATCCGAACCTAGACTCATGTCCAAATACCTGCCCGCTCCCCGTAACCCTTAATGCCCTTTACTTCTAGGAAACTGTCTATTTCTGTTATAAATTTAATTAATGTTGTAGCTTCTACAGCTTTTTGTGGCAGCATATTCCATGGACCTACCACCCTCTGAGTGAAGTAGTTCCTCCTCATCTCAGTTTTGAAAGAGCAGCCCCTTATTCTAAGACTATGTCCCCTAGTTCTCGTCTCACCCGTCATCGGGAACATCCTCCCCGCATCCACCCGATCCAACCCCTTCACAATCTTATATGTTTCAATAAGATCGCCTCTCATTCTTCTGAACTCCAATGAGTAGAGTCCCAATCTACCCAACCTCTCCTCATATGACCACCCCCTCATCCCCGGGATTAACCGAGTGAACCTTTTTTGCACTGCCTCGAGAGCAAGGATGTCTTTCCTTAAGTAAGGACACCAAAACTGTATGCAGTATTCCAGGTGCGGTCTCACCAATACCTTGTACAACTGAAGCAATACCTCCCTATTTTTATATTCTATCCCCCTAGCAATGAAAGCCAACATTCCATTTGCCTTCTTAATCACTTGCTGCACCTGCATACTAACCTTTTGAGTTTCGTGCACCAGGACCCCCAGATCCCTTTGCACTTCAGTACTCTCCAGTTTCTTGCCATTAAGATAATAAATTGCTCTAGGATTTTTCCTGCCAAAGTGCATCACCTCACACTTTCCAGTGTTGTATTCCATCTGCCAAATCTCTGCCCACTTACTTAGCCTGTCTATGTCCCATTGCAGGTTTTTTATGTCCTCCTCACTCACTACTTTCCCTCCCATCTTTGTATCATCTGCAAATTTTGATATGTTACACTTGGTCCCTTCCTCCAAATCGTTAATATAGATTGTGAAGAGTTGGGGACCCAGCACTGACCCCTGTGGAACACCACTAGTTACTGATTGCCAGTCTGAGAATGAACCATTTATCCCAACTCTTTGCTTTCTGTTAGATAGCCAATCCTCTATCCATGCCAGTATAGGTGTAGGTGACTCCCTCCCAACCCCATTCACTCAATATAGGTGACTCCCTACCAACTTCATTCCCTGAGTATAGGTGACTCCCACTCAGCCCAATTAACTCGGTACAGGTGACTCCCTCCCAACCCCATTCACTCAATATAGGTGACTCCTTCCCAACTTCATTCCCTGAGTATAGGTGATTCCCACTCAGCCCCATTCACTCGGTATAGGTGACTCCCTCCCAACCCCATTCACCGAGTAAAGTTGACTCCCTCCGAACTCCATTCACTCGGTTTAGGTGACTCCCTCCCTACCCCATTTACTGAGTATAGGTGACTCCCTCCCAACGCCATTCACTCGGTATAGGTGACCCCCTCCCAAACCCATTCACTCGGTATAGGTGACTCCCTACTAACCTCATTCACTCAGGATAGGTGACTCCCTCCCAACCCCATTCACTCAGTACAGGTGACTCCCTCCCAACCCCATTTACTCAGTATAGGTGGCTCCCTCCCAACCCCATTCACTCAGTATAGGTGACTCCCTCCCAACCCCATTCACTCAGTACAGGTGACTCCCTCCCAACCCCATTCATTCAGTATAGATGACTCCCTCCCAACCCCATTGACTCAATATAGGTGACTCCCTCCCAACCCCATTCACTCAGTATAGGTGACTCCCTCCCAACCTCAATCACGTGGTACATGTGACTCCCTCCCAACCTCATTGACTCGATATAGGTGACTCCCTCCCAACCCCATTCACTTGGTATCGGTGATTCCCTCCCAACCCCATTCCCTGAGTATAGTTGACTCCTTCCCAACCCCATTGACTCAGTATACGTGACTCCCTCCCAACCTCAATCACTTGGTATAGGTGACTCCCTCCCAACCCCATTCACTCAGTATAGGTGACTCTCTCCCAACCCCATTCACTGAGTATAGGTGACTCCCGTCCCAACCCCATTCCCTGAGTATAGGTAACTCCCTCCCAACCCCATTCACTGAGTATAGGTAACTCCCTCCCAACCCCATTCCCTGAGTATAGGTGACTCCCTCCCAACCCCATTCACTCAGTATAGGTAACTCCCGTCCCAACCCCATTCCCTGAGTATAGGTGACTCCCTCCCAACCCCATTGACTCGGTATAGCTGACTCCCTCCCAACCCCATTCACTGAGTACAGATGACTCCCTCCCAATCCCATTCACTCAGTATCGGTGACTCCTGAAAGGATTTGCAAAATTTCATGTGCCCCCACCCCCACCCCCGAAGATGTTTGTTGTTGGACTTATTAATAAAGAAACCCTGGTCAGACTGAGTTTTAAAATCCAGGGCATAAAATGGCCGCGGTCGGACCTCGTGTCAGCTTGTGTATTCCGATGTCTGCAACAGGACAGGACCTTTCCTTATGCAATACAATCAGGTCTATGCATAAGGCTTTCAAGGTGTTTGCTCAAGTAATCGGCGGGGACATTGAGACGGCGCTGGGCCTATCAACATAACTGTTCTGGACAATCATCCAACCTGTTGAACAATAGGGTGGCAGTTGAAGAACTGGTATCACACCATTACCGGCCATCTAGCATGATGGGCCGAGACCAGTACCTTTTGTTAAAATTCATCATGCCCAGATCAGACAATAGAAATGTGCTGATCGGTGGGAAGATTAGGGCGTCCGGGAGGAGTATAAATTGGAAGACCCAGCCATTTTTCGCGCTCTCTGCCTGGACCCGGTTCGCTCTGTCTGCCAGCAGCCCAGAAAGAAGACCAGAAACGCCACGTGTCGACGGCAGAAACAGAGCACAGGGCCAGGTTTTTCCATCCATTTCACCGGTGAGCATTATCTTTCTTCTGGCTGTCGCAAGACAATTTTAGTTAGGCATAAGGGTGGGGATTAATGGGGATATTGCTAAAACTGTAATTTTAGGATTTTCCCTCGATGTGTCCGTTTTCTTCCCATGCTAAGTGTAAAACCGTTTTCATATACTTTTTCTCCGTAGTTTTACTTCTGTAAATAAACATTGGTTTTCCTCGCATCAATCCACGGGTCTGTTCGTCTGTCTTTATCACCGCTCGATAAGTCCTGGGCTCAGAACTAATAAAGGGGATAGCGATTCGCAACCGCATAGCGGGCAGGGACAGTCCAGGAAAACATAACTGGCTGACCTACAAATAAGCCCGAGACAAAAACCCCTTACAGAAATGGCGAGCCAGCCAGGAGTCCAGGCGAAAGCGTGTGATAAGGCAGACCGTGTTGCGGAGGAGGAATCCACAATGGAGCATAGGTTATCGACATACGTGTGCGGAAAAGTAAATATCGCAAAAAAATGGGTGTGCGATATGTTAAAAGCCGAGCGCCCCCTAGATGCAGCTGCCCAGTGGACAGCAAGTAAAGAGTACAGGAGAGGTATTGAAAAGGCGGTCTGGCTCATGTGTTTGAAAAAGCAGGTTTTAGTGTTAGACCGTGCTGTTGCAACACGAGCAGCCAAGATCAAACAGTTGACCCGAGAGCTGCAGGAAAAGACTGCAGCGGAGGAGAAAGTAATCGCGGCCCTCCAGGCAGTAAGCCAAGAGAGGGCACAGACGGCGCGGGATCATGAGTTAGAGCGTATGAGGGCCCGGGCCGTTGAAGCTCAAAGGGAACACCAGGCAAAGTCAGAGCGCCTGGAAAACCGGATCGCTGAGCTCAAAGTTAGCGCTAGGCACAGGATGGAACACCTGGAATACCAGGTCAGAGAGGCGAGAGGTAGTGAGGTTAGATTGATGGACAAGATTTCCAGCCTCACGCAAGAATTGAAAGAGCAGGAGGAGAAAGTAGGCGAAGTAAAAGCAGCATATAAGCTGGCTTGTGCCCAGGGGTTTGAAGACGCCGATCACGGGCCCTGTAGGCAAGAAATAGAAAGCTTGGGCATGGCCTTAGTAAGGGCGAAGGGCATGGTATGCCTCATTAGCCCGAAGACGGGCCAGTGGGATTTTACCGGCAACCCAAGCAGGGAAGTCCCACAGGCAGCTCCCAGAAAGGCACTGGTTAGGGAATCAGAGGTTTCACGACCGCCACCCATAGCCCTGAGTTTTCAGGAGGCCTGGCAGCAAGAGGGGGTGGAGGATGGAGCATTAGGGGAGGCCCAGCAGGCCCAAGGGGATAGACCGGGTCCGGGACCAGTGTACCCCCTCAAACAACGGAGGTACGGCCCGCCAGCCGATGGCGAGAACCTAGGGGCCATCCAGAACCAGTTTGTAGTGCCGCATGGTACCCAACAGCTCAGAGCCATGGTTGGACACATCCCTAAGCTCACAGTGAGGGGGGACCCCTCTCTACATTTCCGGGAGATAGAACAGGCAGCATGCGTTAATGACTGCGATGAGGCAGAACAAGCAAAAATGCTGCTGTTCTCTCTGGGTAGTGATCTCCTCCAAACCCTATCGGATGAGTGTAAGAAGGGACAGAAAGATTACGAGGAGTTAAGGGATGAGATATTGGAGGCCATGGGACTAAATGATGGGAGTCCGTTCGCCCGAGTGGAAAAAACGGTACAGCTCCCCGGGGTGTCCCCGCAGGCATTCGCAGTCTACCAGAGCGCGTGCCCGGGAACGCCAGTGCGGACGTTCCTCAACAGAGACCAATTGGCCCACTGGCTCCGTTGTCTCATGACAAACTGCCTGCCCCAAATCCAAGCCCAGGCTGCGGCCTGGTTTGACCCCCGAAACCCCCAGACCACCGAAGAAACGGTGATCCGCCAGCTCACGGTAGCATTTAGAAATAACGGGAGGGGAATTGAGCCGCCCCAGTCCAAAGGGAAAGTCCACGAGGTTAAACCTGGGGGCCAGAATAAGAAAGAGTGGCACCAGGAGGGAAACCGTCCCTCCCAGAATAAGTTAAACTGCTATGGCTGCGGGAAGGACGGCCACTGGCGCAAAGATTGCAAAAACCCCTGGAAGGACACCAAGGGAAAGAGCTCCACAGCTCCAGGCCCAAAGGTAGACACTGGGACCCCCACAGTAGAGAGCGTTCTAGAAGCACTGCGGGTTCTCCTGACCAGTCCGGGGAAGGTAGCTACAGCCACTGGCGCATTGATCCCATCAGCCCCATACAACGCAGACCTATGACTAGAACCAGCGCAGCCTGTCCACCTGTGTTCCCCGGGATACGATGGTAAGAAGGGGGTGGAGAAAGTGCAGGGGAGACATCTAGTGGACACCGGAGCTTCCAGCACGGTGGTCCATTCGGAAGACCCGACCAATTCACCCAGGTCTAACGGGGTCCCGTACAGTTTAATGGGATTCACAGGGAACAAGCAGGCTGGGGCAATGTCCAAAACCTTTGGACATAGATTTAGGATCCCTCCATACCACGTGGGAGGGTAACCAAAAGGCCGGCAAGTTGGCCAAGCAGGGGGCCAGGGAAGGAGAGTTCTGGGATCCCCGTAAAGCAGGTCCGGTAGCCGTAATCCGGGGCAAGGGAGGCACACAGGAGGTAGCTTTGGCCCCGGACTTAAAGCAGGTCCAAGCCCAGGATCCCGTCCTTAAGGCCGTCCTGGTAAAGAGAGAGAATGGGGAGTCCCTAGAATGCCCGTTTGAGGCAATGGACAAGGTTTTAAACCAGGTTAACTGGCAGGCTGCTAGCAGCATTAACCAGTGCAAACTGTTTAAACCTGACAAAGGGGAGGAGCCAGCAAGTCTCAGCTCACAGGCAACACACGCAGGCACAGTTGCGTGCGTTGAGGGAGGAGTCACCCAGGCCCCTGTTCGAACCACCCCCCCTCTCTTCTGGGACTCAGGTGGGGAGGAGGAGGAGCCTGAACCAGATAGCCCCACCCCCGACCCAGGTTTTGAACCTGGAGGCGAAGGTCCCCAGCCAACAGTCGCAGGCTGTGAAGGACCAGAAGTAAGGGTCCGTACAGCCACGCTGCAGGGAGCAGCCTGCCGCAGTCCTAACAGAGCTTAAGCTAGCCGCTCGGAGACGGGCGGCAAATGTACAGAACTTGGTCTGAGAAGTTTGTAGTTTTAAGTTACATTGTTGAGTTTGATTTTAAGGTGCGGAACCGTATAGCAGTTTTAAGATGGTACCGTTCCAGTGTATGTGTGTTTGTCCATGTGAGCTGAGGTCGAGGGACCCGCTCACACTTCACCCCAGCCAAGGAGCCTATAGGGAGCCTGGCTAGATGTTCTTTATTTTTTTTCAGGCAATTAAAAAGGGAAATGTTCGGAGGCCTGATCTTGCTCGCCCTGTCTGGGCTGAGCCTCACAAGAAGGGGCGACACCGAGGACCACCGCATCTTCGGATGCTCCGGAAAGACGGCGCCCCTAGCCCACGATGGAAGTGGCCTACGCGAGGCGGATGAAATTGCCTCGTATACTCACGAGGGGAGCTGGCCTGGATGGCTGGGGTCAAACTCGAGCCAGTACTCGAGCCAGACCGGTTTTACATATGGGGAGGCCTCCCTCCATTGCCCGAGGATACGGATCGTCACCCCAAGGATCAGCGTCACCGTGGGCAAAAGGATTTGTTCCCCTGGATAGGTGGTGGTGGCTCAGAAAATTAAGCAAAGACATCGGGAACCCCAGGGTAGAATGGGAAACATAGAAACATAGAAACATAGAAACTAGGAGCAGGAGTAGGCCATTCGGCCCGTCGAGCCTGCTCCACCATTCAACACGATCATGGCTGATCATCCAAATCCAGTACCCTGTCCCTGCTTTCTCACACAGAATCCCCATCGAGCCTGCACCGACACATATCCCACCCTATCCCCGTAACCCCACGTATTTTAATTCCCCCTAACATATCCCATCCTATCCCCGTAACCCCACATATTTAATCCCCCCTAACACTAAGGGTCAATTTATCATAGCCAAATCAACCTAACCCGCACATTTTTGGACTGTGGGAGGAAACCGGAGCACCCGGAGGAAACCCACGCAGACACGGGGAGAATGTGCAAACTCCACACAGACAGGTTAGGGAACGACACCCACAGGACCATCACGGGGACCCAGGGAGGGTTAAGTGTGTGCTGGGACAAATGGTGGGAACCGGATCAGGGGATCTATGTCTGTATGTGGGGTTCAGAGAGAGTCTGCCCCACGGGCGTTTCCATCATTTTCCACAGCCAGTGGCAGGATAACGGGAGGGGGATGGACTGGGGGTCGCGCCTGGATGCATGCGCGATCCCATACTCCCCAATCTCGGTTAATGCCACTGAATTAGTGACCCGTCCCCGACAGCCCCTACCCACGACCCCGACGTCACGGACTGTAGCAGAGGGATGCCCCGCCACCACCAAGGGACCAGGGAATGGCCTGGTGCTGGTACCCACAGACCAGGTGCTCTATCAAGGGGTGCATTACGCGGTGGCCTTGGTGATCTTAAATCTCACTGAGGTGCACTTGCCCGCGTGGTGCCCTGCAGAGACCGCTAAACTATATTAAGCCCTCGTAAGGGAAACATTTCAAAAGTTTTACGAATTCGATTTTGCAGAGATCGATAAGACCAAATTGTATACACATAGCCACGAGGCTTGGGACGGGGTGGGGAGACAGAGAAGGGGTACTGTTAATGATGTTTTAATGGGTTTTAATGCGGGGTCTTCAGTTATTAATAGTTTAGACGACATTGAACTGCGGACGCAGATCAACGGTCTGAAGACCCAATTAAAGAAGGTCTTAGCTGATGAGAATAAGGTAGTGGGTTCGGAACTGCACGTAGACCAGGCCATGACTCTCCATCTAAAGGAGATCATAGCGGAGCTGGAGATACATGCAAAGACGGTGAATGCGCTCATTAGGGAGGATCGGAATGCGTCCGATCAGGCTGCGCAAAACGAGGTGTGCGTACTGTACGGGGCATGGTTGCTGGGCGAGGGCCGCAGAAATCTGGAGGACTTAAAACAGGGTTTGGTCCCCTCCTGGATCAGCAACAAGCACCTCGCAGCCCTCCACCATTTTGAGAACGCATTAAGCCCGTGCCAACTCCGACTAGCTTCCGAGGCCTACCCAGTCCCAGTGGACTGTGGACGTTCCAACCACACTATCATGGGGATAATAGTAAGGATGCCAGTCATGGGCAGGACGGCCCGACCTGTGCCGGTATACAGGGTGGAGAACATTGGTGTCATTCAGGGGGGTGTACACGTTCGTTTTACAGCGGTCCCGCCCTACGTCATAAAGTGGGATCACGCTATGACGGGTACTGACCTCTCGGGGTGCCGTAGCCGGGGAGCACACATCATCCTGTGTCCCCAGCACTTGAATGCCTATTCGAAACCACAATGCGGTTTCAGAGCTGCTGACGCGAAACCTATAAATTGTACCATGGAAGCCATGGCACAAGGCCATGTTCCCCCACAGGTAGCATATATAGGGGGTGGGACATATTGCGTCACCACAGGAGCGTCTCACTACCGGCACGGACAGCACAACTGGTGCGCGGTGAGTGACAGCAGCTTCTGCTTTAAACCCAAGGCAGAAGTTCAAGTGGCCCAGGAACGAATTGTCCCCATTTCTGAACCATCCATGGTTCACCTAACTGTAAGAGAGAATTTCACCAACCTCCAAAAGTATGTGGCTCACTTCAGCTACCAGATTCCCCCTCTCCCAGAACACCTCATTAAACTATTAAAAGCCGTAGTGGTGTCGCAAAAGCATTTTTATACACTGGAGCAGCAGACTATCCAGATAGGGGCCGATATTCTGGATATTACGACCCCACCCTGGTGGGACATCTTTGAGAATATCGAGGTCCCCTCCTGGATTCGTCTGGCATCACACGCGCTCGTAATTTGTCAGCTCGGGATCATCCTCTACCTGGTTTGCGTCCAGTGTCGGAAAAAGGGTCCCGAGGCAGTAGCAAGAACCCAAAGGGTCTGGAGGGACCAGTATGCTCGGGTAGACGAGACACTCGCGTCAATTCCGTGTCGCACCACTTACGAGTGATGGCGGCCTAATTTTATTATTTTTAATAAAGATGGTCCCCTCCGTTTGTTGTTTTTTTGTTTGATTAAAAAAAAAACAGTTTTATCCCAAGTGGTGCAGGGGTATGTTGGACCCCCTCTGTGCTGGGATTACTGGAAAAGAATTTGTTTCCTATCTAAAATGCCTGCTGTACACTGCGGTTATTCTCCAAGTGGGGGAATGTACGTGTCGGGGGAATTGGGATAGGTAAATAAAGGGGAAGGTTGTTTGCGACAGTCAGAAATTTTGTTCACCTCGTATGGACACTTCAAGCAAGTTTAAGTCTCCACAGGGGGGACTGAAAGGATTCGCAAAATTTCATGTGCTCCCCCCCCGAAGATGTTTGTTGTTGGACTTATTAATAAAGAAACCCTGGTCAGACTGAGTTTTAAAATCCAGGGCATAAAATGGCCGCGGTCAGGCCTCGTGACCGAGAGCCTGGCAGTTTCATTTCAGACGCTGGGAAGCTATCAGCTCGTGTATTCCGATGTCTGCAACACGACAGGACCTTTCCTTACGCATTACAATCAGGTCTATGCATAAGGCTTTCAAGGTGTTTGCTCAAGTAATCGGCGGGGACATTGAGACGGCGCTGGGCCCATCAACAGAACTGTTCTGGACAATCATCCAACCTGTCGAACAATAGGGTGGCAGTTGAAGAACTGGTATCACACCATTACCGGCCATCTAGCATGATGGGCCGAGACCAGTACCTTTTGTTAAAATTCATCATGCCCAGATCAGACAATAGAAATGAGCTGATCGGTGGGAAGATTAGGGCGTCCGGGAGGGGTATAAATGGGAAGACCCAGCCATTTTCTCGCTCTCTGCCTGGACCCTCAGTTCGCTCTGTCTGCCAGCAGCCCAGAAAGAAGACTACCAGAAACTTCGGAGCCACGTGTCGACGGCAGAAACAGAGCACAGGGCCAGGTTTTTCCATCCATTTCACCGGTGAGCATTATCTTTCTTCTGGCTGTCGCAAGACAATTTTAGTTAGGCATAAGGGTGGGGATTAATGGGGATATTGCTAAAACTGTAATTTTAGGATTTTCCCTCGATGTGTCCGTTCTCTTCCCATGCTAAGTGTAAAACCGTTTTCATATGACACTGTTTCTCTGTAGTTTTACTTCTGTAAATAAACATTGGTTTTCCTCGCACCAATCCACGAGTCTGTTCGTTTGTCCTTATCGCCGCTCGATAAGTCCTGGGCTCAGAACTAATAAATAAAGGGGATAGCGATTCGCAACCGCATAGCGGGCAGGGTCAGTCCAGGAAAACATAACTGGCTGACCTACAAATAAGCCCGAGTCAAAAACCCCTTACACAACCCCACTTCCAGGATTTAGCTTTGGGTCCCTGCCGGTGAGGTAAGGTTCCCGATATTCCTCTTTGTAAAATGTGCAAGCTGCCTGTGGAGTCCAAACAGACGATGGCAGCTCATGAATAAAATGTGAATGAGGCTCGAGGACCAATTTCAGGCCGGCCTCAGGCTTCGGACACGCGCTGTCGGTGCACCGTAGGTTTTGGACACCAAAACGGGCCATAAATAATTTCCAGCCCAATATTTCTGAGCATCAACCACTGGGGAACAGTGTTGAAGCTTTGACTTGCCTGAGACGAGTGAGCTCAGCTGTGGGACGTGTGGTAAAGTGGACAGGAAATGATCCTTTCATCTCAAAGGATGGCTGTAACTGTCCGCTCATTGGTAATCTGACTCCGAGTGGGGAAAAGATCAAGTGGTGTGGGAAATGGAAGTGTCCAACTGGTGGAGGAGTGATTGCTCTTGTGAGCTTTGGGCTGAGGTTCCATATGGGACTTTACTCTGCAGCTGTCTGTGCTACACTCGGTCCAGGAGCACTTGATGCTGACTGGGGGTCATCTGAAATGTGGAGAACATTCCAGTCCCCAGCACTGACATCTCTTCCCCTGACTGACACTTTAAAAACACCGTGTAAACTGAACATAAATCCCCGAGAAGTCAATGTATGAAGCAATAAGACTTCAATTTCTGGATACACGTCACTGATTATGGGAATCATTGTGAAGATTATTTAATGATGGCACTGTATCAAGCCCCTGCTATTATGGACAAACGAGAATGTATTTATTAATAATATTAAAGACCTTTTTGGCATATGAGGTACATTTTAATAACATTTCTTAAAGCAGGTATTTCTTAACCTTCAGTAAAACACAACTCAAATATTACCACAAGACACAAAATCAAACATGATCATCAAACAAGCACTGACAAAATGTCCTTCTGTCTCTTAGTGACAAAAGTAAAATGAGCCGGCACAAACATGGCAGCAAACTGTGTGCCTTTATCTCGTCACTCGGTAAGTTCAAAAATTCCTGCAATGGTTTTGCTCCCTCTGCGAAGTGGGGAATAAAGGATCGCTGGTACCCCACTAATCCGAGGAGTGACCTCAGGGCTGTCTTTGAAACTGGTAGGGGAAGTCTTTGAATAATGTCCGCCTTGTGCTGATCAGTGCTGTGCACTTTCTGCCAGATGGGAATGCTCCAAATCCCATTTACAATGTCCAGGTTGAAGAGCTACCTGGTTTTCCTTGGTATTTGGGGCAGTAATGTGGGCGTCTCTTGCTCTATGTGGGCACGTGCCGGCGTTACCATGCTTAAGGTTCGGTAATCGACCGTCAGTCGACAAATCGCATCTAGTTTCTTAACTGACCAAATTGGTGAATTAGTTGTAAAAGTGTCCGGCCGTATAACGCCCTGCTGCAGCAATGTGTCTATGGTGGTTTGTAGCGCTAACTGACTCTCAGCTGGAATGGGGAACTGTTTTACTTTAACATGGGCTGGCCCGTTCACCACCTCCTCCTCTATCAGCGCCCGCCATCGTGCTTGTGAGTAGCGAGCGTGGCCCGATACTGAGTTAACAGAGCTTGTGTGTCCAGGTCTGTGTGTAACTACTCGTATGTCTCGGGATCCTCAATCACAGAAACAGCATGCGTGTCCGATACCACTCTGCCGTGATCGTGTCCTTTCACAAACACAACAGATCATTCGCATAATCCACAATTACACCAAATTTATCGATGAAATCTGACCCCAAAATACCTTCCCCGTTCATTAAGTTCATCACAACCGGCCTCGAACTTCCACCAGCCCAAATTTAAACCCTCCCTCCTTTATCTCAGTTGTCTTTTGCATCGATCCTTCAAAGGCAGTTAAAGAAATAAGCTTCACTGTGGCCAGAGGGTGGCGCTCAGGGCATGGGGTGTGTATAATCGTAATAGTCCAACCAGTGTCCACAAGCATTGTCTGTCGCTGGCCTCCATTAATGACCACAGGATCCACCGGACGATTATTACCAGCACGCTGGAACCCCATTACCCACTGGGGGAGGCCCCGCCCAATCAGTAAAGATTCATTAACTTTCCTCCCACCGACGTTAAGCTAACTGGTCTTCAGTTCCGTGGTCTTGTTCTATCTCCCTGTTTAATACAGGAATCACATTAGCTGTCCACCAGTCCTCTGGCACTATTCTCTTTTATCTGTGTGTATATGTGTGAATTTTTATCAATATATAATGGTGCCTCTGCAATCTCTCCCCTTGCTACTTTTAGTATTTGCGGATGCAATCCCTCCATACCAGGGGTTTTATCCTACCTAAGTTTGATTAGTTCATCAATTATCTCCCCTCTTTCTATCTTAAATGTCTTTACATTTTTTGACCTCTTCTTCTAATGTCTTGTTCATCTTGTTAGTCTCCCTGGTAAATACTTTAACATAACTTCCTTGCTTTTTTACTCTGCCTCTATTTATAAAATTGAGAGGTCGCACAACACCAGGTTATAGTCCAACAGTTTTATTTGAAATCACAAGCTTTCGGAGCTATCGATTGCTCCTTCCTCAGGTGAAGTAAATTAGATACCTCTCAATTTTGTCCACCCCAGTCCAACACCGGCATCTCCGCATCATGTCTATTTATAAAGCCAAGGATCCCGTTTGCTTTTTCAGCAATCTGATTAACTGGTTCGTCCAGCTACAAAGATTTTTGTATCTAAACCCTCAGGTCTCTCTGTACCTGAACTCCCTTTAACATTGGACCATTTTGTTTTTATTGCCTTTCCTCATTCTTCCTTCCAAAATGTATCACTTCACACTTCTCTGCGTTAAATTCCATCTGCCATGTGTCGGCCCATTTCACCAGTCTGTCTAAGTCCTCCTGAAGTCTGCTACTATCCTCCTCACTAAACAGGAGTTTCGTGTCATCTGCAAAGTAGGAAATGATGCCCTGTATATCCAATTCCAGGTCATTGATATCTATCAAAATGAGCAGTGGTCTGAATACCGACCCCTGGGCTCATCACTCGAAAACACCCGTTCACCACTGCTCTCTGCTTTCTGTCCCTCAGACAATTTTGTATCCACGCTGCCACTGGCCCTTTAATCCCATGGCCTTCAATGATGTAATGTCTCAGAACACATTCATATACTCCCAAAACACATTTATATATCCAGCACACATTCATCGACCCAAAACACATCCATGTATTTCCCAGAACACATTCCGATACTCTCCAGATATACAGAGTGTTCACATACATAAAGCTTTGAACATGGAAGAAAAAGTTGATAAAGCTGTTAAAAAAGCAGAAGGGATCCTTGGTTTTATAAATAGCGGCTTAGTCTACAAATGCAAGGATGTTATGCTAAACCTTAATAAATCAATGTTTAGACCTCAGCTAGAGGATTGCTCACAAATCTGGGCACCAGAATGTAGAAAGGGGTCAAGGCCTTGGAGAGGGTGCAGAGGACATTAACTAGAATGGTTCCAGCGATGAAGGGTTTCAGTTATCGGGATAGACCGGAGAAGCTGGGATTGCTCTTCTTAGAGCAGAGAATGTTAAGGGGAGATTTAATAAAAGTGTTTGTAAGGGGTTTTGATAGAGTCGATAGGGCGAAACTGTTTCCACTTGCAGGAGAGTCGGTTAGCAGAGGACACAGATTTAAAATAATTGTCAAAAAAGCCAGGGGGGAGATGAGGAGAATTAATTTTTACCCTGAGATATATTATGATCCGGAATGCATTGCCTGAAAGGGTGGTGGGAGCAGATTCAATCGTAATTTTTAAATTGGGAATAGGATCGCGAGTTAAAAAGGAACAATTTGCAGGGCTCTGGGGAAAGAGCGGAGAGTGGTCCTAATTGGTAGATTGATCAGAGGCAGCACTGGCTCGATGGGCCAAACGGCCTCCTTCTGTTCTGCTTGATTCAATGATTCGAGAACACATTCATATACTTCCCGGAATGCATTCATGTACTTTAACAACAGCAACAACAACTTACACTCCCCAGGAGCCCCTTTCCATTCACTACACCCCGTCCTTCCAGCAACGGATGAGAAGGAGAACACTTTTAAACAGGAGCCAATACAAGTCTGACTAAAGGTCTTTCTCACATGAGATTTTAAGTTGTCAGGCTGAGTGTCTGACCAAATTATCAAATTATAATACCGGTTTTCTGTGGAGGGCCACTACAGACATCTAGCTATTTAAACTATGTTGATGTTCCTTGGGCCTACGACCTGTGAGTTCAGAACCTTTACAGGGGATTCATATATTTTTTTAAGGTGGATGAGAGCAAATAAGGATTCAGTGATTGAGTGTGATTGAGGCACTTGGAGTGTGACGCTGAGACCGTGAATATGGTTGTTAAGCTGAAATTAATGTCACACACTTTCAGATGGTGTCTCCAGTAATAGGAGATTTAAGGAAAACTCTTGTGCTTTAATGAAAAGTGGACATTTTAAATTCAAGACGCTGGTGTGGATTTATTTTGAATGAAATTTATTTCATTCCACTGTTGAAACACACAAAGACTTTTCTTAAAGCGGATAAAAAGCAGCTTCGGAGAAATACTAAGTTACAATTTGAACTTTTCTTGCACTTTTTTTATAGACTTAAACAGCAGGTCTGAAACTGCCATTGTGCTGGCTGACTCCTCCCCACCCCCAAGGGTTTTTCACAGTGAACAAGTAATTAACCCCTTACTTCTATTTGCCACATTGAATTGCTGAATGGAAAGACAAGCTGTATTCGGTTTTTAAGTTTCAGCTCGGAGTGATACCACCACGCTCACTACTGCGAAAGTTCTTGTGGAACAAGTTCTTTTGAAGTTGGGAGTTGGGGACGATCGCTGGTGATAATGGACAATGCTTTGTGGGCTGGGTCATGAAAGAAATGTGCACAATGTTCAGGATAGAACAGAATTTCCACATCCCATAACACCCGCAAGTGGTGGAAAGAACAAATCGAGCAGTTAAAACTATGTTGGAGAAAGTAGTCAGTGAGACTGAGATCTTAAAATACCCCTGAGTTTGATGGCAATTGGAGGAACTGTGTTTGAAAGTATTGATGTCACGCAAATTTTCCTCCTCTGTTAAATTTTTCTTTGGTACCTTTGTTTTCCGATTGATGTAACCGTATGATTGTAGAATTTCATCATCCAGTGCTAAGAGAAATGGTACACGATTTTACTAAGTGCAATTCGGGGTGAAAATCAGGTGAATTGACATAAAGAGAATGTGGGAACATGATAAACCATGTACAAGCAATTAAAGGGACTGTTTAAAGGAATAAATAGGCAGATGGGGGATGCTATATCAGAACAACAAAGACTATAAGAAACAATTGAAGGGATCGAGTGCAAGGTATCCAGGTTTGCTGAAGATACAAAGCTAGGTGGGAAAGTACAGACAGGTTAAGTGAGTGGGCAATCAGGTGGCAACAACAACAACAACTTGTATTTATGTAGCGCCTTTAAGACAGTAAAACGTCCCAAGGAGCTTCACAGGATGTTATAAAACAAAATTTGATGCTGAGCCACATAAGGAAAAATGAGGGCAGTTGATTAAAATCTTGGTCAAACAGGTAGGTTTTGAGGAGCGTTTAAAAGGAGGTTATAGGCAGGCTAAGTGACTGGGCAAGAACATGGCAAATGGAATATAATGTGGAGAAATGTGAAGTTATCCACTTTGGTAGGAAAAATAGAAAAGCAGAGTATTTTTTAAATGGTGAGAGATTGGGAAATGTTGGTGTTCAGTGGGACCTGGCTGTCCTTATACACGAATCACTGAAAGTTAACATGCAGGTAGAGCAATCACTTAGGAGAGCAAATGGTATGTTGGCCTTTATTACAAGAGGATTTGAGTATAAGAGCAAAGACATCTTACTGCAATTATATAGGGCCCTGGTGAGACCACACCTGGAGTATTGTGTACAGTTTTGGTCTCCTTACCTAAGGAAGTATATACTTGCCATAGAGGGAGTGCAACTAAGGTTGACCAGACTGGTTCCTGGGATGGGGGGATTGTTCTGTGAGGACAGATTGAGTAGACTAGGCCTATATTCTCTAGAGTTTAAAAGAATGAGAGGTGATATCATTGAAACATGTAAAATTCTTACAGGACTTGACAGGGTAGATGCAGGGAGGATGTTTCCCCTGGCTGGGGAGTCTAGAACCAGGGTTCACGGTCGCAGAATAAGGGGTCGGCCATTTAGGACTGAGATGAGGAGAAATTTTTTCACTCAGTGGGTGGTGAATCTTTGGAATTCTCTACCCCAGAGGGCTTTGGAGGCTCAGTCATTGAGTATATTCAAGACAGAGATGGACAGATTTTTGAATATTAAGGGAATCAAGGGATATGGGGATAGTGCAGGAAAGTGAAGATGAGGTAGAAGATCAACCATGATCTTATTGAATGGCGGAGCAGGCTCGAAGGGCCAAATGGCCTACTCCTGCACCTATTTCTTATGTTCTAATGTTTTGGATGCCCTCCAGTTTATGTAGGGTAGAACGTGGGAGGCCAGCCAGGAGTGCATTGGAATAGTCAACTCTAGAAGTAACAAAAGCATGGATGAGGGTTTCAGCAGAGATGAGCTGAGGCAGGAGTGAGTCAGGCAATGTTAGGGAGGTGGAACTAGGCGGTCTTCGTGATGGTGTGGATATGTAGTCAAATATGACACCAAGGTTGCGAACAGAATGGTTCAGTGTTAGACAGAGGCTAGAGATTGGGATGGAGTTGATGGCTAGGGAGCGGAGTTTGTGGTGGAGACCGAAGGTAATGGCTTTGGTCTTCTCAATATTTAGTTCGAAGAATTTTCTGCTCATCCAGTACTGGATGTCGGACAAGCAGTCTGACAACTTACAGACAGTGGAGGGGTCGAGAGGAGTGGTGGTGAGGTAGAGCTGGGTGTCATCAGCGTACTTGTGGAAACTGACGCTGTGATTTCAGATGATGTCGCCGAGGGGTTGAATGTAGATGAGATATAGGAGGGGGCCAAGGATCGATCCTTCGGGAACACCAGAGGTAACAATGCAGGAGCGGGAAACAAAGCCATTGCAGGTGATTATCTGGCTACGATTATTAGATAGATAATAATGGAACCAGGCGACTGCAGTCCCACCCAGCTGGACGACGGTGGAGAGATGTTGGAGAAGGATGGAGTGGTCAACCGTGTCAAAGGCTGCAGACAGGTCGAGAAGGTCGAGGAGCAATAGTTTACCTTTGTCACAGTCACACAGGATGTCATTTGTGACTGCCTTTCCTAATCGGGCTACTAATTGTGGGAACAACAAAAACTATAAGGAACAATTGATCTCAAAGGAAATTCCGTGTAGTATGATTGGAGGTCTTTAATTAATCAGATCAAAAAGGAGTTAAATGATTGGTTCCCAAATTTTATATTAGGCAAACAAATGAAAATCTGGAAATCAAATGGGAATATGGTTTGGTGTACGGTGCGAAGATTCGGATTGGTGTATTATGCCAGGAAGCCTTGCAAGCAAAGGGACATTATTTCGGAGGCACTAAAACTTCCATTTCCTGATACACATCACTAATTATGGGAATTATTGCTGAGATAATTTGATGATGGGACTGTATCAAGCCTCTCATTTAATGGACAAGCAGGAATGTATTTATCAATTAGATGAAAGATCTTTTTTGGAACAGAAGGTAGATTTTAACATAATTTCTTAAAGCAGGTTTTTCACTCTCTGTAAAACACGACTCAAAAGTCGTATTTATTGCCCATCCCCAATAGCCCTCAGAAGGTGGTGGTGGGCCCTCTTCTTGAATTGCTGCAGTCCTTGTGTTGTTGGTGCTCCCACAATGGTGTTGGGTCGGGAAAAGCAGCTGAATATAAATACAGCGAGGCACATGCCTCAATCAGAATGCCAGTCCAGCCTTCACTACAGAACTCATGTCTTCTTCTCTTCTCTCTCACAGGAGGAAGTGAGCCAGAAACACACAGAATCTCAGGTCATGAGTTGTGGTCCCTCTGGTAACAGACAGCTGACCCCTCATGAGGAAGAAGACTTGGTGATCCTGAGCAGCTGTGCAGCCGAGCCTGTTGGGGACACAGGCATTCCAGGGCCAGTGGCTGCTGCAGGTTTTTCTGGATCATCTGCAGCTTGCCTGTGTAAAGGTTTGGGAGCGCAAACAAAGGTACAACACGATCAGGCACCTACAAAAACTACAGAGGACCGTCATGGTAAAATCTCTTCATAATCTTCTTCGCTAGATGACCAAAATAAGTTGCTGCTTTGGGGAGGAGTAAGAAAGACACAAGTGGTCTTCTCCCTCTGTCCTACCAGCGACATCTTCACCCACCCTGTCATTCACCCGAAAAAGGGCCAGAATCACATTCTACCCTTGAAATGAGTTGCTCTTCTCTTCCTCTCACTTGTTTCTGCCATTTCCAGGTCAGGAATGAGGACTCTTATCTTTGAGTGCAGGCTGCCTTTAAATGAGGTCGCTCTCTTTCTTCTTTCAATTCTGAAGCAAGTTTTTTGGTTTTCCATGGGCAATTCTGTTCTATTGCTGGTGGGACTCCCAATCTTTCTATGATTCTATGATTCAATCATATCTCGCCCAGTGCTGACACAGACACAAGGTCCAAATGACTTCCTTCTGTGCTGTAAACCTGAATGGTCCCATGGAGTTCCATGGTGATTCCAATGCTCTGACATTTGAGTTCTGAACACTTTCATAGCATTTTAAAATCACCCATACTCTATCAGCCACCAGGCCATGGGAATAATCCTGGAGGGCATAGATAGTTACAATGAGGATTTAACACTGGGTGCGATACAGCGCACATCAAAAGACAACTTTGGTAAGGTACCAGCTGTGTAAAAACCAAATACTGAAGAAGGATTACTTATTCTAGGAATTCCCTTATAGAATCATAGAATCGTCCAGCACAGAAGGAGGCCATTCAGCCCATCGTGCCTGTGCCGGCTCTTTGAAAGAACTATCCAATTAGTCCCACTGACCTGCTCTTTCCACATAGCCTTGCAATTTTCTCCCCTTCAAGTATTTAACCAAATCTTTTTGAAAATTACGGTGGCATAGTGGTTAGCACTGGTGCCTCACAGCGCCAGAGACCCGGGTTCGAATCTGACCTCGGGTGACTGTCTGTGTGGAGTTTGTACATTCTCCCCGTGTCTGCGTGGGTTTCCTCCGGGTGCTCCGGTTTCCTCCCACAGTCCAAAAATGTGCGGGTTAGGTTGATTTGGCTATGATAAATTGACCCTTAGTGTTAGAGAGAGGGGAGGGGGGGGATTAAATATGTGGGGTTATGGGGATAGGATGGGATATGTTAGGGGGAATTAAATACGTGGGGTTACGGGGCTAGGGTGGGATATGTGTACTGTGGGGATTAAAGCAGGGACAGGGTACTGGATTTGGATGATCAGCCATGATCGTATTGAATGGCGGAGCAGGCTCGACGGGCCGAATGGCCTACTCCTGCTCCTAGATTCTATGTTTCTATGTTTCTATGAATCTGCTTCCACCATCCTTGCAGGCTGTGCATTCCAGGTCATAATAACTCGCTGCGTAAAAAAAAATTCTCCTAATCTCACCTCTGACTCTTTTGCCAATTTTCTTAAATTTGAGTCCTCTGATTATCGACCCTTCTGCCAGTGGAAACAGTTGCTCCTGATTTACTCTATCAAACGCTTCATGATTTTGAAGGCCTCTATTAAATCTCCCCTTAGCTTTCTCTGCTCTGAGATGAACATAGAATGGTTACAGCACAGATGAAGTCCATTCGGCCCAATTCCAGCTTCTCTCGTCTCTCCACCTAACTGAAGTCCCTCATCCCTGGTACCATTCTAGTAAATCTCCTCTGCACCCTTTCCAAGGCTGTGACATCCTTCCTAAAGTGTGGGGCCCAGAATTTGAGACAATACTCCAGCTGAGGCTGAATCTGGTGATTTATAAAGATTTATATTACATTACATAGAATTACACAACATGTACAGCACAGAAACAGGCCATTCGGCCCAACAGGTCTATGTCAGTGTTTATCCTCCACACGAGCCTCCTCCCACCCCTCTTCATCTAACCCTATCAGCATAACCTTCGACTCCTTTCTCCCTCATGTGTTTATGTCGCATCCCCTGAAATTCATCTATGTTATTCTCCACAACTGCTCCTTGTGTTAGCGAGTTCCACATTCTAAGTATGATGAATGGGTTCTGGGTACATGAAAGTGCTCTGGGAAATACATTAATGTGTGGAAGGAAGTATATGAATCTGTTCTAGGAATGTATACTGGGAAGTATATAAATGTCTTCTGGCCTATTTATGTGTTCTGGGTACATGAATGTGTTCTGGGTATGTGAATGTGTTCTGGTATATGAATGGGTTCTGGTATATGAATGTGTTCTGGGTATATGAATGTGTTCTGGGTATATGAATGTGTTCTGGGTATATGAATGTGTTCTGGGTATTTGAATGTGTTCTGGGTATATGAATGGGTTCTGGGTATATGAATGTGTTCTGGGTATATGAATGTGTTCTGGGTATGTGAATGTGTTCTGGGTATGTGAATGTGTTCTGGGTGTATGAAGGGGTTCTGGGTATATGAATGTGTTCTGGGTATATGAATGTGTTCTGGGTATGTGAATGTGTTCTGGGTGTATGAATGGGTTCTGGGTATATGAATGTGTTCTGGGTATATGAATGTGTTCTGGGTGTATGAATGGGTTCTGGGTATATGAATGGGTTCTGGGTATATGAATGTGTTCTGGGTGTATGCATGTGTTCTGGGTATATGACTGTGTTCTGGTTATATGAATGGGTTCTGGATATATGAATGTGTCCTGTGTATATGAATGTGTTCTGGGTATATGAATGTGTTCTGGGTATTTGAATGAGTTCTGGGTGCATGAATGTGTCCTGGGTATATGAATGTGTCCTGGGTGTATGAATGTGTTCTGGGTGTATGAATGTGTTCTGGGTATATGAATGTTGTAAGGGGTTCGGGCGGCTCTGTGCTTAGCCTGGGTGCTAGTGCGGGGTTAGGCCTTGTTGCCTGTTCTGGTCTCCAGCCAGCCTGGTAGCACTAGACACCTGTGAGTGGTTCGACCCACTCGCCCTTACGGTTCTGACACTGGACTTAGGTGCGAGAGCAGTAAATGCAGAGAAAAACTCAGGTAGAGCCGGTTGAATAGTACGAAATGGAAAATCTTTATTGCATAACGTCCAAAATCATGAAGTACATGTCATAGGTACAAATTAATGACAGTACAAGTATACATACATTCATAAAACTTGGTCTAGGGTAATGAGGATCGCACGGCACATTGTAAAAAGGGGAACACATTATATTTATCCTTAATAAAACCACCCTCCCCTATTAATACCTACACTAATCTAGATTTGTAGGATCGAGGAAACATGCTCACCACTCGTGATACTTCGGAGAATTTTAAAACGGTGCTCTCGGCTTGTTTCGCTGCGACACCTGACTGTCACGTGTTGGAAGGGGTCTCTGTACCCCACTTGTTTATCTTCGCTGCTCCGGCAAGCAGGCTGGGCTCCCCGTTGTCATGAAGAACTCGACAGTGCTCGGACACGGTTGTAGAAGTCCAGAGAGACAATCAAAAGCTCACCAGTCAAGCGAGTCCATGAAGCGGCAAGCGAATAAGAGTTCAGCAGTCCTCAGCCAGATAAGAGAATAATAAGCAAGAGTTCAGCCTGAGTCAAGAGTCGAATCAAGAGAATAAGCCCTTGATGGACATTTGTTCACTATAGTTATAGTGCTGTGTTCCCTTATCTCCCGCTCAAATCTTGATGTTTGTCCTTTGTGTAATACTGGTGCACAAAACTCCCAGCATGGGGCGATTCTTTCCTTTAATGGGTTTCGGTAGCACCTTAAACTGGCCAACTATCCGTTAATGTTTTCCCCATTGTCGAACCGGCTAGGAGTCTCCATGACTTGGTTTGGGGCCTTCTCAAATACTGATATGTGTATTGCTGTGTCTGGATGGGCCTTCGATTGCCCATCACAATGGTCCTTACTTGTGCATGGAAAATGATTCCAGCACTTATCACTTGCTATTGTGTCGAATGCAGACAGGTTGCATCCTGTCTTTATCAGTGTTTGCTACGTATTATCCAATCTTATACTGAAATGTTTATTCGAACGCCATCTTGTCTGCCCACTGTATTCTGGAAGCTTCTGCCACGATGCTCGGCGGCCATTTTACAGGCTTCTGTGTCCTGTTTAATCATGACAGCATTTCGTTGAAATAAAACTGATGAAACGAATCTGCTTTATCTCGTTATTTCGAATCGTGATAATTGCGAATTTTACAATGTGTTCTGGGTGTATGAATGTGTTCTGGGTATGTGAATGTGTCCTGGGTATATGAATGTGTTCTGGGTATATGAATGTGTCCTGCGTATGTGAATGTGTCCTGGGTATGTGAATGTGTCCTGGGTATGTGAATGTGTCCTGGGTATAAGAATGTGTTCTGGGTATATGAATGTGTCCTGGGTATGTGAATGTGTCCTGGGTATATGAATGTATTCTGGGTATATGAATGTGTCCTGGGTATATGAATGTGTTCTGGGTATATGAATGTGTTCTGGGTATATGAATGTGTTCTGGGTATATGAATGTGTTCTGGGTATATGAATGTGTTCTGGGTATGTGAATGTGTTCTGGGTATATGAATGTGTTCTGGGTATGTGAATGTGTCCTGGGTATATGAATGTGTTCTGGGTATATGAATGTGTTCTGGGTGCATGAATGTGTCCTGGGTATATGAATGTGTTCTGGGTATATGAATGTGTTCTGGGTATGTGAATGTGTTCTGGGTATATGAATGTGTTCTGGGTATGTGAATGTGTCCTGGGTATATGAATGTGTTCTGGGTATGTGAATGTGTTCTGGGTATATGAATGTGTTCTGGGTATTTGAATGTGTTCTGGGTATATGAATGTGTTCTGGGTGTATGAATGTGTTCTGGGTATTTGAATGTGTTCTGGGTGTATGAATGTGTTCTGGGTGTATGAATGTGTTCTGGGTATGTGAATGTGTTCTCTGTATATGAATGTGTTCTGGGTATATGAATGTGTTCTCTGTATATGAATGTGTTCTGGGTATGTGAATGTGTTCCCTGTATATGAATGTGTTCTGGGTATGTGAATGTGTTCTGGGTATATGAATGTGTTCTGGGTATATGAATGTGTTCTCTGTATATGAATGTGTTCTGGGTATATGAATGTGTTCTCTGTATATGAATGTGTTCTGGGTATGTGAATGTGTTCTGGGTATATGAATGTGTTCTCTGTATATGAATGTGTTCTGGGTATATGAATGTGTTTTGGTGTATGAATGTGTTCTGGGTATTTGAATGCATTCTGGGAAATATGTGAATGTAGTATTGGGGTGGAAATCGCTTTTTGCAATTCCATGAAATCTTGTCCCGTGAAGTGTGTGCCTTGGTCACTATCTACCTGTATGGGCAATCCCCACCTGCTGATCACCTCACTCAGCAGCGAGCGCGCTGCAGTAATTGCCGTGTTAGTTTTACATGGGAAGGTCTCAATCCACTTGGTGAATTTGTTGATAATCACCAGGCAGTATTGATGCCCTGTGCTGGACCTTTGCAGTGGTCCAATAAAACCGATTTGAAGGTGTGTCCACGGCCCCTCTGGAGCAGACCGGAGAAAAGTGTGATTAGTGAGCAGGGAAAGGTTATGTTGTAAAAAACTAAACATCATTGAGAGTGTTTCGGAATTTCATCTTTTATACCGGGCCACCAAACAACCTTACACACTTTTTGAGACGTAACCTCAGCTGAATAATGTTCCCGTGTTGGATGGGAATGTGAAAGAAATCCTCCGCCAGCTGTGGTGGGACACACATGTCGGGGGTGGTGGTTTGTGTCAGCTTCACCTCTGACTTCTGAGCGGTTCGAATCGCTCCCACTCCCTTGGTTCTAGACCCTGGACTTATTTGGGGGTTGTGATAAAAAGTGCAGCAGACAACTGGGTTTGATGCAAGAACTTTGATCTTTAGTCAAGAAAGTAAAACACAACACAAACACTCTTAACACTCTAAAGGTGGGAAACACCTCAGTACAAGCGAGGGAAATGACAGTAGAACAATACTTCACCCCTCCCAACCACACTTTACTGGCTAAGTTAGGTGTTGAAGGATCAGGGATAATGCTCACCAATCCTTTGACAGTTGGGCTAAATCGCGGTTTTGGGGTTCGCTGTTTATGACGGTTAGTGTCTGCCGTACCCCGTACGCGGTAGAGGACTTCACCTGGGTCTCTGGTCAGTCTTCGTGAGTCCGCTGATGTGGTAGGATGTCATTTTGGATCTATCTGGTGAGTACCCAATTTCTTTGGTTTAGCAGTAGGGTTTAGAGTCTTTGGGGAAAATCTTACCCAGGGGTAAGTCAGGAGTAGATTGTAGAGTGGAAACTTTGCGGTTCTTTGGGTTTTCTTCCCTTGAGTTGGTCTTTGTTGGTCGCGGTGGCCTGCTATTACCCGGTCAGTTGGGGGTAATATGCGGTTGTTGGTTTCATGAGGCCTTCGGTTTCCGCGATGGTTTTAGGCCTTGTCTAGTGTGTCGGTCGACCTCGTGGAGCCGTCGGTGACTTGTTGCTGCTTGTTGCTCCGGGTGACTGTGTTGGGACCGTTGTTGGAGGTCCGTCGAGGTGGGGTCTTCACGAGCTGGACTCAGGTGTGTCTGAGTGGTGAGCGATGCCGACTCGCTTCCAGCTCGGCTTGTCTTCTTCCTTGTTTCTTCTTCTTCTGATGACCACCCTGAACTGCTTAACGGGCCTTCAATTATACGGAATTGAAATGGCCTTATCTACCCGCCAAATCTACTCAGTTCATTGTCTGGTTTTTGTGGGCTCGTTAACCGGTAACGACTTACTAGCGTGTTAACTGTTTTTTTAACAGGCCTTTAATCTCACCCATTGACCATGGCCTTATCTACCCGCCAAATCTTCTCAGTTCATTGTCAGATTTTGGCGGGCCTGTTACCAGTAACTGCTCTGTAAGTGTCAAATGGCTTTTGGGATGGCTTGCATCCAGTCGATCTCCTTGGTTGATCACTGGTGATTGATTTCGTGTTTGGGTTTCTAGGCTGGACTCGGTCTTTCTATAGAATGGACCTCAGTGGGTTTTATTATGCATGTTTCTGATGAGCCCTGTAATCGGTTTTGATGGGGCCTGTATTTTGGGTGGGACTGTCTTCTCCCAGGGTCTATTGTTCAAATGTTAATGTCTGCTGGGGCTTGAGTGAGGTCATCCCGGTTCCCCAGACAGTGTAATTAACTGCAATAACCAAACTGCTTTTACAGAGGTCGAACCCACCTCCTTGGCCCTTTACAGGCCCAGACATGTTTTTAAAATGCCCAAACTTGGTTTTTGGTCTTAAATTCCTTAGGTTAGGCCCAAATGCATTTTTATCACTCTGAGGTAGTTCCCAAGGCCTTTTTCCTTATGTTTTGGGGATCTGTAAATTTTGGAAACCTTACACACACTATTGGTACAGACTCCCCCAGTACTCGGTGGGACAGCAGAGGCTGCTCTGCCCCCATCACCTCTGTTTGCTCTGCCCAGTCGGTGGGTGGAGGTGACGGTGTCCCGTTAGAGGGCCATTCCTTGACCCCTCGGTGAGGGCCAAATGAATCCTGCAGGGTGACCAAATCTAATTCATGTGGGGCCCCTGTTGTTATCGAGTCTGTGCTTATGGCTGGTAATTTTCCAGGACTGACAAGAACAAAGAGTCAGAGAGAATTGCAGGAACATTTTGTGTCTCATGTTATAAAATCTCCAGTTAGTAAAATTCAGGTATTTGGTTTGTCCAAAGGAACAGGTGCAGATGAGGTCACTTTACAAATTGTAACAATGTTTTTCTTCATCTCTCATTAGTTCAACATAGAAAGATGTAAAGCACCATGTAAATGTCACTGAGAAGAGGGGCCAAGAGGTGACTTGCATGTCTCTTATTGCAAATAGTAAAATCAGCTCGGTACCTCTCTCAAAAACAGGGTCATTGCAAATGTCGGTGAGATCTGGACCACCCAAAGTTCACTGAAGTAAAGCCGACCTCCAAAGGCAGGTCTGAAGCCAAATTCCAATTGTCCATCCCGACATTTACAGGGTCTGCATTTCAGAGCAATACGTGGAGCTGATTTTTACAGTTGTAAATTGTTAAAGTGCTCTTCAGTCATGTAACAAAAATGGAGCTGTACAAACTTTAACCAGGAACATATTTAGCCGGGACATTGCACATTGAGCTCACTATATTTTTTATTTATCCTTGGGATGTGGGTGTCGCTGACATGGCCAGCATTTATTGCCCATCCCTAGGTACTCTTGAGAAGATGATGGTGAGTATCAATGTTCCCTGTAATTTTTTTCTCGGTCCGTGCGGCCCCTTTAAGGGACTGTGTGGCCCATTCAAAATACCGCACATGCTCAGTTTTCCTATTGAAAAGCCGGCAAGCCAGCTGCGCGGGACCCCTGGAGCGCTGTGCAGCCGTGCAGATTCCAGGGAACATTAGTGAACATTCTTCTTGAACCGCTGCAGTCCGTGTGCTGCAGGTCCGCCCACATTGCTGTTCGGTAGGAAGTTCCAGGATCTTGACCCAGTGACGATGAAGGAACAGTGATATATGTCTTGGAGGGGAACTTGGAGGTGCTGGTGTTCTCAGGCACCTGCTGCTCGTTTCCTTCCAGTTGGTGGAGTTCGTGGGTTTGGGAGGTGTTGCCCGATACTGAGTTAACAGAGCTTGTGTGTCCGGGTCTGTGTGTGTAACTACCTCGTATGTCTTGGGCTTCTTAATCACAGAAGCAGCATGCCCGTCCGATACCACTCTGCCGTAAGAATTTTTTTCCCGAACAACAACAGATCATTTGCATAATCCACAATTACACCACATTTATTGAGGAATTCTGACCCCACAATATCTTC
The DNA here is from genome assembly GCA_030390025.1 of Squalus acanthias. Lineage (NCBI taxonomy): Eukaryota > Metazoa > Chordata > Chondrichthyes > Squaliformes > Squalidae > Squalus > Squalus acanthias. The sequence continues at coordinate 248,006 of JASTWF010000465.1, forward strand.
CCCGTTCATTAAGTGCATCACAACCGGCCTCTCTACAGTAACTTCCACCAGCCCAAATTTAAACCATCCCTCCTTTATCTCGTGTGCCTTTTGCATCGATCCTTCAAAGGCAGTGAAAGAAATAAGCTTCCCTGTGACCAGAGATTGGCGCTCAGCCCAACCAGTGTCCACAAGCATTGTCTGTCGCTGGCCTCCAATAATTACCACAGGATCTACCGGACGGTTATTACCATCAGGCCGGAACCCCATTACCCACCTCGGGGAGACCCCCACCCCATCAGTAAAGATTCCATTAACTTTCCTACCACCGTCATTAAGCTAACTGGTCTTTAGTTCCGTGGACTTGTTCTATCTCCCTTTTTAAATATAGGAATCACATTAGCTGTCTGCCAGTCCTCTGGCACTATTCCCTGTTCGAATGAATATTTATCAATATATAATGGTGCCTCTGCTATCTCTCCCTTTGCTTGTTTTTATTCACAAAGGCAATCAATCCGGACCAGGGGTTTTATACTCCCTAATTTAATTAGTTTTTCAATTATTTCCCCTCTTTCTATCTTAAATGTCTTTATATCTTTTTTGAACTCTTCATCTAATTTCACGTCCACTTTGTTAGTCTCCCTGGTAAATACTTTAGTATAACTTCCTTGCTTTTTTAATCTATTCCTCTATTTATAAAGTCAAGGATCCCGTTTGCTTTTATTAACAGTCTTAGAAACTTCTCTTGCCACCTTCGAAGATTTTTGTTCATAAACCCTCAGGTCTCTCTGTACCTGCACCACCTTTAAGATTGTTCCATTTAGTTTATATTGCCTCTCCTCATTCTTCCTTCCAAAATGCATCACTTCACACTTCTCTGCATTAAATTTCATCTTCCATGTGTCTGCCCATTTCACCAGTCTGTCTCAATCCTCCTGAATCATCTTCCTTTGTGCTAGGTGTGACTCCAGCCAGTGGAGCGCTTTTCCCCCCAATTCCCATTGACTTCAGTTTTACTAGGGCTCCTTGATGCCACACACGGTCAAATGCTGCCTTGATGTCAAGGACAGTCACTCTCACCTCACCTCTGGAATTCAGCTCCTTTGTCCATGTTTGGACCAAGGCTGTAATGAGGTCGGGAGCCGAGTGGGCTTAGCGGAACCCAAATTGGGCATCAGTGAGCAGGTTTTTGGTGAGTAAGTGCCGCTTGATAGCACTGTCGGTGACACCTTCCATCACTTTGCTGATGATTGAGAGTAGGCTGATGGGGCGGTAATTGGCCGGATTGGATTTGTCCTGCTTTTTGTGGACAGGACATACCTGGGCAGTTTTCCACATTGTCGGATAGATGCCAGTGTTGTAGCTGTACTGGAATATAATTCGCAGAACACATTCATGTACTTCTCAGAAGAAATTCATAAACCCGCAAAACATCTAAAATTCTTACAGGGCTTGACAGGGTAGATGCAGGGAGGATGTTTCCCCTGGCTGGGGAGTCTAGAACCAGAGGTCACACTCTCAGAATAAGGGGTCGGCCATTTAGGACTGAGATGAGGAGAAATTTCTTCACTCAGAGGGTGGTGAATCTTTGGAATTCTCTACCCCAGAGTGCTGTGGAGGCTCAGTCGTTGAGTATATTCAAGACAGAGATCGATAGATTTTTGAATATTAAGGAAATCAAGGGATATGGAGATAGTGCAGGAAAGTGGAGATGAGGTAGAAGATCAGCCATGATCTTATTGAATGGCGGAGCAGGCTCAAAGGGCCAAATGGCCGACTCCTGCACCTATTTCTTATGTTCTTATGTTTTGGATGACCTCAAGTTTATGTAGGGTGGAACGTGGGAGGCCAGCCAGGAGTGCATTGGAATAGTCAAGTCCAGAGGTAACAAAAGCATGGATGAGAGTTTCAGCAGAGATGAGCTGAGGCAGGAGTGAGTCGGGCAATGTTAGGGAGGCGGAAATAGGCGGTCTTAGTGATGGTGTGGATATGTAGTCAGAAGCTCATTTCAGGGTCAAATATGACACCAAGGTTGTGAACAGTATGGTTCAGTGTTAGACAGAAGCTAGAGATTGGGATGGAGTTGATGGCTAGGGAGCGGAGCTTATGGTGGAGACTGAAGGCAATGGCTTTGGTCTTCCCAATATTTCGTTTGAGGAAATTTCTGCTCATCCAGTACTGGATGTCGGACAAGCAGTCTGACAACTTACAGGCAGTGGAGGGGTCGAGAGGAGTGGTGGTGAGGTAGAGCTGGGTGTCATCAGCGTACATGTGGAAACTGACGCTGTGATTTCAGATGATGTCGCCGAGGGGTTGAATGTAGATGAGATATAGGAGGGGGCCAAGGATCGATCCTTGGGGAACACCAGAGGTAACAATGCAGGAGTGGGAAGCGAAGCCATTGCAGGTGAATCTCTGGCTACGATTATTAGATAGATAATAATGGAACCAGGCGAGTGCAGTCCCACCCAGCTGGATGACGGTGGAGAGGTGTTGGAGAAGGATGGAGTGGTCAACCGTGTCAAAGGCTGCAGACAGGTCGAGAAGGTCGAGGAGGGATAGTTTACCTTTGTCACAGTCACACAGGATGTCATTTGTGACTGCCTTTCCTAATCGAGCTGCTAATTGTGGGAACAACGAAAACTATAAGGAACAATTGATCTCAAAGGAAATTCCGTGTAGTATGATTGGAGGTCTTTAATTAATCAGATCATAAAGGGTTTAAATGATTGGTTCCCAAATTTCATATTCGGCAAACAAATGAAAATCTGGAAATCAAATGGGAATATGGTTTGCTGTAAGGTGCGAAGATTCGGATTGGTGTATTATGCCAGGAAGCCTTGCAAGCAAAGGGACATTATTTCGGAGGCAATAAAATTTCCATTTCCTGATACACATCACTAATTATGGGAATTATTGATGAGATAATTTGATGATGGGACTGTATCAAGCCTCTCATTTAATGGACAAGCAGGAATGTATTTATCAATTAGATGAAAGATCTTTTTTGGAACAGAAGGTAGATTTTAACATAATTTCTTAAAGCAGGTTTTTCACTCTCTGTAAAACACGACTCAAAAGTCGTATTTATTGCCCATCCCCAATAGCCCTCAGAAGGTGGTGGTGGGCCCTCTTCTTGAATTGCTGCAGTCCTTGTGTTGTTGGTGCTCCCACAATGGTGTTGGGTCGGGAAAAGCAGCTGAATATAAATACAGCGAGGCACATGCCTCAATCAGAATGCCAGTCCAGCCTTCACTACAGAACTAATGTCTTCTTCTCTTCTCTCTCACAGGAGGAAGTGAGCCAGAAACACACAGAATCTCAGGTCATGAGTTGTGGTCCCTCTGGTAACAGACAGCTGACCCCTCATGAGGAAGAAGACTTGGTGATCCTGAGCAGCCGTGCAGCCGAACCTGTTGGGGACACAGGCATTCCAGGGCCAGTGGCTGCTGCAGGTTTTTCTGGATCATCTGCAGCTTGCCTGTGTAAAGGTTTGGGAGCGCAAACAAAGGTACAACACGATCAGGCACCTACAAAAACTACAGAGGACCGTCATGGTAAAATCTCTTCATAATCTTCTTCGCTAGATGACCAAAATAAGTTGCTGCTTTGGGGAGGAGTAAGAAAGACACAAGTGGTCTTCTCCCTCTGTCCTACCAGCGACATCTTCACCCACCCTGTCATTCACCCGAAAAAGGGCCAGAATCACATTCTACCCTTGAAATGAGTTGCTCTTCTCTTCCTCTCACTTGTTTCTGCCATTTCCAGGTCAGGAATGAGGACTCTTATCTTTGAGTGCAGGCTGCCTTTAAATGAGGTCGCTCTCTTTCTTCTTTCAGTTCTGAAGCAAGTTTTTTGGTTTTCCATGGGCAATTCTGTTCTATTGCTGGTGGGACTCCCAATCTTTCTATGATTCTATGATTCAATCATATCTCGCCCAGTGCTGACACAGACACAAGGTCCAAATGACTTCCTTCTGTGCTGTAAACCTGAATGGTCCCATGGAGTTCCATGGTGATTCCAATGCTCTGACATTTGAGTTCTGAACACTTTCATAGCATTTTAAAATCACCCATACTCTATCAGCCACCAGGCCATGGGAATAATCCTGGAGGGCATAGATAGTTACAATGAGGATTTAACACTGGGTGCGATACAGCGCACATCAAAAGACAACTTTGGTAAGGTACCAGCTGTGTAAAAACCAAATACTGAAGAAGGATTACTTATTCTAGGAATTCCCTTATAGAATCATAGAATCGTCCAGCACAGAAGGAGGCCATTCAGCCCATCGTGCCTGTGCCGGCTCTTTGAAAGAACTATCCAATTAGTCCCACTGACCTGCTCTTTCCACATAGCCTTGCAATTTTCTCCCCTTCAAGTATTTAACCAAATCTTTTTGAAAATTACAATTGAATCTGCTTCCACCATCCTTGCAGGCTGTGCATTCCAGGTCATAATAACTCGCTGCATAAAAAAAAATTCTCCTAATCTCACCTCTGACTCTTTTGCCAATTTTCTTAAATTTGAGTCCTCTGATTATCGACCCTTCTGCCAGTGGAAACAGTTGCTCCTGATTTACTCTATCAAACGCTTCATGATTTTGAAGGCCTCTATTAAATCTCCCCTTAGCTTTCTCTGCTCTGAGATGAACATAGAATGGTTACAGCACAGATGAAGTCCATTCGGCCCAATTCCAGCTTCTCTCGTCTCTCCACCTAACTGAAGTCCCTCATCCCTGGTACCATTCTAGTAAATCTCCTCTGCACCCTTTCCAAGGCTGTGACATCCTTCCTAAAGTGTGGGGCCCAGAATTTGAGACAATACTCCAGCTGAGGCTGAATCTGGTGATTTATAAAGATTTATATTACATTACATAGAATTACACAACATGTACAGCACAGAAACAGGCCATTCGGCCCAACAGGTCTATGTCAGTGTTTATCCTCCACACGAGCCTCCTCCCACCCCTCTTCATCTAACCCTATCAGCATAACCTTCGACTCCTTTCTCCCTTATGTGTTTATGTCGCATCCCCTGAAATTCATCTATGTTATTCTCCACAACTGCTCCTTGTGTTAGCGAGTTCCACATTCTAAGTATGATGAATGGGTTCTGGGTACATGAAAGTGCTCTGGGAAATACATTAATGTGTGGAAGGAAGTATATGAATCTGTTCTAGGAATGTATACTGGGAAGTATATAAATGTCTTCTGGCCTATTTATGTGTTCTGGGTACATGAATGTGTTCTGGGTATGTGAATGTGTTCTGGTATATGAATGGGTTCTGGTATATGAATGTGTTCTGGGTATATGAATGTGTTCTGGGTATATGAATGTGTTCTGGGTATTTGAATGTGTTCTGGGTATATGAATGGGTTCTGGGTATATGAATGTGTTCTGGGTATGTGAATGTGTTCTGGGTGTATGAATGGGTTCTGGGTATATGAATGTGTTCTGGGTATATGAATGTGTTCTGGGTATGTGAACGTGTTCTGGGTGTATGAATGGGTTCTGGGTATATGAATGGGTTCTGGGTATATGAATGGGTTCTGGGTATATGAATGTGTTCTGGGTGTATGCATGTGTTCTGGGTATATGACTGTGTTCTGGTTATATGAATGGGTTCTGGATATATGAATGTGTCCTGTGTATATGAATGTGTTCTGGGTATATGAATGTGTTCTGGGTATTTGAATGAGTTCTGGGTGCATGAATGTGTCCTGGGTATATGAATGTGTCCTGGGTATATGAATGTGTTCTGGGTGTATGAATGTGTTCTGGGTATATGAATGTTGTAAGGGGTTCGGGCGGCTCTGTGCTTAGCCTGGGTGCTTGTTGCCTGTTCTGGTCTCCAGCCAGCCTGGTAGCACTAGACACCTGTGAGTGGTTCGACCCACTCGCCCTTACGGTTCTGACACTGGACTTAGGTGCGAGAGCAGTAAATGCAGAGAAAAACTCAGGTAGAGACGGTTGAATAGTACGAAATGGAAAATCTTTATTGCATAACGTCCAAAATCATGAAGTACATGTCATAGGTACAAATTAATGACAGTACAACTTGGTCTAGGGTAATGAGGATCGCACGGCACATTGTAAAAAGGGGAACACATTATATTTATCCTTAATAAATCCACCCTCCCCTATTAATACCTACACTAATCTAGATTTGTAGGATCGAGGAAACATGCTCACCACTCGTGATACTTCGGAGAATTTTAAAACGGTGCTCTCGGCTTGTTTCGCTGCGACACCTGACTGTCACGTGTTGGAAGGGGTCTCTGTACCCCACTTGTTTATCTTCGCTGCTCCGGCAAGCAGGCTGGGCCCCCCGTTGTCATGAAGAACTCGACAGTGCTCGGACACGGTTGTAGAAGTCCAGAGAGACAATCAAAAGCTCACCAGTCAAGCGAGTCCATGAAGCGGCAAGCGAATAAGAGTTCAGCAGTCCTCAGCCAGATAAGAGAATAATAAGCAAGAAATAACAACAGAAAACGCTGGAAAAACTCAGCAGGCCAGGCAGCATCTCTCTCCACGGATGCTGCCTGGCCTGCTGAGTTTTTCCAGCGTTTTCTGTTGTTATTTCGGATTTCCAGCATCCGCAGTATTTTGCTATAATAATAAGCAAGAGTTCAGCCTGAGTCAAGAGTCGAATCAAGAGAATAAGCCCTTGATGGACATTTGTTCACTATAGTTATAGTGCTGTGTTCCCTTATCTCCCGCTCAAATCTTGATGTTTGTTCTTTGTGTAATACTGGTGCACAAAACTCCCAGCATGGGGCGATTCTTTCCTTTAATGGGTTTCGGTAGCACCTTAAACTGGCCAACTATCCGTTAATGTTTTCCCCATTGTCGAACCGGCTAGGAGTCTCCATGACTTGGTTTGGGGCCTTCTCGAATACTGATATGTGTATTGCTGTGTCTGGATGGGCCTTCGATTGCCCATCACAATGGTCCTTACTTGTGCATGGAAAATGATTCCAGCACTTATCTCTTGCTATTGTGTCGAATGCAGACAGGTTGCATCCTGTCTTTATCAGTGTTTGCTACGTATTATCCAATCTTATACTGAAATGTTTATTCGAACGCCATCTTGTCTGCCCACTGTATTCTGGAAGCTTCTGCCACGATGTTCGGCGGCCATTTTACAGGCTTCTGTGTCCTGTTTAATCATTGAGAGGTCGCACAACACCAGGTTATAGTCCAACAGTTTTATTTGAAATCACAAGCTTTCGGAGCTATCGATAGCTCCGAAAGCTTGTGATTTCAAATAAAACTGTTGGACTATAACCTGGTGTTGTGCGACCTCTCAATTTTGTCCACCCCAGTCCAACACCGGCATCTCCGCATCATGACCACTGTTTAATCATGACAGCATTTCGTTGAAATAAAACTGATGAAACGAATCTGCTTTATCTCGTTATTTCGAATCGTGATAATTGCGAATTTTACAATGTGTTCTGGGTGTATGAATGTGTTCTGGGTATGTGAATGTGTCCTGGGTATATGAATGTGTTCTGGGTATATGAATGTGTCCTGCGTATGTGAATGTGTCCTGGGTATGTGAATGTGTCCTGGGTATGTGAATGTGTCCTGGGTATATGAATGTGTTCTGGGTATATGAATGTGTCCTGGGTATGTGAATGTGTCCTGGGTATATGAATGTGTTCTGGGTATATGAATGTGTCCTGGGTATATGAATGTGTTCTGGGTATATGAATGTGTTCTGGGTATATGAATGTGTTCTGGGTATATGAATGTGTTCTGGGTATATGAATGTGTTCTGGGTATGTGAATGTGTTCTGGGTATATGAATGTGTTCTGGGTATGTGAATGTGTCCTGGGTATATGAATGTGTTCTGGGTATATGAATGTGTTCTGGGTGCATGAATGTGTTCTGCGTATGTGAATGTGTTCTGTGTATATGAATGTGTTCTGGGTATATGAATGTGTTCTGGGTATGTGAATGTGTTCTGTGTATATGAATGTGTTCTGGGTATGTGAATGTGTTCTGGGTATGTGAATGTGTTCTGGGTATGTGAATGTGTTCTGTGTATATGAATGTGTTCTGGGTATGTGAATGTGTTCTGGGTGCATGAATGTGTCCTGGGTATATGAATGTGTTCTGGGTATATGAATGTGTTCTGGGTAGGTGAATGTGTTCTGGGTATATGAATGTGTTCTGGGTATGTGAATGTGTCCTGGGTATATGAATGTGTTCTGGGTATGTGAATGTGTCCTGGGTATATGAATGTGTTCTGGGTATATGAATGTGTTCTGGGTATGTGAATGTGTTCTGGGTATATGAATGTGTTCTGGGTGCATGAATGTGTCCTGGGTATATGAATGTGTTCTGGGTATGTGAATGTGTTCTGGGTATATGAATGTGTTCTGGGTATTTGAATGTGTTCTGGGTATATGAATGTGTTCTGGGTATTTGAATGTGTTCTGGGTGTATGAATGTGTTCTGGGTATTTGACTGTGTTCTGGGTGTATGAATGTGTTCTGTGTGTATGAATGTGTTCTGGGTATGTGAATGTGTTCTCTGTATATGAATGTGTTCTGGGTATATGAATGTGTTCTCTGTATATGAATGTGTTCTGGGTATGTGAATATGTTCTGGGTATATGAATGTGTTCTCTGTATATGAATGTGTTCTGGGTATGTGAATGTGTTCCCTGTATATGAATGTGTTCTGGGTATGTGAATGTGTTCTCTGTATATGAATGTGTTCTGGGTATGTGAATGTGTTCTGGGTATATGAATGTGTTCTCTGTATATGAATGTGTTCTGGGTATATGAATGTGTTTTGGTGTATGAATGTGTTCTGGGTATTTGAATGCATTCTGGGAAATATGTGAATGTAGTATTGGGGTGGAAATCGCTTTTTGCAATTCCATGAAATCTTGTCCCGTGAAGTGTGTGCCTTGGTCACTATCTACCTGTATGGGCAATCCCCACCTGCTGATCACCTCACTCAGCAGCGAGCGCGCTGCAGTAATTGCCGTGTTAGTTTTACATGGGAAGGTCTCAATCCACTTGGTGAATTTGTTGATAATCACCAGGCAGTATTGATGCCCTGTGCTGGACCTTTGCAGTGGTCCAATAAAACCGATTTGAAGGTGTGTCCACGGCCCCTCTGGAGCAGACCGGAGAAAAGTGTGATTAGTGAGCAGGGAAAGGTTATGTTGTAAAAAACTAAACATCATTGAGAGTGTTTCGGAATTTCATCTTTTATACCGGGCCACCAAACAACCTTACACACTTTTTGAGACGTAACCTCAGCTGAATAATGTCCCCGTGTTGGATGGGAATGTGAAAGAAATCCTCCGCCAGCTGTGGTGGGACACACATGTAGGGGGTGGTGGTTTGTGTCAGCTTCACCTCTGACTTCTGAGCGGTTCGAATCGCTCCCACTCCCTTGGTTCTAGACCCTGGACTTATTTGGGGGTTGTGATAAAAAGTGCAGCAGACAACTGGGTTTGATGCAAGAACTTTGATCTTTAGTCAAGAAAGTAAAACACAACACAAACACTCTTAACACTCTAAAGGTGGGAAACACCTCAGTACAAGCGAGGGAAATGACAGTAGAACAATACTTCACCCCTCCCAACCACACTTTACTGGCTAAGTTAGGTGTTGAAGGATCAGGGATAATGCTCACCAATCCTTTGACAGTTGGGCTAAATCGCGGTTTTGGGGTTCGCTGTTTATGACGGTTAGTGTCTGCCGTACCCCGTACGCGGTAGAGGACTTCACCTGGGTCTCTGGTCAGTCTTCGTGAGTCCGCTGATGTGGTAGGATGTCATTTTGGATCTATCTGGTGAGTACCCAATTTCTTTGGTTTAGCAGTAGGGTTTAGAGTCTTTGGGGAAAATCTTACCCAGGGGTAAGTCAGGAGTAGATTGTAGAGTGGAAACTTTGCGGTTCTTTGGGTTTTCTTCCCTTGAGTTGGTCTTTGTTGGTCGCGGTGGCCTGCTATTACCCGGTCAGTTGGGGGTAATATGCGGTTGTTGGTTTCATGAGGCCTTCGGTTTCCGCGATGGTTTTAGGCCTTGTCTAGTGTGTCGGTCGACCTCGTGGAGCCGTCGGTGACTTGTTGCTGCTTGTTGCTCCGGGTGACTGTGTTGGGACCGTTGTTGGAGGTCCGTCGAGGTGGGGTCTTCACGAGCTGGACTCAGGTGTGTCTGAGTGGTGAGCGATGCCGACTCGCTTCCAGCTCGGCTTGTCTTCTTCCTTGTTTCTTCTTCTTCTGATGACCACCCTGAACTGCTTAACGGGCCTTCAATTATACGGAATTGAAATGGCCTTATCTACCCGCCAAATCTACTCAGTTCATTGTCTGGTTTTTGTGGGCTCGTTAACCGGTAACGACTTACTAGCGTGTTAACTGTTTTTTTAACAGGCCTTCAATCTCACCCATTGAACATGGCCTTATGTACCCGCCAAATCTTCTCAGTTCATTGTCTGATTTTGGCGGGCCTGTTACCAGTAACTGCTCTGTAAGTGTCAAATGGCTTTTGGGATGGCTTGCATCCAGTCGATCTCCTTGGTTGATCACTGGTGATTGATTTCGTGTTTGGGTTTCTAGGCTGGACTCGGTCTTTCTATAGAATGGACCTCAGTGGGTTTTATTATGCATGTTTCTGATGGGCCCTGTAATCGGTTTTGATGGGGCCTGTATTTTGGGTGGGACTGTCTTCTCCCAGGGTCTATTGTTCAAATGTTAATGTCTGCTGGGGCTTGAGTGAGGTCATCCCGGTTCCCCAGACAGTGTAATTAACTGCAATAACCAAACTGCTTTTACAGAGGTCGAACCCACCTCCTTGGCCCTTTACAGGCCCAGACATGTTTTTAAAATGCCCAAACTTGGTTTTTGGTCTTAAATTCCTTAGGTTAGGCCCAAATGCATTTTTATCACTCTGAGGTAGTTCCCAAGGCCTTTTTCCTTATGTTTTGGGGATCTGTAAATTTTGGAAACCTTACACACACTATTGGTACAGACTCCCCCAGTACTCGGTGGGACAGCAGAGGCTGCTCTGCCCCCATCACCTCTGTTTGCTCTGCCCAGTCGGTGGGTGGAGGTGACGGTGTCCCGTTAGAGGGCCATTCCTTGACCCCTCGGTGAGGGCCAAATGAATCCTGCAGGGTGACCAAATCTAATTCATGTGGGGCCCCTGTTGTTATCGAGTCTGTGCTTATGGCTGGTAATTTTCCAGGACTGACAAGAACAAAGAGTCAGAGAGAATTGCAGGAACATTTTGTGTCTCATGTTATAAAATCTCCAGTTAGTAAAATTCAGGTATTTGGTTTGTCCAAAGGAACAGGTGCAGATGAGGTCACTTTACAAATTGTAACAATGTTTTTCTTCATCTCTCATTAGTTCAACATAGAAAGATGTAAAGCACCATGTAAATGTCACTGAGAAGAGGGGCCAAGAGGTGACTTGCATGTCTCTTATTGCAAATAGTAAAATCAGCTCGGTACCTCTCTCAAAAACAGGGTCATTGCAAATGTCGGTGAGATCTGGACCACCCAAAGTTCACTGAAGTAAAGCCGACCTCCAAAGGCAGGTCTGAAGCCAAATTCCAATTGTCCATCCCGACATTTACAGGGTCTGCATTTCAGAGCAATACGTGGAGCTGATTTTTACAGTTGTAAATTGTTAAAGTGCTCTTCAGTCATGTAACAAAAATGGAGCTGTACAAACTTTAACCAGGAACATATTTAGCCGGGACATTGCACATTGAGCTCACTATATTTTTTATTTATCCTTGGGATGTGGGTGTTGCTGACACGGCCAGCATTTATTGCCCATCCCTAGGTACTCTTGAGAAGATGATGGTGAGTATCAATGTTCCCTGTAATTTTTTTCTCGGTCCGTGCGGCCCCTTTAAGGGACTGTGTGGCCCATTCAAAATACCGCACATGCTCAGTTTTCCTATTGAAAAGCCGGCAAGCCAGCTGCGCGGGACCCCTGGAGCGCTGTGCAGCCGTGCAGATTCCAGGGAACATTAGTGAACATTCTTCTTGAACCGCTGCAGTCCGTGTGCTGCAGGTCCGCCCACATTGCTGTTCGGTAGGAAGTTCCAGGATCTTGACCCAGTGACGATGAAGGAACAGTGATATATGTCTTGGAGGGGAACTTGGAGGTGCTGGTGTTCTCAGGCACCTGCTACTCGTTTCCTTCCAGTTGGTGGAGTTCGTGGGTTTGGGAGGTGTTGCCCGATACTGAGTTAACAGAGCTTGTGTGTCCGGGTCTGTGTGTGTAACTACCTCGTATGTCTTGGGCTTCTTAATCACAGAAGCAGCATGCCCGTCCGATACCACTCTGCCGTAAGAATTTTTTTCCCGAACAACAACAGATCATTTGCATAATCCACAATTACACCACATTTATTGAGGAATTCTGACCCCACAATATCTTCCCCGTTCATTAAGTGCATCACAACCGGCCTCTCTACAGTAACTTCCACCAGCCCAAATTTAAACCATCCCTCCTTTATCTCGTGTGCCTTTTGCATCGATCCTTCAAAGGCAGTGAAAGAAATAAGCTTCCCTGTGACCAGAGATTGGCGCTCAGCCCAACCAGTGTCCACAAGCATTGTCTGTCGCTGGCCTCCAATAATTACCACAGGATCTACCGGACGGTTATTACCATCAGGCCGGAACCCCATTACCCACCTCGGGGAGACCCCCACCCCATCAGTAAAGATTCCATTAACTTTCCTACCACCGTCATTAAGCTAACTGGTCTTTAGTTCCGTGGACTTGTTCTATCTCCCTTTTTAAATATAGGAATCACATTAGCTGTCTGCCAGTCCTCTGGCACTATTCCCTGTTCGAATGAATATTTATCAATATATAATGGTGCCTCTGCTATCTCTCCCTTTGCTTGTTTTTATTCACAAAGGCAATCAATCCGGACCAGGGGTTTTATACTCCCTAATTTAATTAGTTTTTCAATTATTTCCCCTCTTTCTATCTTAAATGTCTTTATATCTTTTTTGAACTCTTCATCTAATTTCACGTCCACTTTGTTAGTCTCCCTGGTAAATACTTTAGTATAACTTCCTTGCTTTTTTAATCTATTCCTCTATTTATAAAGTCAAGGATCCCGTTTGCTTTTATTAACAGTCTTAGAAACTTCTCTTGCCACCTTCGAAGATTTTTGTTCATAAACCCTCAGGTCTCTCTGTACCTGCACCACCTTTAAGATTGTTCCATTTAGTTTATATTGCCTCTCCTCATTCTTCCTTCCAAAATGCATCACTTCACACTTCTCTGCATTAAATTTCATCTTCCATGTGTCTGCCCATTTCACCAGTCTGTCTCAATCCTCCTGAATCATCTTCCTTTGTGCTAGGTGTGACTCCAGCCAGTGGAGCGCTTTTCCCCCCAATTCCCATTGACTTCAGTTTTACTAGGGCTCCTTGATGCCACACACGGTCAAATGCTGCCTTGATGTCAAGGACAGTCACTCTCACCTCACCTCTGGAATTCAGCTCCTTTGTCCATGTTTGGACCAAGGCTGTAATGAGGTCGGGAGCCGAGTGGGCTTAGCGGAACCCAAATTGGGCATCAGTGAGCAGGTTTTTGGTGAGTAAGTGCCGCTTGATAGCACTGTCGGTGACACCTTCCATCACTTTGCTGATGATTGAGAGTAGGCTGATGGGGCGGTAATTGGCCGGATTGGATTTGTCCTGCTTTTTGTGGACAGGACATACCTGGGCAGTTTTCCACATTGTCGGATAGATGCCAGTGTTGTAGCTGTACTGGAATATAATTCGCAGAACACATTCATGTACTTCTCAGAAGAAATTCATAAACCCGCAAAACATCTAAAATTCTTACAGGGCTTGACAGGGTAGATGCAGGGAGGATGTTTCCCCTGGCTGGGGAGTCTAGAACCAGAGGTCACACTCTCAGAATAAGGGGTCGGCCATTTAGGACTGAGATGAGGAGAAATTTCTTCACTCAGAGGGTGGTGAATCTTTGGAATTCTCTACCCCAGAGTGCTGTGGAGGCTCAGTCGTTGAGTATATTCAAGACAGAGATCGATAGATTTTTGAATATTAAGGAAATCAAGGGATATGGAGATAGTGCAGGAAAGTGGAGATGAGGTAGAAGATCAGCCATGATCTTATTGAATGGCGGAGCAGGCTCAAAGGGCCAAATGGCCGACTCCTGCACCTATTTCTTATGTTCTTATGTTTTGGATGACCTCAAGTTTATGTAGGGTGGAACGTGGGAGGCCAGCCAGGAGTGCATTGGAATAGTCAAGTCCAGAGGTAACAAAAGCATGGATGAGAGTTTCAGCAGAGATGAGCTGAGGCAGGAGTGAGTCGGGCAATGTTAGGGAGGCGGAAATAGGCGGTCTTAGTGATGGTGTGGATATGTAGTCAGAAGCTCATTTCAGGGTCAAATATGACACCAAGGTTGTGAACAGTATGGTTCAGTGTTAGACAGAAGCTAGAGATTGGGATGGAGTTGATGGCTAGGGAGCGGAGCTTATGGTGGAGACTGAAGGCAATGGCTTTGGTCTTCCCAATATTTCGTTTGAGGAAATTTCTGCTCATCCAGTACTGGATGTCGGACAAGCAGTCTGACAACTTACAGGCAGTGGAGGGGTCGAGAGGAGTGGTGGTGAGGCAGAGCTGGGTGTCATCAGCGTACATGTGGAAACTGACGCTGTGATTTCAGATGATGTCGCCGAGGGGTTGAATGTAGATGAGATATTGGAGGGGGCCAAGGATCGATCCTTGGGGAACACCAGAGGTAACAATGCAGGAGTGGGAAGCGAAGCCATTGCAGGTGAATCTCTGGCTACGATTATTAGATAGATAATAATGGAACCAGGCGAGTGCAGTCCCACCCAGCTGGATGACGGTGGAGAGGTGTTGGAGAAGGATGGAGTGGTCAACCGTGTCAAAGGCTGCAGACAGGTCGAGAAGGTCGAGGAGGGATAGTTTACCTTTGTCACAGTCACACAGGATGTCATTTGTGACTGCCTTTCCTAATCGAGCTGCTAATTGTGGGAACAACGAAAACTATAAGGAACAATTGATCTCAAAGGAAATTCCGTGTAGTATGATTGGAGGTCTTTAATTAATCAGATCATAAAGGGTTTAAATGATTGGTTCCCAAATTTCATATTCGGCAAACAAATGAAAATCTGGAAATCAAATGGGAATATGGTTTGCTGTAAGGTGCGAAGATTCGGATTGGTGTATTATGCCAGGAAGCCTTGCAAGCAAAGGGACATTATTTCGGAGGCAATAAAATTTCCATTTCCTGATACACATCACTAATTATGGGAATTATTGATGAGATAATTTGATGATGGGACTGTATCAAGCCTCTCATTTAATGGACAAGCAGGAATGTATTTATCAATTAGATGAAAGATCTTTTTTGGAACAGAAGGTAGATTTTAACATAATTTCTTAAAGCAGGTTTTTCACTCTCTGTAAAACACGACTCAAAAGTCGTATTTATTGCCCATCCCCAATAGCCCTCAGAAGGTGGTGGTGGGCCCTCTTCTTGAATTGCTGCAGTCCTTGTGTTGTTGGTGCTCCCACAATGGTGTTGGGTCGGGAAAAGCAGCTGAATATAAATACAGCGAGGCACATGCCTCAATCAGAATGCCAGTCCAGCCTTCACTACAGAACTAATGTCTTCTTCTCTTCTCTCTCACAGGAGGAAGTGAGCCAGAAACACACAGAATCTCAGGTCATGAGTTGTGGTCCCTCTGGTAACAGACAGCTGACCCCTCATGAGGAAGAAGACTTGGTGATCCTGAGCAGCCGTGCAGCCGAACCTGTTGGGGACACAGGCATTCCAGGGCCAGTGGCTGCTGCAGGTTTTTCTGGATCATCTGCAGCTTGCCTGTGTAAAGGTTTGGGAGCGCAAACAAAGGTACAACACGATCAGGCACCTACAAAAACTACAGAGGACCGTCATGGTAAAATCTCTTCATAATCTTCTTCGCTAGATGACCAAAATAAGTTGCTGCTTTGGGGAGGAGTAAGAAAGACACAAGTGGTCTTCTCCCTCTGTCCTACCAGCGACATCTTCACCCACCCTGTCATTCACCCGAAAAAGGGCCAGAATCACATTCTACCCTTGAAATGAGTTGCTCTTCTCTTCCTCTCACTTGTTTCTGCCATTTCCAGGTCAGGAATGAGGACTCTTATCTTTGAGTGCAGGCTGCCTTTAAATGAGGTCGCTCTCTTTCTTCTTTCAGTTCTGAAGCAAGTTTTTTGGTTTTCCATGGGCAATTCTGTTCTATTGCTGGTGGGACTCCCAATCTTTCTATGATTCTATGATTCAATCATATCTCGCCCAGTGCTGACACAGACACAAGGTCCAAATGACTTCCTTCTGTGCTGTAAACCTGAATGGTCCCATGGAGTTCCATGGTGATTCCAATGCTCTGACATTTGAGTTCTGAACACTTTCATAGCATTTTAAAATCACCCATACTCTATCAGCCACCAGGCCATGGGAATAATCCTGGAGGGCATAGATAGTTACAATGAGGATTTAACACTGGGTGCGATACAGCGCACATCAAAAGACAACTTTGGTAAGGTACCAGCTGTGTAAAAACCAAATACTGAAGAAGGATTACTTATTCTAGGAATTCCCTTATAGAATCATAGAATCGTCCAGCACAGAAGGAGGCCATTCAGCCCATCGTGCCTGTGCCGGCTCTTTGAAAGAACTATCCAATTAGTCCCACTGACCTGCTCTTTCCACATAGCCTTGCAATTTTCTCCCCTTCAAGTATTTAACCAAATCTTTTTGAAAATTACAATTGAATCTGCTTCCACCATCCTTGCAGGCTGTGCATTCCAGGTCATAATAACTCGCTGCATAAAAAAAAATTCTCCTAATCTCACCTCTGACTCTTTTGCCAATTTTCTTAAATTTGAGTCCTCTGATTATCGACCCTTCTGCCAGTGGAAACAGTTGCTCCTGATTTACTCTATCAAACGCTTCATGATTTTGAAGGCCTCTATTAAATCTCCCCTTAGCTTTCTCTGCTCTGAGATGAACATAGAATGGTTACAGCACAGATGAAGTCCATTCGGCCCAATTCCAGCTTCTCTCGTCTCTCCACCTAACTGAAGTCCCTCATCCCTGGTACCATTCTAGTAAATCTCCTCTGCACCCTTTCCAAGGCTGTGACATCCTTCCTAAAGTGTGGGGCCCAGAATTTGAGACAATACTCCAGCTGAGGCTGAATCTGGTGATTTATAAAGATTTATATTACATTACATAGAATTACACAACATGTACAGCACAGAAACAGGCCATTCGGCCCAACAGGTCTATGTCAGTGTTTATCCTCCACACGAGCCTCCTCCCACCCCTCTTCATCTAACCCTATCAGCATAACCTTCGACTCCTTTCTCCCTTATGTGTTTATGTCGCATCCCCTGAAATTCATCTATGTTATTCTCCACAACTGCTCCTTGTGTTAGCGAGTTCCACATTCTAAGTATGATGAATGGGTTCTGGGTACATGAAAGTGCTCTGGGAAATACATTAATGTGTGGAAGGAAGTATATGAATCTGTTCTAGGAATGTATACTGGGAAGTATATAAATGTCTTCTGGCCTATTTATGTGTTCTGGGTACATGAATGTGTTCTGGGTATGTGAATGTGTTCTGGTATATGAATGGGTTCTGGTATATGAATGTGTTCTGGGTATATGAATGTGTTCTGGGTATATGAATGTGTTCTGGGTATTTGAATGTGTTCTGGGTATATGAATGGGTTCTGGGTATATGAATGTGTTCTGGGTATGTGAATGTGTTCTGGGTGTATGAATGGGTTCTGGGTATATGAATGTGTTCTGGGTATATGAATGTGTTCTGGGTATGTGAACGTGTTCTGGGTGTATGAATGGGTTCTGGGTATATGAATGGGTTCTGGGTATATGAATGGGTTCTGGGTATATGAATGTGTTCTGGGTGTATGCATGTGTTCTGGGTATATGACTGTGTTCTGGTTATATGAATGGGTTCTGGATATATGAATGTGTCCTGTGTATATGAATGTGTTCTGGGTATATGAATGTGTTCTGGGTATTTGAATGAGTTCTGGGTGCATGAATGTGTCCTGGGTATATGAATGTGTCCTGGGTATATGAATGTGTTCTGGGTGTATGAATGTGTTCTGGGTATATGAATGTTGTAAGGGGTTCGGGCGGCTCTGTGCTTAGCCTGGGTGCTTGTTGCCTGTTCTGGTCTCCAGCCAGCCTGGTAGCACTAGACACCTGTGAGTGGTTCGACCCACTCGCCCTTACGGTTCTGACACTGGACTTAGGTGCGAGAGCAGTAAATGCAGAGAAAAACTCAGGTAGAGACAGTTGAATAGTACGAAATGGAAAATCTTTATTGCATAACGTCCAAAATCATGAAGTACATGTCATAGGTACAAATTAATGACAGTACAACTTGGTCTAGGGTAATGAGGATCGCACGGCACATTGTAAAAAGGGGAACACATTATATTTATCCTTAATAAATCCACCCTCCCCTATTAATACCTACACTAATCTAGATTTGTAGGATCGAGGAAACATGCTCACCACTCGTGATACTTCGGAGAATTTTAAAACGGTGCTCTCGGCTTGTTTCGCTGCGACACCTGACTGTCACGTGTTGGAAGGGGTCTCTGTACCCCACTTGTTTATCTTCGCTGCTCCGGCAAGCAGGCTGGGCCCCCCGTTGTCATGAAGAACTCGACAGTGCTCGGACACGGTTGTAGAAGTCCAGAGAGACAATCAAAAGCTCACCAGTCAAGCGAGTCCATGAAGCGGCAAGCGAATAAGAGTTCAGCAGTCCTCAGCCAGATAAGAGAATAATAAGCAAGAAATAACAACAGAAAACGCTGGAAAAACTCAGCAGGCCAGGCAGCATCTCTCTCCACGGATGCTGCCTGGCCTGCTGAGTTTTTCCAGCGTTTTCTGTTGTTATTTCGGATTTCCAGCATCCGCAGTATTTTGCTATAATAATAAGCAAGAGTTCAGCCTGAGTCAAGAGTCGAATCAAGAGAATAAGCCCTTGATGGACATTTGTTCACTATAGTTATAGTGCTGTGTTCCCTTATCTCCCGCTCAAATCTTGATGTTTGTTCTTTGTGTAATACTGGTGCACAAAACTCCCAGCATGGGGCGATTCTTTCCTTTAATGGGTTTCGGTAGCACCTTAAACTGGCCAACTATCCGTTAATGTTTTCCCCATTGTCGAACCGGCTAGGAGTCTCCATGACTTGGTTTGGGGCCTTCTCGAATACTGATATGTGTATTGCTGTGTCTGGATGGGCCTTCGATTGCCCATCACAATGGTCCTTACTTGTGCATGGAAAATGATTCCAGCACTTATCTCTTGCTATTGTGTCGAATGCAGACAGGTTGCATCCTGTCTTTATCAGTGTTTGCTACGTATTATCCAATCTTATACTGAAATGTTTATTCGAACGCCATCTTGTCTGCCCACTGTATTCTGGAAGCTTCTGCCACGATGTTCGGCGGCCATTTTACAGGCTTCTGTGTCCTGTTTAATCATTGAGAGGTCGCACAACACCAGGTTATAGTCCAACAGTTTTATTTGAAATCACAAGCTTTCGGAGCTATCGATAGCTCCGAAAGCTTGTGATTTCAAATAAAACTGTTGGACTATAACCTGGTGTTGTGCGACCTCTCAATTTTGTCCACCCCAGTCCAACACCGGCATCTCCGCATCATGACCACTGTTTAATCATGACAGCATTTCGTTGAAATAAAACTGATGAAACGAATCTGCTTTATCTCGTTATTTCGAATCGT
Source organism: Squalus acanthias (assembly GCA_030390025.1). Classification (NCBI taxonomy): domain Eukaryota; kingdom Metazoa; phylum Chordata; class Chondrichthyes; order Squaliformes; family Squalidae; genus Squalus; species Squalus acanthias. The sequence continues at coordinate 267,826 of JASTWF010000465.1, forward strand.
GATAATTGCGAATTTTACAATGTGTTCTGGGTGTATGAATGTGTTCTGGGTATGTGAATGTGTCCTGGGTATATGAATGTGTTCTGGGTATATGAATGTGTCCTGCGTATGTGAATGTGTCCTGGGTATGTGAATGTGTCCTGGGTATGTGAATGTGTCCTGGGTATATGAATGTGTTCTGGGTATATGAATGTGTCCTGGGTATGTGAATGTGTCCTGGGTATATGAATGTGTTCTGGGTATATGAATGTGTCCTGGGTATATGAATGTGTTCTGGGTATATGAATGTGTTCTGGGTATATGAATGTGTTCTGGGTATATGAATGTGTTCTGGGTATATGAATGTGTTCTGGGTATGTGAATGTGTTCTGGGTATATGAATGTGTTCTGGGTATGTGAATGTGTCCTGGGTATATGAATGTGTTCTGGGTATATGAATGTGTTCTGGGTGCATGAATGTGTTCTGCGTATGTGAATGTGTTCTGTGTATATGAATGTGTTCTGGGTATATGAATGTGTTCTGGGTATGTGAATGTGTTCTGTGTATATGAATGTGTTCTGGGTATGTGAATGTGTTCTGGGTATGTGAATGTGTTCTGGGTATGTGAATGTGTTCTGTGTATATGAATGTGTTCTGGGTATGTGAATGTGTTCTGGGTGCATGAATGTGTCCTGGGTATATGAATGTGTTCTGGGTATATGAATGTGTTCTGGGTAGGTGAATGTGTTCTGGGTATATGAATGTGTTCTGGGTATGTGAATGTGTCCTGGGTATATGAATGTGTTCTGGGTATGTGAATGTGTCCTGGGTATATGAATGTGTTCTGGGTATATGAATGTGTTCTGGGTATGTGAATGTGTTCTGGGTATATGAATGTGTTCTGGGTGCATGAATGTGTCCTGGGTATATGAATGTGTTCTGGGTATGTGAATGTGTTCTGGGTATATGAATGTGTTCTGGGTATTTGAATGTGTTCTGGGTATATGAATGTGTTCTGGGTATTTGAATGTGTTCTGGGTGTATGAATGTGTTCTGGGTATTTGACTGTGTTCTGGGTGTATGAATGTGTTCTGTGTGTATGAATGTGTTCTGGGTATGTGAATGTGTTCTCTGTATATGAATGTGTTCTGGGTATATGAATGTGTTCTCTGTATATGAATGTGTTCTGGGTATGTGAATATGTTCTGGGTATATGAATGTGTTCTCTGTATATGAATGTGTTCTGGGTATGTGAATGTGTTCCCTGTATATGAATGTGTTCTGGGTATGTGAATGTGTTCTCTGTATATGAATGTGTTCTGGGTATGTGAATGTGTTCTGGGTATATGAATGTGTTCTCTGTATATGAATGTGTTCTGGGTATATGAATGTGTTTTGGTGTATGAATGTGTTCTGGGTATTTGAATGCATTCTGGGAAATATGTGAATGTAGTATTGGGGTGGAAATCGCTTTTTGCAATTCCATGAAATCTTGTCCCGTGAAGTGTGTGCCTTGGTCACTATCTACCTGTATGGGCAATCCCCACCTGCTGATCACCTCACTCAGCAGCGAGCGTGCTGCAGTAATTGCCGTGTTAGTTTTACATGGGAAGGTCTCAATCCACTTGGTGAATTTGTTGATAATCACCAGGCAGTATTGATGCCCTGTGCTGGACCTTTGCAGTGGTCCAATAAAACCGATTTGAAGGTGTGTCCACGGCCCCTCTGGAGCAGACCGGAGAAAAGTGTGATTAGTGAGCAGGGAAAGGTTATGTTGTAAAAAACTAAACATCATTGAGAGTGTTTCGGAATTTCATCTTTTATACCGGGCCACCAAACAACCTTACACACTTTTTGAGACGTAACCTCAGCTGAATAATGTCCCCGTGTTGGATGGGAATGTGAAAGAAATCCTCCGCCAGCTGTGGTGGGACACACATGTAGGGGGTGGTGGTTTGTGTCAGCTTCACCTCTGACTTCTGAGCGGTTCGAATCGCTCCCACTCCCTTGGTTCTAGACCCTGGACTTATTTGGGGGTTGTGATAAAAAGTGCAGCAGACAACTGGGTTTGATGCAAGAACTTTGATCTTTAGTCAAGAAAGTAAAACACAACACAAACACTCTTAACACTCTAAAGGTGGGAAACACCTCAGTACAAGCGAGGGAAATGACAGTAGAACAATACTTCACCCCTCCCAACCACACTTTACTGGCTAAGTTAGGTGTTGAAGGATCAGGGATAATGCTCACCAATCCTTTGACAGTTGGGCTAAATCGCGGTTTTGGGGTTCGCTGTTTATGACGGTTAGTGTCTGCCGTACCCCGTACGCGGTAGAGGACTTCACCTGGGTCTCTGGTCAGTCTTCGTGAGTCCGCTGATGTGGTAGGATGTCATTTTGGATCTATCTGGTGAGTACCCAATTTCTTTGGTTTAGCAGTAGGGTTTAGAGTCTTTGGGGAAAATCTTACCCAGGGGTAAGTCAGGAGTAGATTGTAGAGTGGAAACTTTGCGGTTCTTTGGGTTTTCTTCCCTTGAGTTGGTCTTTGTTGGTCGCGGTGGCCTGCTATTACCCGGTCAGTTGGGGGTAATATGCGGTTGTTGGTTTCATGAGGCCTTCGGTTTCCGCGATGGTTTTAGGCCTTGTCTAGTGTGTCGGTCGACCTCGTGGAGCCGTCGGTGACTTGTTGCTGCTTGTTGCTCCGGGTGACTGTGTTGGGACCGTTGTTGGAGGTCCGTCGAGGTGGGGTCTTCACGAGCTGGACTCAGGTGTGTCTGAGTGGTGAGCGATGCCGACTCGCTTCCAGCTCGGCTTGTCTTCTTCCTTGTTTCTTCTTCTTCTGATGACCACCCTGAACTGCTTAACGGGCCTTCAATTATACGGAATTGAAATGGCCTTATCTACCCGCCAAATCTACTCAGTTCATTGTCTGGTTTTTGTGGGCTCGTTAACCGGTAACGACTTACTAGCGTGTTAACTGTTTTTTTAACAGGCCTTCAATCTCACCCATTGAACATGGCCTTATGTACCCGCCAAATCTTCTCAGTTCATTGTCTGATTTTGGCGGGCCTGTTACCAGTAACTGCTCTGTAAGTGTCAAATGGCTTTTGGGATGGCTTGCATCCAGTCGATCTCCTTGGTTGATCACTGGTGATTGATTTCGTGTTTGGGTTTCTAGGCTGGACTCGGTCTTTCTATAGAATGGACCTCAGTGGGTTTTATTATGCATGTTTCTGATGGGCCCTGTAATCGGTTTTGATGGGGCCTGTATTTTGGGTGGGACTGTCTTCTCCCAGGGTCTATTGTTCAAATGTTAATGTCTGCTGGGGCTTGAGTGAGGTCATCCCGGTTCCCCAGACAGTGTAATTAACTGCAATAACCAAACTGCTTTTACAGAGGTCGAACCCACCTCCTTGGCCCTTTACAGGCCCAGACATGTTTTTAAAATGCCCAAACTTGGTTTTTGGTCTTAAATTCCTTAGGTTAGGCCCAAATGCATTTTTATCACTCTGAGGTAGTTCCCAAGGCCTTTTTCCTTATGTTTTGGGGATCTGTAAATTTTGGAAACCTTACACACACTATTGGTACAGACTCCCCCAGTACTCGGTGGGACAGCAGAGGCTGCTCTGCCCCCATCACCTCTGTTTGCTCTGCCCAGTCGGTGGGTGGAGGTGACGGTGTCCCGTTAGAGGGCCATTCCTTGACCCCTCGGTGAGGGCCAAATGAATCCTGCAGGGTGACCAAATCTAATTCATGTGGGGCCCCTGTTGTTATCGAGTCTGTGCTTATGGCTGGTAATTTTCCAGGACTGACAAGAACAAAGAGTCAGAGAGAATTGCAGGAACATTTTGTGTCTCATGTTATAAAATCTCCAGTTAGTAAAATTCAGGTATTTGGTTTGTCCAAAGGAACAGGTGCAGATGAGGTCACTTTACAAATTGTAACAATGTTTTTCTTCATCTCTCATTAGTTCAACATAGAAAGATGTAAAGCACCATGTAAATGTCACTGAGAAGAGGGGCCAAGAGGTGACTTGCATGTCTCTTATTGCAAATAGTAAAATCAGCTCGGTACCTCTCTCAAAAACAGGGTCATTGCAAATGTCGGTGAGATCTGGACCACCCAAAGTTCACTGAAGTAAAGCCGACCTCCAAAGGCAGGTCTGAAGCCAAATTCCAATTGTCCATCCCGACATTTACAGGGTCTGCATTTCAGAGCAATACGTGGAGCTGATTTTTACAGTTGTAAATTGTTAAAGTGCTCTTCAGTCATGTAACAAAAATGGAGCTGTACAAACTTTAACCAGGAACATATTTAGCCGGGACATTGCACATTGAGCTCACTATATTTTTTATTTATCCTTGGGATGTGGGTGTTGCTGACACGGCCAGCATTTATTGCCCATCCCTAGGTACTCTTGAGAAGATGATGGTGAGTATCAATGTTCCCTGTAATTTTTTTCTCGGTCCGTGCGGCCCCTTTAAGGGACTGTGTGGCCCATTCAAAATACCGCACATGCTCAGTTTTCCTATTGAAAAGCCGGCAAGCCAGCTGCGCGGGACCCCTGGAGCGCTGTGCAGCCGTGCAGATTCCAGGGAACATTAGTGAACATTCTTCTTGAACCGCTGCAGTCCGTGTGCTGCAGGTCCGCCCACATTGCTGTTCGGTAGGAAGTTCCAGGATCTTGACCCAGTGACGATGAAGGAACAGTGATATATGTCTTGGAGGGGAACTTGGAGGTGCTGGTGTTCTCAGGCACCTGCTACTCGTTTCCTTCCAGTTGGTGGAGTTCGTGGGTTTGGGAGGTGTTGCCCGATACTGAGTTAACAGAGCTTGTGTGTCCGGGTCTGTGTGTGTAACTACCTCGTATGTCTTGGGCTTCTTAATCACAGAAGCAGCATGCCCGTCCGATATAACTCTGCCGTAAGAATCTTTTTTCCCGAACAACAACAGATCATTTGCATAATCCACAATTACACCACATTTATTGAGGAATTCTGACCCCACAATACCTTCCCCGTTCATTAAGTGCATCACAACCGGCCTCTCGATAGTAACTTCCACCAGCCCAAATTTAAACCATCCCTCCTTTATCTCGTGTGCCTTTTGCATCGATCCTTCAAAGGCAGTGAAAGAAATAAGCTTCCCTGTGACCAGAGATTGGCGCTCAGCCCAACCAGTGTCCACAAGCATTGTCTGTCGCTGGCCTCCAATAATTACCACAGGATCTACCGGACGGTTATTACCATCAGGCCGGAACCCCATTACCCACCTCGGGGAGACCCCCACCCCATCAGTAAAGATTCCATTAACTTTCCTACCACCAACATTAAGCTAACTGGTCTTTAGTTCCGTGGACTTGTTCTATCTCCCTGTTTAAATATAGGAATCACATTAGCTGTCTGCCAGTCCTCTGGCACTATTCCCTGTTCGAATGAATATTTATCAATATATAATGGTGCCTCTGCTATCTCTCCCTTTGCTTGTTTTTATTCACAAAGGCAATCAATCCGGACCAGGGGTTTTATACTCCCTAATTTAATTAGTTTTTCAATTATCTCCCCTCTTTCTATCTTAAATGTCTTTATATCTTTTTTGATCTCTTCATCTAATTTCACGTCCACTTTGTTAGTCTCCCTGGTAAATACTTTAGTATAACTTCCTTGCTTTTTTAATCTATTCCTCTATTTATAAAGTCAAGGATCCCGTTTGCTTTTACTAACAGTCTCAGAAACTTGTCTTGCCACCTTCGAAGATTTTTGTTCATAAACCCTCAGGTCTCTCTGTACCTGCACCACCTTTAAGATTGTTCCATTTAGTTTATATTGCCTCTCCTCATTCTTCCTTCCAAAATGCATCACTTCACACTTCTCTGCGTTAAATTTCATCTTCCATGTGTCTGCCCATTTCACCAGTCTGTCTCAATCCTCCTGAAGTCATCTTCCTTTGTGCTAGGTGTGACTCCAGCCAGTGGAGCGCTTTTCCCCCCAATTCCCATTGACTTCAGTTTTACTAGGGCTCCTTGATGCCACACACGGTCAAATGCTGCCTTGATGTCAAGGACAGTCACTCTCACCTCACCTCTGGAATTCAGCTCCTTTGTCCATGTTTGGACCAAGGCTGTAATGAGGTCGGGAGCCGAGTGGGCTTAGCGGAACCCAAATTGGGCATCAGTGAGCAGGTTTTTGGTGAGTAAGTGCCGCTTGATAGCACTGTCGGTGACACCTTCCATCACTTTGCTGATGATTGAGAGTAGAGTGATGGGGCGGTAATTGGCCGGATTGAATTTGTCCTGCTTTTTGTGGACAGGACATATCTGGGCAGTTTTCCACATTGTCGGATGGATGCCAGTGTTGTACCTGTACTGGAATATAATTCGCAGAACACATTCATGTACTTCTCAGAACAAATTCATAAACCCGCAAGTCTTTTCTGTACTTCCGAGAACACATTCATGTACCAAGAACACATTCATGTATTTTCCAGAACACATTCACGTATTTCCCAGAACACTTCCATCAATTTCCCAGAACACTTCCATGTACTTCCCAGAACACATTAATTAACTTTCCAGATATACAGGCGGTTCACATACACAAATCTTTGAAGGTGGCAGGACAAGTTGATAAAGCTTTTAAAAAAGCACATGTGATCCTTGGCTTTCTAAGTAGTGACATAGTGTACAGGAGCATGGATGTTATGCTGAACCTGTATAAACCACTGTTTAGACCTCTGCTAGATTATTGTGCAGATCTGGGAACCAAACTTTAGAAAGACGTTCAGGCCTTGGAGAGGGTACAGAAGAGAATGACTAGAATGGTTCCAGGGACGAGGGGTTTCAGCTATCTGGAGAGATGAGTCAAGCCGGGATTGTTGTCCTTCGAGCAGAGAAGGTTAAAGAATTAATAGAGGTGTTCAAATTTATGAGGGGTTTTGATAGAATAGATAGGGTGAAACTCCTTCCACTGTCAGGAGACTCGGTAACCAGAGGCACAAATTTAAAATAATTGTAAAAACACAGTTATTTACTCAGAGATTTGTTATGATCTGGAATGCATTGCCTGAAAGGGTGGTGGAAGCAAATTCAACAGTATCTTTTAATTGGGAATTGGATCTCTGCTTAAAAAGGCAAGATTTTCAGGGCTATGGGGAAAGAGCCGGGGAGTGGGACTGAGTGGGAGCTGTTTCAGAGACGCAGCACAGGCTCGATGGGCCGAATGACCACCTTCTGTGCTGCAGGATTCTAAGATTCGATAACACATTCATAAACTTCCCAGTATGTGTTCATAAACTTCCCAGTACACATTCATAGACCCAGAACACATTAATTCACCCATAACAGGCCAAAAAGAAAAATCAACTTGACATAAATTCCTGAGAAGTCAACGTATGAAGCAAAAGGACTTCAATTTCCTGACACACATCACTAATTCTGAGTATTATTGCTGAGGTAATTTAATGATGGGACTGTATCAAGCTTCCTCTAATACACAAACAGGAAAGTATTTATCAAGAAGTTTAAAGATCTTTTTGGAACAGGAGGTAGATTTTAAGATAATTTCTTAAAGCTGTTTATTCCCCCTTCAGTAAAACACGTCTCAAATGTTTCCACAAGACACAAAATCAAACGTGTTCATCAAACAAGCACTGACAAAATGTCCTTCTGTCTCTTAGTGACAAAAGTAAAATGAGCTGGTACAAACATGGCAGCAAACAGTGGGCTCCTGACTATACTGACTTTGAATGACACATCATATACTTCCCAGGTGCTGGCCACAATCTTCCAATCCTCCTTAGATACAGGGGTGGTTCCAAAAGACTGGAGGATTGCAAATTTTACACCCTTGTTCAAATAAGGGGAGAAGGATAAATCTGGCAATTACAGGCCAGCCAGTTTAACGTCGGTGATGGGGAAGCTTTTAGAAACAATAATCTGGGAGAAAATTAACAGCCACTTGGACATGTATGGACTAATAAAGGAGAGCCAGCATGGATTTGTTAAGGGCAAATCGTGTTTGACTAACTTGATTGAGTTTTTGATGAGGTAACAGAGAGGGTGGATGAGGGCAGTGTAGTTGATGTTGTGTATATGGACTTTCAAAAGGCATTTGATAAAGTATCATATACTAGGCTTGTTAGCAAAATTGAAGCCCATGGGATAAAAGGGACAGTAGCAACATGGTACAAAATTGGCTAAGGGATAGTAAACAGAGAGTTGTGGTGAATGGTTGTTGTTTGGACTGGAGGGAGGTTATACCGTGGCGTTCCCCAAGGTTCAGTACAAGATCCACTGCTATTTTTGATATATATTAATGACTTGGCCTTGGGGGTACAGGGCACAATTTTGAAATTTGCAGATGACACAAAACGTGGAAGTATAGTAAACAGTGAGGAAGATAGCAATAAACTTCAAGAAGACATAGACAGGCTGGTGGAATGGGCAGACACATGGCAGATGAAATTCAAGGCAGAGAAGTGTGAGGTGATACATTTTAGTAGGAAGAATGAGGAGAGACCAGACACACTAAATGGTGCAATTTTAAAGGGGGTGCAAGCAGAGAGTACCTGGGGGAGCTTGTGCACAAATCTATGATGGTGGCAGGACAGGTTAACAAAGCAGTTAATAAAGCAAATGGGAACCTGGTCTTTATAAATAGAGGCAGAGCGTACAAAAGCCAGGAAGTTGTGCTAACCCGATATAACTCAGTAGTTCGGCCCCAGCTGGAGTATTGTGTCCAATTCTGGGCAGCACACTTTAGGAAGGACCTGAAGACTTTGGAGAGGGTACAGAAGAGATTTACTAGAATGGTTCCAGAGATGAGGGAATTCAGTTACGTGGATAGACTGGAGAAGCTGGAGTGGTTCTCCTTGAAGGCTAAGAGGAAATATGATAGAGGTATTTAAAATTATGAAGGATTTCGATAGAACAAAAAAGGAGAAACTGTTTCCAATGGCTGAAGGGTCGATAACCAGAGGGCACAGATTTCAGATGTCGCAAAAGAACAAGAGGCGATGTGAGGGAAAACTTTTTAAAGCAATGAGTGGTTAGGATTTGAAATGCACTGCCTGATAGGGTGGAGAATACAGATTCAATAGTGGCCCTCAAAAGGGAATTGGATAAATAAGGAGTAAAAATTGCAGGAATATGTGGAAAGAGTGGAGCAGTGGGACGAACTGGATTGCTCTTCGAAATAGTCTGTGCAAACTCGATGGGCTGAATGGCCTCCTTCTGTGCTGTACTATTCTATGATTCTATAATTCTATGATTCTAAATTGTCCCTTAGGGCTCAAGGTTCTAAACTTCATGGCAGAAATCAGCCATTTCTTGATCTGCTCCTGTTCCCCATTTAGAAGCCCAAGTCGGAGAGACAGATTTAAGCAAAGACCCAGCATCTTGGTGTCCACTCTGATCACTGTTAAACGCAATGAATGACTCTCAGCACCTTCAGGTAAATCTGCAGTTTGAGCAGCGAGTTCAGATCTTTTTATACTGTTTTCTGAAGATATTTTCGAACACTTTAGGCAGGAATATTAAATGCTGAAGACAAAAAGCAGCTAATTGATTCTGGAATTGTTTCTTTGTTCCAACATTATGATGGATTTAGAAATCATTAACTCTCTGAGTGTCGGCTCCAGGGAAGTCTGAACACCCGGGGCAGCCATTTTATAAATGATTCCAGCTCTCACACTGTAAGGCTGATAAATTCCCCAGTAATACAGTAATAACATTGGTGATGTGTCAGGAGTGGCTTGTTCTGTATGTTACAATTCAGCCTCACTCCCAAAACTCTTTCCTTGTTCTCACTGTAAAAGGCAGCTTCCATTAGCAGGCCCACACCTCGGGGTAATTTTGACTTTGGGCGATATCAGATCAGCCGCCCGTTATACATCTCTCCAATAGAAATGAAAATCGGGAGAGATGTATAACGGGCGGCTGATCGGATATCGCCTGTTTTATACTATCCGCCAAAGTCAAAATTACTCCCCTCGTTTAAAAATGTGTCTCTGAAAATCCACGGTTGTCTCAGTTGGTAAGTTGTCCTGCGTTGTGGAACTGAACCACACAGACCAGGAAGGATCCAATGGGTGAAATTTGTCTTGGACGGCAGCACAAATCGTGCGATAGCGGATCGGCCGCCCGTTTTACACTCCGCCCGGTTCCATTGGAGTCAATAGAGAAGAAAATCGAACTCCCGCCCAGGACGGGTTTCAGCCCCTGGTTTAATCTGCAGTCTGTGCTGAGTTATCGGATCTCAGACAGGTGAAACGGGCGGCCGATGCACTATCGCACGTTTTGCGCTACCGTCCAAGATGGATTTACATCCCCTGGTGTAATCTGCAGTCTGTGCTGAGTTCTCCAATCTCAGCCAGGTGGCAGTAGGGGCACAACAGGTAGTCTAACCTCCAGTGGTGGTGTTACAGGAGCACCCACCCTGATGACCAGGTGGAATATGGGAACAGCTCCTTGCTGGTCTATGAGGAGTGTAACAGACTGGTGTGGCTGAAGACCTTGGTACGTCAATGTCTTTCTGAATGCTGGTCCCGCAATGGTGGGCCCAGAATCAAATGATTCCTTTGGTGGGCCCCACAGGAAGCCCAGAAATGCACCTAACCGGCTTTCTGCAGCGTAAGTGAATACAGCTCTCTGGTGGGGTTTTCAGGGCTGCCTGGGAAAACACCCAGATTCACCCCAAATTAATGTCAGGATGGGCGCAGTGGGGCGGAGGTGGAAGAAGCACCCGAGCCCGCTCCACTGGAACTTCCCATTCCAGCTTCCATGGGGTGGAAACCCAGTGGAAACTGATTCTGCCTCAACTTCTGGTATCTCCACCTTCTGACTATCATCTGAAGGTGTGGAAGTTCGAGGCTCATGTATCTAAATATATAAAAGTCTCATTTAGCGCAGATCCAGAGCACATCAGAGGAAACATAAGATCATAGGAATTAGGAGCAGGAGTCGGCCATACGGCCCCTTGAGCCTGCTCCGCCATTCAATAAGAACATGGCTGATCTGCGACCTCAACTCCACTTTCCCGCCTGATCCCCATTTCCCTTGATTCACCTAGAGTCCAAAAATCTATCGATCTCAGCCTGGAATATACTTCAACGACTAACCATCCACAGCCATCTGGGGTAGAGATTTTCAAAGATTCACAACCCTCTGAGTGAAGAAATTCCTCCTCATCTCAGTCTTAAATGGCCGACCCCTTATCCTGAGACTGTGCCCCCTAGTTCTAGACTCTCCAGCCAGGGGAAACAACCTCTCAGCATCTACCCTGTCAATCCCCCTCAGACTCTTATATGTTTCAATATCACCTCCTAAACTCTTCTAAACTCCAGTGAGTCCAGGCCCAATCTACTCAATCTCTCCTCAGAGGACAACCTTCTCACCCAGGAATCAATCTAGATCTTTCACTGCTGGCGCTGAGACAGTGGGACTGGAGCATTGCAAGATTTGCACTTGTTTCAATTACAAAGGTCTGATCTTTAGAGTCGTCAGACCAGAGAAATAACACCGGATGACATAGATAGTTAAAGTGAGGGTTTAACACTGGGTGCGATCCAGCACACTTCGAAAGGGAACTGTGGTAATCTACCAGCTGTGTACATAGAACATATAGAACATAGAACAGTACAGCACAGTACAGGCCCTTCAGCCCTCGATGTTGTGCCGAGCATTGTCCGAGACCAAGATCAAGCTATCACACTCCCTATCACTCTGGTGTGCTCCATGTGCTTATCCAATAACCGCTTGAAAGTTCCTAAAGTGTCCGACTCCACTATCACAGCAGGCAGTCCATTCCACACCCCAACCACTCTCTGAGTAAAGAATCTACCTCGGACATCCCTTCTATATCTCCCCCCATGCACCTTATAGTTATGCCCCCTTGTAACAACTGCCTCTACCCGAGGAAATAGTCTCTGAACATCCACTCTATCTATCCCCCTCATCATCTTATAAACCTCTATTAAGTCGCCTCTCATCCTCCTCCGCTCTAAAGAGAAAAGCCCCAACTCCCTCAATCTTTCCTCATAAGACCTCCCCCCCAAACCAGGCAGCATCCTGGTAAATCTCCTTTGCACTCTTTCCAATGCTTCCACGTCCTTCCTATAGTGAGGTGACCAGAACTGCACACAATATTCCAAATGTGGTCTCACCAAGGTCCTGTACAGTTGCAGCATAACCTCACGGTTCTTAAACTCAAACCCTCTGTTAATAAACGCCAACACACCATAGGCCTTCTTTACTGCTCTATCCACTTGAGTGGCAACCTTCAGAGATCTGTGGATATGAACCCCCAGATCCCTCTGCTCCTCCACGTTCCTCAGAACCCTGCCGTTGACCCTGTAATCCTTATTCAAATTTGCCCTACCAAAATGAATCACCTCGCACTTATCAGGGTTAAATTCCATCTGCCATTTTTCGGCCCAGCTCTGCATCCTATCAATGTCTCTTTGCAGCCTACAACTGCCCTCCACCTCATCCACTACTCCACCAATCTTGGTGTCATCAGCAAATTTACTGATCCACCCTTCAGTCCCCTCCTCCAAGTCATTGATAAAAATCACAAACAGCAGAGGACCCAGCACCGACCCCTGTGGCACACCGCTGGTAACTGGTCTCCAGTCCGAAAATGTTCCATCCACCACCACCCTCTGCCTTCTATGAGATAGCCAGTTACTTATCCAATCGGCCAAATTTCCCTCTATCCCACAACTCCTTACTTTCTTCATGAGACGACCATGGGGAACCTTATCAAACGCCTTACTAAAATCCATGTATACGACATCAACTGCTCTACCTTCATCTACACACTTAGTTACCTCCTCAAAGAATTCAATCAAATTTGTTAGGCAAGACTTACCCTTCACGAATCCGTGTTGACTATCCCTGATTAAGTTGCCCCTTTCCAAATGGTCATAAATCCTATCCCTCAGGACCTTTTCCATTATCTTACCAACCACCGAAGTAAGACTAACCGGCCTATAATTACCAGGGTCATTCCTATTTCCTTTCTTGAAGAGAGGAACAACATTCGCCACTCTCCAGTCCTCTGGCACCATCCCCGTGGATAGTGAGGACCCAAAGATCAAAGCCAGAGGCTCTGCAATCTCCTCCCTTGCCTCCCAAAGAATCCTAGGATATATCCCATCTGGCCCAGGGGACTTATCGACCCTCAGGTTCTTCAAAATTGCTAAAACATCTTCCCTCAGAACATCTACCACCTCCAGCCTATCCACCTTTATCACACTCTCATCCTCAAGAACATGGCCCCTCTCCTCGGTGAACACTGACGAAAAGTATTCATTCATCACCTCTCCTATCTCTTCTGACTCCATGCACAAGTTCCCACTACTGTCCTTGACCGGCCCTACCCTCACCCTGGTCATTCTTTTATTTCTCACATAAGAGTAAAAAGCCTTGGGGTTTTTCTTGATCCGACCCGCCAAGGACTTCTCATGCCCCCTCCTAGCTCTCCTAAGCTCTTTTTTTAGCTCATTCCTTGCTACCTTGTACCCCTCAATCGACCCAACTGAACCTTGTTTTCTCATCCTTACATACGCTTCCTTTTTCCTCTTGACTAGACATTCAACCTCTTTTGTGAACCATGGTTCTCTCACTCGGCCATTTCCTCCCTGCCTGACAGGGACATACCTATCAAGGACACGCAGTAATTGCTCCATGAAAAAGCTCCACTTTTCGTTTGTGCCTTTCCCTGATAGTTTCTGTTCCCATCTTATACTCCCTAATTCTTGCCTAATCGCATCATAATTACCCCTCCCCCAATTATAAACCCTGCCCTGCCGTATGGCCCTATCCCTCTCCATTGCAATAGTGAAAGTTACCGAATTGTGGTCACTATCTCCAAAGTGCTCTCCCACATACAAATCAAACACTTGGCCCGGTTCATTACCCAGTACCAAATCCAACGTGGCCCCACCTCTTGTCAGCCTATCCACATATTGTGTCAGGAAACCCTCCTGCACACACTGTGCAAAAACTATCCCATCCGTAAAGGCAGAGAAACCAGACTGAAGAATTAGAACTTATTATAGGAATCCCCGTATAGAAGCATTGAATCGTACAACAACAACTTATAGTTATATAGCACCGTTAATGTATTAAAACATCCCAAGGTGCTTCATAGGAGCGTTTAAAAAAAAAACAAAGTTTCACACCGAGCCATATAAGGAGATGTTAGGGCAGATGACCAAAAGCTTGGTCGAAGAGGTAGGTTTTAAGGAGCATCTTAAAGGAGGAAAGAGAAGTGGAGAGGCGGAGAGATTTAGGGAGGCAATTCCAGAGCATCGGACTGAGGCAGCTGATGGCACGACCACCAATGGTGGAGCGATTAAAATCGGGGATGTTCCAAAGGCCAGAATAGGCAGAGCGCAGAGGGTGTGGGGATTATAGAGCTGGAGGAGATTACAGAGATAAGGAGCGGCGAAGCCATGGAGGGATTTTAAACAAGGATGGGAATATTACATTTTAATTTTAAAATCGAGGCGTTGCTTAACTGGAAGCCAACTCGTCTCACTCCACTGCACTTTCCCCATAGCGCTGCAATTTTCTCCCCTTCAAGTATTTATCCAATTCCCTTTTGAAAGTTGTGACTAAATCTGCTTCCACCAGCCTTTCAGGCAGTGCATTCCAAAACATCATAATTCGCTGCATCAAAAAATTCTCCTCATATCACCTCAGGTTCTTTTGCCAATCATCTTAAATTCTTCATAAATTGTGGTGCCCAGAATTGGAGCCAATACTCCAGTTGAGGCCTAACCAGTGATTTATAAAGGTTTACATTGCATTACATAGAATTACATCGCATGTACAGCACGGAAACAGACCATTCGGCCCAACAGGTCTATGCCGGTGTTTATGCTCCACACAAGCCTCCTCCCACCCTTCTTCATCAAACCCTTTCAGCATAACCTTCTATTCCTTTCTCCGTCCTGTGTTTATCTCGCTTCCCCTTAAATGCAGCTGTGCTATTCACCTCAACTACTTCTTGTGGTAGCGAGTTCCACATTCTAACCACTCTCTGATAAATAAGTTTCTCCTGCATTTACTATTGCAATTGTTTATGACTATCTTATATTCATGGCCAGTTGTCTTCGTCTACTCCACAAGCGGAAACATCTTCTCTACGTCTGTCCTATCAAACCTTTTCATAATCTTGCCCTGCCCAGACTGTCGCGGTGGCGGTGTGGCTCTTATCACCAAGTCACACCTTGGTCTGTCCCCCTACTCTCTGGCACTTTCTCCTCCTTTGAGCATCTCAACTTGTTCCACAGCATCCAATTAAAATCCCCTTTCTCTACCGCCCACCCAAGTACCATAAAAATTTTCTCACCGAGATATCTTCACTGCTTTCCTCCCTCAGCCTTTGCACCGAGCGACTTCTCATCCTCGGTGATTCCAACCTCCATCTCAATTCATCATACTCTCTCTCCTCTGAGTTCACTGCCCTCCTATCTGCCCTTAATCTCTCCCTACTTTTAAACTCCCAACCCTTATCCACGGCCATCCCCTTGACCTTGCCATCTCACGTGGCCTTGGTTCTCCCATCGTGTCAATCACAGATAAGGCCATCTCTGATCGCTTCCTTGTATCGCTCTCCACCCACATCCCTCTTCCCCCTCCCAACCCTACTTCCTTCTGTGTCCGCCACTGGAAAAAACTCTCTCCCAATTCACTTACAACTGCACTTTCAAACTCCCAACTGTCTAGCCTTTAGTCCTCCATTCACCACAGCATTTCTGCAGCTTCTGCAGCTACCGATCTGCTCAACCACACCCCCACCTCCAGCTTTCATGCCCTAGTACCCATTAAAACAATTACTCTCTCTCACCCTGGCCATTCCCCCTGGTATGGCCCTCATCTCCACTCCCTTAAGTCCAAGGGATGCAGACTTGAACGGATATGGCAGACAACTGGTTTAGTCATTCACCGCCAGATCTGGCTGGATCACATAAAGCAGCTCTTGTCTGCCAAAATTGCTCACTATTCCAGGATCATTCTGGAATGCATAGCTAACCCCTGGCTTCTTTTCTCTACTGCAAACCATCTTCTTAAACCCCTCTCCCCTATCTCTTCCACCCTCACATCTAACAACAAGTGTGAGGAGCTCATTGACTTCTTCGTCATTAAGATTGAGACCATCCAATCAGCTGCCTCTGCCACTTCCCTCCCTTCCCCTAGCCCACCGTGGCAAACTTCCTCTAAGGTTCCCCTCTGCCCTAGCCCTGAATTCACCTCAGTTTCTCTCCGACCTCTCCTCACGCCCTCTCTGAGCTCATCCTGAGACCCACTTCCTGCTCCCTCAACCCTATTCCCACTAAACTGCTGACCACCAAACTTCCCTTCCTGGCTCCTATTTTAGTGGATATTGTTAACAGTTCTCTCTCCTCAGGTACTGTCCCCCTGTCCTTCAAATCAGCCATCATTACCCCCTTCTCAAAAAAGAAACCCTTGACCCCTCTGCCCTTGCAAACGACCACCCATCTCCAACCTCCCTTTCCTCTCCAAAGTCTTTGAACGTATCGTCACCTCACAAATCCGTGCCCATCTTTCCCGGAACTCCATGTTTGAATCCCTCCAATCAGATTTCCCCCCCTGCCACAGTACCGAAACAGCTCTTATCAAAGTCATAAATGACATCCTATGTGACTGTGACAAAGGTAAATGATTCCTCCTCGCCCTTCTCGACCTGTCTGCAGCATTTGACATGATTGACTGGACCATCCTCCTCCAAAGCCTCTCCACCATTGTCCAGCTGGGTGGGACTGCACTCGCCTGGTTCCATTCTTATCTACATAATCGTAGCCAGTGAATCATCTCCAATGACTTCTCTTCCGGCTCCCACACCGTTACCTCTGGTGTCTCCCAAGGATCTATCCTTGGCTTCCTCCTATTTCCCATCTATATGCTGTCCCTCGGTGACATCATCCGAAAACACAACATCAGTTTCCACATGTACGCTAACGACACCCAGCTCTACCTCACCACCACCTCTCTTAACCCCTCCATGTCTCCAAATTTTCAGGCTGCTTATCCGACATCCACTACTGGATGAGCAGAAATTTCCTCCAACTAAATATTGGGAAGACCGAAGCCATTGTCTTCAGTCCCCGTGACAACCTCTATTCCATAGTCACCGACTCCATCCCTCTCCCTGGCAACTGCCTGAGGCTGAACCAGACTGTTTGCAACCTAGGTGTCACATTTGACCCGAAATGACCATCTGACCACATATCCACGCCTTCACTAAGACCGCCTATTTCCACCTCCGGAACATCACCCGACTCCACCCTTACCTCAGCTCATCTGCTGCTGAAACCCTCATCCATGCCTTTGCTACCTCTAGATTTGACTATTCCAATGCACTCCTGGCCGGCCTCCCAGGTTCTGCCCTCCGTAAACTTGAGGTCATCCAAAACTCTGCTGCCCGTGTCATAACTTGCACCAAGTCCCGTTCACCCAGCACCCCTGTGCACGCTGACCTACATTGGCTCCCGGTTAAGCAACACCTCGATTTTAAAATTCTTATCCTTATTTTCAAATCCCTTCATGGCCTCGCCCCTCCCTCTCTCTGTAATCTCCTCCAGCCCCACAACACCCCGGGTTATCTGCACTCCTCTAATTCTGACATCTTAAGCCTCCCTGATTTTAATCGCTGCACCATTCCTGTCTGTGCCTTCAGCTGCCTGGGCCCTAAGTTCTGGAATTCCCTCCCTAAACCTCTCCGCCTCTCTAACCTCTCTTTCCTTCTTTAATACCTCCTTATAACCTACCTCTGACCAAGGATTTGGTCATCTGCTCTAATATCTCCTTATGTGGCTCGGTGTTAAATTTTGTTTTATAACACTCCTGTGAAGCGCCTTGGGACGTTTTACTACGTTAAAGACACTATATAAATATAAATAGAAGTTGTTGTTATAAAGACCTCTATCAGGTCACCCCTTAGCCTTCTCTTTTCTGGAGAAAAGCGCCCCAGCCTGTTCAATCTTTCTTGATAGGTATAACCTCTCAGTTCTGGTATCATCCTTGTAAATCTTTTTTTATGACTTCTCCAGTGCCTCTCTATCCTTTTTATAATGTGGATACCAGGACTGTGATCAGTGCTCCAAGAGTGGTCTAAACAGGGTTCTCTTCAAGTTTAACATAACTTCTCTGCTTTTCAATTCTATCCCTCTAAAAATGAACCCCAGTGCTTTGCTTGCTCTCTATATGGCCTTATTAACCTGCGTCGCTACTTTTAGTGATTTGTGTATCCGTTCCCCTCGATCCCTTTGCTCCTCTACCCCATTTAGACTCTTAGGGGTAAAAATTCACTTGGTTGCGCCACCCGTTAGCGCCTTAAGAGGGCGCTAATGGGGCGCAATGCCGCTAACGCCCGGGCGCAGCGATGTTTGCGCCGCTCGAGAACTTAACTTGAGATTGTGCGGCGGCGCTAAAACTTACCACTGCGACCACCTGCGCGCGCAGATTGTGACGTCATTCCATGGTGCAACGCCCTTGGGGCGCCCCGTAGCGGAAATTGAGTGGCGCCCCCTGCCTTACCGCCTGGCGCTTCCAACGACCAGAAGACTGGAACGCTATCAATCGCTGTGGGGCTGGGGGGACGCTATTTAAAGGGGGCCTCTTCCTGTCTTTTATTGTTGGTGGCATTTTTGAACTACGCATTCTGAGAGAGAGAGGGAGAGACTTCTGGAGAGATTCAACGTTGTGTGAAGGAGTTTTGGGTACTGAGCAGCACTTTGCAGGTTCATTTTGATTTGACATTCCTTGTATCGATTTAGCAGAGTCCGTGGGAGCTGCACTCTGAGCTCTTTGCCTGGTGCTCTCCATTGTTCTTTCCAGCACATTTGATGTGCAAGTCTCTCCAGGCCGAGATTCAAGGCAGCAATGAACAGGATGTGGATGGAAAGCAAGATTAACCATCCCCGTTAAGAACTGGCCCGTGCCATTGTGTGTGTGTTCCATTGCTGACTGACATTACATGAGCTTCGCCAGCGCTCCGAGTTAGCGCCTCACTGCTCGGCCTTTGCGCCTTAAGAGAGGTGTGCAGCGCCTGCTTTAGCGCTCCACTCACCTCCCGGGGCGGTAAAAGTGAAGTTTCCCGTCAGTGCCGATAATTAGCGCCAGGCGCTAATATTTGCGTCCGGACGATATTTGCGCCCCAAATGGGGCGCGACCTAATTTCTACCCCTTATTTTCCAAGGAATATGTGGCCTCCTTATTCTTCTTACCAAAATGCACCACCTCACATTTATCTACATTGAAATTAATTTGCCAATTACATGCCCAGTCTGGAAGTTTATAAATGTCTTCTTGTATTTTGTCACGGGCCCCTCAGTATTAACAATTACTCCCAATTTGGTGTCGCTCGCAAATATTGAAAAAAATTCCTGAATCCAAATTGTTGATATAAATGATAAATAACAGTAGTCCCTGCACCGAACCTTGTGGAACACCACTTCCCACCATTTGCCAGTCTGAGTTATTAACTTAACCCATACTTTCTGTTTTCTGTATTGTAGCCAGCTTGTTATCCATTCTGCTACTTAGGAACACAGGAACATAGAAACAGGATTAGGCCATTTAGCCCCTCCAGCCTGTTCCGCCATTCAATTAGATCATGGCTGACTTGCGACCTCACTCCACATACCCGCCTTTGCCCCATTTCCCTAATACCTTTGGTTAACAAAAATTATCAATCTCAGATTTAAAATTAACAATTGATCTAGCATCAATTGCCGTTTGCGGAAGAGAGTTCCAAACTTCTACCAACCTTTGCGTGTAGAAGTGTTTTCTAATTTCACTCCTGAAAGGTCTGGCTCTAATTTTTAGACTATGCCTCCTAGTCCTAGATTCATCAACCAGCGGAAATAGTTTCTATTTACCCTATCGGTTCCCCTTAATATCCTGAAAACTTCGATCAAGTCACCCCTTAACCTTCTAAATTCCAGGGAACCCTAGTTTGTGTAATCTCTCCTCGTAATTTAACACTTGGAGACCAGGTATCATTCTGGTAAACCTACGCTGCTCTCCCTCCAAGACCAATATATCCTTCCTAAGGTGTGGTGCCCAGAACTGCTCACAGTGCTCCAGGTGTGGTCTAACCAGGGCTTTGTGTAGCTGCAGCATGACTTCTACCCCCTTGTATTCTAGTCCTTTAGATATAAAGGCCAGAATTCCATGAGCCTTTTTGATTATTTTCTGTACCTGTTGATGACATTTTAATGATCGATGTACTTGGACCCACAAGCCTCTTTGGACCTCCACCATTTTTAGCTTTTCACCATTTAGAAAGTATCCTGTTCCATCCTTTTTGGTCCAAAGTGGATGACTTCACATTTGCCTAAGTTGAAATCCATTTGCCACAGTTTTCGCTTTTTGCACCTGTCCACGAGCTTTTAATGATTTGTGTACTTGGATTCCCAAATCTCTTTGCTCCTCTACAGTTCCGAGTTTCACACCTTTTAGAAATAACTCCGATTTATCTTTCTTAGGTTCAGAGTGGATGACCTCTCACCTGCCCAGACTGAACGCCATTTGCCATAGTTTTACTAACTCACTTCATCTGTCTATGACCCTTTGAAACTTCCTGCTCCCATCCCCACAACGTAGTGTCATCTGTAAACTTGGATAGACAACTCTCTGTCCTTCATCCCAGTCACTGATAAATATGGGAATTCCGTGAATTCTCATTTTTGCCAATAATCTTTTGTGTGGAACCTTATCAAATGGCTTCTGGAAGACCATATAGACAACACCCATAGACACTCCTTCGTCTACCTTATTAGTGACCCCCTCAAAATATTCATCTAGATTAATCAGATATGACAATCTTAACAGAGCCATGCTGGCTCTCTCCGATCAGTTCATGTTTGTTTCAGTGCTCAGTCACTCTATCCCTAATGACAGATTCTAGTCGCTTCCCCACAACTGATGTTAAACTAACAGGCCTGTAGTTACCTGGTTTCTCTCTCCCACCCTTCCTAAATAATGGAGTGAACTCTGATGCTCTTTTCCCATTTCCTAAATTAAGGCCTAGAAATTGGTCTCGGGCGGTGGCGCAGAACGGGTGGTATCGGACCGGCCGCCCGTTATATTCAGTTCTATTGCAGTCAGTGGAACTGAATATCAGGCGCTGTGTATAACGGGCGGCCGATCCCATACCGCCCGTTTTGCGCCGCCGCCCGGGACGAATTTCTAGGCCAATGAATCTCAGACCGACTGGTGTGCCACTGCTGCCACCTGGTGGAGATCAGATGACTTGGCCCAGACTGGCGATTGAACCTCAGTGCTTGCTGGTCTTTACACGGTCGATATTAACGTAAAGGTGGGATTTGAGCGGGAGGGGCGATAGCGGACACAAAACGCCGAAGATCTTGGGACGTTTGGGAATTCTCCGAGTTCCACAGGGATGTCTCATTATCATTTTATTTCCAGGTGTCGCGTCTCCACTGCCACTGAGCCCAATCCTTATGTAATGTGATCCACCTCAGTCAGCTCACCCGATTCTCAGCGCATGTCCTCCAATGCTGCCAGTGCCACTCATGATGCATCTGCCTGATAGTCACCCGCACCAAATTCACTGCATTCATCAGATGCACACAGGCCTTACACACACTCAGAGGTCTGTCGAGCCCACTTGCAGGAGAAGAGAGGGCAAAATAAAAGGGAGAGGAAGAGGGCCAGAGTTGGTCCACAACAGATTGTAGTTTGACATCTGCAGAGCAGGAGGTCAAAGAGATAATTGGGATATCAGCATCGCTGAGCATTGGAGATGGTGAGACTCAGACTGTACCCCAGTGAGAGTCAGTGCCTGGGGAACTGTACCCCAGTGAGAGTCAGTGTCTGTGGAACTGTACCCCAGTGAGAGTCAGTGTCTGGGGAACTGTACCCCAGTGAGAGTCAGTGTCTGGGGAACTGTACCCCAGTGAGAGTCAGTGTCTGTGGAACTGTACCCCAGTGAGAGTCAGTGTCTGGGGAACTGTACCCCAGTGAGAGTCAGTGCCAGGGGAACTGTACCCCAGTGAGAGTCAGTGTCTGTGCAACTGTACCCCAGTGAGAGTCAGTGTCTGGGGAATTGTACCCCAGTGAGAGTCAGTGCCAGAGGAACTGTACCCCAGTGAGAGTCAGTGCCAGGGAACTGTACCCCAGTGAGAGTCAGTGTCTGGGGAACTGTACCCCAGTGAGAGTCAGTGTCTGTGGAACTGTACCCCAGTGAGAGTCAGTGTCTGTGGAACTGTACCCCAGTGAGAGTCAGTGTCTGTGGAACTGTACCCCAGTGAGAGTCAGTGTCTGTGGAACTGTACCCCAGTGAGAGTCAGTGTCTGTGGAACTGTACCCCAGTGAGAGTCAGTGTCTGTGGAACTGTACCCCAGTGAGAGTCAGTGTCTGTGGAACTGTACCCCAGTGAGAGTCAGTGTCTGTGGAACTGTACCCCAGTGAGAGTCAGTGTCTGTGGAACTGTACCCCAGTGAGAGTCAGTGCCTGTGGAACTGTACCCCAGTGAGAGTCAGTGTCTGTGGAACTGTACCCCAGTGAGAGTCAGTGTCTGTGGAACTGTACCCCAGTGAGAGTCAGTGTCTGTGGAACTGTACCCCAGTGAGAGTCAGTGTCTGTGGAACTGTACCCCAGTGAGAGTCAGTGTCTGTGGAACTGTACCCCAGTGAGAGTCAGTGTCTGTGGAACTGTACCCCAGTGAGAGTCAGTGTCTGTGGAACTGTACCCCAGTGAGAGTCAGTGTCTGGGGAACTGTACCCCAGTGAGAGTCAGTGTCTGTGGAACTGTACCCCAGTGAGAGTCAGTGTCTGTGGAACTGTACCCCAGTGAGAGTCAGTGTCTGTGGAACTGTACCCCAGTGAGAGTCAGTGTCTGTGGAACTGTACCCCAGTGAGAGTCAGTGTCTGTGGAACTGTACCCCAGTGAGAGTCAGTGTCTGTGGAACTGTACCCCAGTGAGAGTCAGTGTCTGTGGAACTGTACCCCAGTGAGAGTCAGTGTCTGTGGAACTGTACCCCAGTGAGAGTCAGTGTCTGTGGAACTGTACCCCAGTGAGAGTCAGTGTCTGGGGAACTGTACCCCAGTGAGAGTCAATGTCTGTGGAACTGTACCCCAGTGAGAGTCAGTGTCTGTGGAACTGAACCCCAGTGAGAGTCAGTGTCTGTGGAACTGTACCCCAGTGAGAGTCAGTGTCTGTGGAACTGTACCCCAGTGACAGTCAGTGTCTGTGGAACTGTACCCCAGTGAGAGTCAGTGCCAGGGGAACTGTACCCCAGTGAGAGTCAGTGTCTGTGGAACTGTACCCCAGTGAGAGTCAGTGTCTGTGGAACTGTACCCCAGTGAGAGTCAGTGTCTGTGGAACTGTACCACAGTGAGAGTCAGTGTCTGTGGAACTCTACCCCAGGGAGAGTCAGTGTCTGTGGAACCCGTAAACCAGTGAGAGTCAGTGTCTGTGGAACTGTACCACAGTGAGAGTCAGTGTCTGTGGAACTGTACCCCAGTGAGAGTCAGTGTCTGTGGAACTGTACCCCAGTGAGAGTCAGTGTCTATGGAACTGTACCCCAGTGAGTGTCAGTGTCTGGGGAACTGTACCCCAGTGAGAGTCAGTGTCTGTGGAACTGTACCCCAGTGAGAGTCAGTGTCTGTGGAACTGTACCCCAGTGAGAGTCAGTGTCTGTGGAACTGTACCCCAGTGAGAGTCAGTGTCTGTGGAACTGTACCCCAGTGAGAGTCAGTGTCTGTGGAACTGTACCCCAGTGAGAGTCAGTGCCAGGGGAACTGTACCCCAGTGAGAGTCAGTGTCTGTGGAACTGTACCCCAGTGAGAGTCAGTGTCTGTGGAACTGTACCCCAGTGAGAGTCAGTGTCTGTGGAACTGTACCCCAGTGAGAGTCAGTGTCTGTGGAACTGTACCCCAGTGAGAGTCAGTGTCTGTGGAACTGTACCCCAGTGAGAGTCAGTGTCTGTGGAACTGTACCCCAGTGAGAGTCAGTGTCTGTGGAACTGTACCCCAGTGAGAGTCAGTGTCTGTGGAACTGTACCCCAGTGAGAGTCAGTGTCTGTGGAACTGTACCCCAGTGAGAGTCAGTGTCTGTGGAACTGTACCCCAGTGAGAGTCAGTGTCTGTGGAACTGTACCCCAGTGAGAGTCAGTGTCTGTGGAACTGTACCCCAGTGAGAGTCAGTGTCTGTGGAACTGTACCCCAGTGAGAGTCAGTGTCTGTGGAACTGTACCCCAGTGAGAGTCAGTGTCTGTGGAACTGTACCCCAGTGAGAGTCAGTGTCTGTGGAACTGTACCCCAGTGAGAGTCAGTGTCTGTGGAACTGTACCCCAGTGAGAGTCAGTGTCTGTGGAACTGTACCCCAGTGAGAGTCAGTGTCTGTGGAACTGTACCCCAGTGAGAGTCAGTGTCTGTGGAACTGTACCCCAGTGAGAGTCAGTGTCTGTGGAACTGTACCCCAGTGAGAGTCAGTGTCTGTGGAACTGTACCCCAGTGAGAGTCAGTGTCTGTGGAACTGTACCCCAGTGAGAGTCAGTGTCTGTGGAACTGTACCCCAGTGAGAGTCAGTGTCTGTGGAACTGTACCCCAGTGAGAGTCAGTGTCTGTGGAACTGTACCCCAGTGAGAGTCAGTGTCTGTGGAACTGTACCCCAGTGAGAGTCAGTGTCTGTGGAACTGTACCCCAGTGAGAGTCAGTGTCTGTGGAACTGTACCCCAGTGAGAGTCAGTGTCTGTGGAACTGTACCCCAGTGAGAGTCAGTGTCTGTGGAACTGTACCCCAGTGAGAGTCAGTGTCTGTGGAACTGTACCCCAGTGAGAGTCAGTGTCTGTGGAACTGTACCCCAGTGAGAGTCAGTGTCTGGGGAACTGTACCCCAGTGAGAGTCAGTGTCTGTGGAACTGTACCCCAGTGAGAGTCAGTGTCTGTGGAACTGTACCCCAGTGAGAGTCAGTGTCTGTGGAACTGTACCCCAGTGAGAGTCAGTGTCTGTGGAACTGTACCCCAGTGAGAGTCAGTGTCTGTGGAACTGTACCCCAGTGAGAGTCAGTGTCTGTGGAACTGTACCCCAGTGAGAGTCAGTGTCTGTGGAACTGTACCCCAGTGAGAGTCAGTGTCTGTGGAACTGTACCCCAGTGAGAGTCAGTGTCTGTGGAACTGTACCCCAGTGAGAGTCAGTGTCTGTGGAACTGTACCCCAGTGAGAGTCAGTGTCTGTGGAACTGTACCCCAGTGAGAGTCAGTGTCTGTGGAACTGTACCCCAGTGAGAGTCAGTGTCTGTGGAACTGTACCCCAGTGAGAGTCAGTGTCTGTGGAACTGTACCCCAGTGAGAGTCAGTGTCTGTGGAACTGTACCCCAGTGAGAGTCAGTGTCTGTGGAACTGTACCCCAGTGAGAGTCAGTGTCTGTGGAACTGTACCCCAGTGAGAGTCAGTGTCTGTGGAACTGTACCCCAGTGAGAGTCAGTGTCTGTGGAACTGTACCCCAGTGAGAGTCAGTGTCTGTGGAACTGTACCCCAGTGAGAGTCAGTGTCTGTGGAACTGTACCCCAGTGAGAGTCAGTGTCTGTGGAACTGTACCCCAGTGAGAGTCAGTGTCTGTGGAACTGTACCCCAGTGAGAGTCAGTGTCTGTGGAACTGTACCCCAGTGAGAGTCAGTGTCTGTGGAACTGTACCCCAGTGAGAGTCAGTGTCTGTGGAACTGTACCCCAGTGAGAGTCAGTGTCTGTGGAACTGTACCCCAGTGAGAGTCAGTGTCTGTGGAACTGTACCCCAGTGAGAGTCAGTGTCTGTGGAACTGTACCCCAGTGAGAGTCAGTGTCTGTGGAACTGTACCCCAGTGAGAGTCAGTGTCTGTGGAACTGTACCCCAGTGAGAGTCAGTGTCTGTGGAACTGTACCCCAGTGAGAGTCAGTGTCTGTGGAACTGTACCCCAGTGAGAGTCAGTGTCTGTGGAACTGTACCCCAGTGAGAGTCAGTGTCTGTGGAACTGTACCCCAGTGAGAGTCAGTGTCTGTGGAACTGTACCCCAGTGAGAGTCAGTGTCTGTGGAACTGTACCCCAGTGAGAGTCAGTGTCTGTGGAACTGTACCCCAGTGAGAGTCAGTGTCTGTGGAACTGTACCCCAGTGAGAGTCAGTGTCTGTGGAACTGTACCCCAGTGAGAGTCAGTGTCTGTGGAACTGTACCCCAGTGAGAGTCAGTGTCTGTGGAACTGTACCCCAGTGAGAGTCAGTGTCTGTGGAACTGTACCCCAGTGAGAGTCAGTGTCTGTGGAACTGTACCCCAGTGAGAGTCAGTGTCTGTGGAACTGTACCCCAGTGAGAGTCAGTGTCTGTGGAACTGTACCCCAGTGAGAGTCAGTGTCTGTGGAACTGTACCCCAGTGAGAGTCAGTGTCTGTGGAACTGTACCCCAGTGAGAGTCAGTGTCTGTGGAACTGTACCCCAGTGAGAGTCAGTGTCTGTGGAACTGTACCCCAGTGAGAGTCAGTGTCTGTGGAACTGTACCCCAGTGAGAGTCAGTGTCTGTGGAACTGTACCCCAGTGAGAGTCAGTGTCTGTGGAACTGTACCCCAGTGAGAGTCAGTGTCTGTGGAACTGTACCCCAGTGAGAGTCAGTGTCTGTGGAACTGTACCCCAGTGAGAGTCAGTGTCTGTGGAACTGTACCCCAGTGAGAGTCAGTGTCTGTGGAACTGTACCCCAGTGAGAGTCAGTGTCTGTGGAACTGTACCCCAGTGAGAGTCAGTGTCTGTGGAACTGTACCCCAGTGAGAGTCAGTGTCTGTGGAACTGTACCCCAGTGAGAGTCAGTGTCTGTGGAACTGTACCCCAGTGAGAGTCAGTGTCTGTGGAACTGTACCCCAGTGAGAGTCAGTGTCTGTGGAACTGTACCCCAGTGAGAGTCAGTGTCTGTGGAACTGTACCCCAGTGAGAGTCAGTGTCTGTGGAACTGTACCCCAGTGAGAGTCAGTGTCTGTGGAACTGTACCCCAGTGAGAGTCAGTGTCTGTGGAACTGTACCCCAGTGAGAGTCAGTGTCTGTGGAACTGTACCCCAGTGAGAGTCAGTGTCTGTGGAACTGTACCCCAGTGAGAGTCAGTGTCTGTGGAACTGTACCCCAGTGAGAGTCAGTGTCTGTGGAACTGTACCCCAGTGAGAGTCAGTGTCTGTGGAACTGTACCCCAGTGAGAGTCAGTGTCTGTGGAACTGTACCCCAGTGAGAGTCAGTGTCTGTGGAACTGTACCCCAGTGAGAGTCAGTGTCTGTGGAACTGTACCCCAGTGAGAGTCAGTGTCTGTGGAACTGTACCCCAGTGAGAGTCAGTGTCTGTGGAACTGTACCCCAGTGAGAGTCAGTGTCTGTGGAACTGTACCCCAGTGAGAGTCAGTGTCTGTGGAACTGTACCCCAGTGAGAGTCAGTGTCTGTGGAACTGTACCCCAGTGAGAGTCAGTGTCTGTGGAACTGTACCCAGTGAGAGTCAGTGTCTGTGGAACTGTACCCCAGTGAGAGTCAGTGTCTGTGGAACTGTACCCCAGTGAGAGTCAGTGTCTGTGGAACTGTACCCCAGTGAGAGTCAGTGTCTGTGGAACTGTACCCCAGTGAGAGTCAGTGTCTGTGGAACTGTACCCCAGTGAGAGTCAGTGTCTGTGGAACTGTACCCCAGTGAGAGTCAGTGTCTGTGGAACTGTACCCCAGTGAGAGTCAGTGTCTGTGGAACTGTACCCCAGTGAGAGTCAGTGTCTGTGGAACTGTACCCCAGTGAGAGTCAGTGTCTGTGGAACTGTACCCCAGTGAGAGTCAGTGTCTGTGGAACTGTACCCCAGTGAGAGTCAGTGTCTGTGGAACTGTACCCCAGTGAGAGTCAGTGTCTGTGGAACTGTACCCCAGTGAGAGTCAGTGTCTGTGGAACTGTACCCCAGTGAGAGTCAGTGTCTGTGGAACTGTACCCCAGTGAGAGTCAGTGTCTGTGGAACTGTACCCCAGTGAGAGTCAGTGTCTGTGGAACTGTACCCCAGTGAGAGTCAGTGTCTGTGGAACTGTACCCCAGTGAGAGTCAGTGTCTGTGGAACTGTACCCCAGTGAGAGTCAGTGTCTGTGGAACTGTACCCCAGTGAGAGTCAGTGTCTGTGGAACTGTACCCCAGTGAGAGTCAGTGTCTGTGGAACTGTACCCCAGTGAGAGTCAGTGTCTGTGGAACTGTACCCCAGTGAGAGTCAGTGTCTGTGGAACTGTACCCCAGTGAGAGTCAGTGTCTGTGGAACTGTACCCCAGTGAGAGTCAGTGTCTGGGGAACTGTACCCCAGTGAGAGTCAGTGTCTGTGGAACTGTACCCCAGTGAGAGTCAGTGTCTGTGGAACTGTACCCCAGTGAGAGTCAGTGTCTGTGGAACTGTACCCCAGTGAGAGTCAGTGTCTGTGGAACTGTACCCCAGTGAGAGTCAGTGTCTGTGGAACTGTACCCCAGTGAGAGTCAGTGTCTGTGGAACTGTACCCCAGTGAGAGTCAGTGTCTGTGGAACTGTACCCCAGTGAGAGTCAGTGTCTGTGGAACTGTACCCCAGTGAGAGTCAGTGTCTGTGGAACTGTACCCCAGTGAGAGTCAGTGTCTGTGGAACTGTACCCCAGTGAGAGTCAGTGTCTGTGGAACTGTACCCCAGTGAGAGTCAGTGTCTGTGGAACTGTACCCCAGTGAGAGTCAGTGTCTGTGGAACTGTACCCCAGTGAGAGTCAGTGTCTGTGGAACTGTACCCCAGTGAGAGTCAGTGTCTGTGGAACTGTACCCCAGTGAGAGTCAGTGTCTGTGGAACTGTACCCCAGTGAGAGTCAGTGTCTGTGGAACTGTACCCCAGTGAGAGTCAGTGCCAGGGGAACTGTACCCCAGTGAGAGTCAGTGTCTGTGGAACTGTACCCCAGTGAGAGTCAGTGTCTGTGGAACTGTACCCCAGTGAGAGTCAGTGTCTGTGGAACTGTACCCCAGTGAGAGTCAGTGTCTGTGGAACTGTACCCCAGTGAGAGTCAGTGTCTGTGGAACTGTACCCCAGTGAGAGTCAGTGTCTGTGGAACTGTACCCCAGTGAGAGTCAGTGTCTGTGGAACTGTACCCCAGTGAGAGTCAGTGTCTGTGGAACTGTACCCCAGTGAGAGTCAGTGTCTGGGGAACTGTACCCCAGTGAGAGTCAGTGTCTGTGGAACTGTACCCCAGTGAGAGTCAGTGTCTGTGGAACTGTACCCCAGTGAGAGTCAGTGTCTGTGGAACTGTACCCCAGTGAGAGTCAGTGTCTGTGGAACTGTACCCCAGTGAGAGTCAGTGTCTGTGGAACTGTACCCCAGTGAGAGTCAGTGTCTGTGGAACTGTACCCCAGTGAGAGTCAGTGTCTGTGGAACTGTACCCCAGTGAGAGTCAGTGTCTGTGGAACTGTACCCCAGTGAGAGTCAGTGTCTGTGGAACTGTACCCCAGTGAGAGTCAGTGTCTGTGGAACTGTACCCCAGTGAGAGTCAGTGTCTGTGGAACTGTACCCCAGTGAGAGTCAGTGTCTGTGGAACTGTACCCCAGTGAGAGTCAGTGTCTGTGGAACTGTACCCCAGTGAGAGTCAGTGTCTGTGGAACTGTACCCCAGTGAGAGTCAGTGTCTGTGGAACTGTACCCCAGTGAGAGTCAGTGTCTGTGGAACTGTACCCCAGTGAGAGTCAGTGTCTGTGGAACTGTACCCCAGTGAGAGTCAGTGTCTGTGGAACTGTACCCCAGTGAGAGTCAGTGTCTGTGGAACTGTACCCCAGTGAGAGTCAGTGTCTGTGGAACTGTACCCCAGTGAGAGTCAGTGTCTGTGGAACTGTACCCCAGTGAGAGTCAGTGTCTGTGGAACTGTACCCCAGTGAGAGTCAGTGTCTGTGGAACTGTACCCCAGTGAGAGTCAGTGTCTGTGGAACTGTACCCCAGTGAGAGTCAGTGTCTGTGGAACTGTACCCCAGTGAGAGTCAGTGTCTGTGGAACTGTACCCCAGTGAGAGTCAGTGTCTGTGGAACTGTACCCCAGTGAGAGTCAGTGTCTGTGGAACTGTACCCCAGTGAGAGTCAGTGTCTGTGGAACTGTACCCCAGTGAGAGTCAGTGTCTGTGGAACTGTACCCCAGTGAGAGTCAGTGTCTGTGGAACTGTACCCCAGTGAGAGTCAGTGTCTGTGGAACTGTACCCCAGTGAGAGTCAGTGTCTGTGGAACTGTACCCCAGTGAGAGTCAGTGTCTGTGGAACTGTACCCCAGTGAGAGTCAGTGTCTGTGGAACTGTACCCCAGTGAGAGTCAGTGTCTGTGGAACTGTACCCCAGTGAGAGTCAGTGTCTGGGGAACTGTACCCCAGTGAGAGTCAGTGTCTGTGGAACTGTACCCCAGTGAGAGTCAGTGTCTGTGGAACTGTACCCCAGTGAGAGTCAGTGTCTGTGGAACTGTACCCCAGTGAGAGTCAGTGTCTGTGGAACTGTACCCCAGTGAGAGTCAGTGTCTGGGGAACTGTACCCCAGTGAGAGTCAGTGTCTGTGGAACTGTACCCCAGTGAGAGTCAGTGTCTGTGGAACTGTACCCCAGTGAGAGTCAGTGTCTGTGGAACTGTACCCCAGTGAGAGTCAGTGTCTGTGGAACTGTACCCCAGTGAGAGTCAGTGTCTGTGGAACTGTACCCCAGTGAGAGTCAGTGTCTGTGGAACTGTACCCCAGTGAGAGTCAGTGTCTGTGGAACTGTACCCCAGTGAGAGTCAGTGTCTGTGGAACTGTACCCCAGTGAGAGTCAGTGTCTGTGGAACTGTACCCCAGTGAGAGTCAGTGTCTGTGGAACTGTACCCCAGTGAGAGTCAGTGTCTGTGGAACTGTACCCCAGTGAGAGTCAGTGTCTGTGGAACTGTACCCCAGTGAGAGTCAGTGTCTGTGGAACTGTACCCCAGTGAGAGTCAGTGTCTGTGGAACTGTACCCCAGTGAGAGTCAGTGTCTGTGGAACTGTACCCCAGTGAGAGTCAGTGTCTGTGGAACTGTACCCCAGTGAGAGTCAGTGTCTGTGGAACTGTACCCCAGTGAGAGTCAGTGTCTGGGGAACTGTACCCCAGTGAGAGTCAGTGTCTGTGGAACTGTACCCCAGTGAGAGTCAGTGTCTGTGGAACTGTACCCCAGTGAGAGTCAGTGTCTGTGGAACTGTACCCCAGTGAGAGTCAGTGTCTGTGGAACTGTACCCCAGTGAGAGTCAGTGTCTGTGGAACTGTACCCCAGTGAGAGTCAGTGTCTGTGGAACTGTACCCCAGTGAGAGTCAGTGTCTGTGGAACTGTACCCCAGTGAGAGTCAGTGTTTGTGGAACTGTACCCCAGTGAGAGTCAGTGTCTGGGAACTGTACCCCAGTGAGAGTCAGTGTCTGTGGAACTGTACCCCAGTGAGAGTCAGTGTCTGTGGAACTGTACCCCAGTGAGAGTCAGTGTCTGTGGAACTGTACCCCAGTGAGAGTCAGTGTCTGTGGAACTGTACCCCAGTGAGAGTCAGTGCCAGGGGAACTGTACCCCAGTGAGAGTCAGTGTCTGTGGAACTGTACCCCAGTGAGAGTCAGTGTCTGTGGAACTGTACCCCAGTGAGAGTCAGTGTCTGTGGAACTGTACCCCAGTGAGAGTCAGTGTCTGTGGAACTGTACCCCAGTGAGAGTCAGTGTCTGTGGAACTGTACCCCAGTGAGAGTCAGTGTCTGTGGAACTGTACCCCAGTGAGAGTCAGTGTCTGTGGAACTGTACCCCAGTGAGAGTCAGTGTCTGTGGAACTGTACCCCAGTGAGAGTCAGTGTCTGTGGAACTGTACCCCAGTGAGAGTCAGTGTCTGTGGAACTGTACCCCAGTGAGAGTCAGTGTCTGTGGAACTGTACCCCAGTGAGAGTCAGTGTCTGTGGAACTGTACCCCAGTGAGAGTCAGTGTCTGTGGAACTGTACCCCAGTGAGAGTCAGTGTCTGGGGAACTGTACCCCAGTGAGAGTCAGTGTCTGTGGAACTGTACCCCAGTGAGAGTCAGTGTCTGTGGAACTGTACCCCAGTGAGAGTCAGTGTCTGTGGAACTGTACCCCAGTGAGAGTCAGTGTCTGGGGAACTGTACCCCAGTGAGAGTCAGTGCCTGGGGAACTGTACCCCAGTGAGAGTCAGTGTCTGTGGAACTGTACCCCAGTGAGAGTCAGTGTCTGTGGAACTGTACCCCAGTGAGAGTCAGTGTCTGTGGAACTGTACCCCAGTGAGAGTCAGTGTCTGTGGAACTGTACCCCAGTGAGAGTCAGTGTCTGTGGAACTGTACCCCAGTGAGAGTCAGTGTCTGTGGAACTGTACCCCAGTGAGAGTCAGTGTCTGTGGAACTGTACCCCAGTGAGAGTCAGTGTCTGTGGAACTGTACCCCAGTGAGAGTCAGTGTCTGTGGAACTGTACCCCAGTGAGAGTCAGTGTCTGTGGAACTGTACCCCAGTGAGAGTCAGTGTCTGTGGAACTGTACCCCAGTGAGAGTCAGTGCCTGGGGAACTGTACCCCAGTGAGAGTCAGTGTCTGTGGAACTGTACCCCAGTGAGAGTCAGTGTCTGTGGAACTGTACCCCAGTGAGAGTCAGTGTCTGTGGAACTGTACCCCAGTGAGAGTCAGTGTCTGTGGAACTGTACCCCAGTGAGAGTCAGTGTCTGTGGAACTGTACCCCAGTGAGAGTCAGTGTCTGTGGAACTGTACCCCAGTGAGAGTCAGTGTCTGTGGAACTGTACCCCAGTGAGAGTCAGTGTCTGTGGAACTGTACCCCAGTGAGAGTCAGTGTCTGTGGAACTGTACCCCAGTGAGAGTCAGTGTCTGTGGAACTGTACCCCAGTGAGAGTCAGTGTCTGTGGAACTGTACCCCAGTGAGAGTCAGTGTCTGTGGAACTGTACCCCAGTGAGAGTCAGTGTCTGTGGAACTGTACCCCAGTGAGAGTCAGTGTCTGTGGAACTGTACCCCAGTGAGAGTCAGTGTCTGTGGAACTGTACCCCAGTGAGAGTCAGTGTCTGTGGAACTGTACCCCAGTGAGAGTCAGTGCCAGGGGAACTGTACCCCAGTGAGAGTCAGTGTCTGGGGAACTGTACCCCAGTGAGAGTCAGTGTCTGGGGAACTGTACCCCAGTGAGAGTCAGTGCCTGGGGAACTGTACCCCAGTGAGAGTCAGTGCCAGGGAATCCATTGCCCAGTGAGAGGCTGTCAGTATACACGCTGTCTCTTTAAGAGGGGTGTTGCTGACCTTTCTGACGTTTGGTCCAAAACGTTGATGTTGTTTGTCAGGAGCTAAAACTCACTGATTTGGATTCTTTCTTCCTTCCTGTAGATTGAGTCGGTCTGTTTAAATTTCAGATGGAAGGCCAGCCCCAGGATCCCCTCTGGTCTCCGAGCCCCGGGGAGGTCAGCGCCGCCCTGGTGAGGTGCAGGAACGGTGTGTCAATTCACAAGCCATTGGGCAGCGAGACCCACACCAGCCTCACCTACTCGGTGATGAAGTAGTGGTCTGTCCCGTGGTTGGAGTGCAGCTTGGCCACTGCGTTCCGACTTACTGCAGGCAAAGCTGGAGGCAGTCGGAGAAATGTAAGTGCACAGGTGTGAAGTGTGAATGTGAAGTCGTTTTCTCCTGGGTCACTATCAGCAGGTCCCGGGAGATCAATCTTCCATTCCCGTAGACTCCCAAACAGGGAGGGTTGGCAACCCTAAGTGCGTGAGCTGGAATCATTGCAAAATGGCTGCCCCGGGTGTTCAGACTTCCCGGGAACCGACTCTCAGAGAGTTAATGATTTCTAAATCCATCACAAGGTTGGAACAAAGTAACATTTCCATAATCAATCAGCTGCGGTATTTCTTCAACACGTAATGTTCCTGCCTGCAGCTAAACTGTATTCAAAACCTTCTTCATTAAACTGTATAAAAAGATCAGAACTCGCTGCTCAAACACCAGATCCACCTGAAGGTGCTGAGATCATTCAGTGCGTTCAACAGTGATCGGAGTGGACACCAAGATGCTGCGACTCTGCTTAACTGTGTCTGTCCTCTTCTGGCATCAAATCGCTGGAGAGAACGCAGTCCATGAGGAGATCGATTTCTGTGAAGGCGATGACTGCCCTGAGCCCATAGAAACCATTCTGTACAAGGTAAGTACAGATAGGAGTTTACTGCGTGCTCTCATGTTTCTACCAGTGGAAATTATGTATGGCCAGTTTTTCAGTCCATAACCGGCGGTGCCCCGATAACGTGCGTCCCAACCGAGGTCAGCCCAAAATTGGTCCTTGAGTCTCATTAACATTTGGGGTCCAATATTCGGTTATGCCCTGTTTGGGGGCGGTAACTGAAATATTGCCGGAGATTTAGCGCTCGGCGCGGAACTACCGCCCCGGCCTCTAAATTTGGCTTATTGCCCCAGCGAGGAAGCAGAGCATGCCAAGGGCCGCCACGGAGGTCCGACCTTGAGGTCGGCCAAAATAAATAAAATGGCGGCACGGATCGCGGCCGTACCTCCCTTTAATTAGCGCACCGCGAGCGGAGGTTGGCCCGGCTCACATCCCGCAAGGCTGGTGCTGACACCGCCTGCGGCAGCCTCGTGGGGCCCAGCCGGATTTCTGCTGCGGGGCGATAAGCGGGTCACGGTGGCGCAGCGGCCTGGGGCGTTACCGGCGGGGGCACACCACTATCGGCTAGCGCCTCAGTCGCGCCCTGTCGAATTTCTCAGGGGGCGCTATCTCCGCCCGGGCGATCAGCCCTTTGCGCCACATTAGCGCCCCCCAAAGGCGCTAGCGGCAGGTGCAAAGGAGTGGAATTTCGCGGCCTTGATGTCATCACCTGCTGTGCCTCCAGGGGCAGCTTGTTCATTTTACTAAGAAGAATATGGAGCCGCTTCAAGCGCCTCTCCAGCGGTGGCCCAAATCTAAACCCGGGAGGGGAGAATGTTAGTGTGGCAACAGAGGGTGAGGGTGGGGCAATCGCGAGGACTGTGGAGTCGGGGAGCATTCCTGCTTCTCCTGGCTCCACTCGATCCAAGCCAATTTCTGAAAGGAAGCTGAAAGCAGTTATAAGGCACCTGCTTTACATTTGTAAGAGACCTAACGCATGTTTTAGGCAGCCGCCTGGGATGCCCACAAAGATATATCAATATGGCAGTGCCCTTAATGCAGGCACAGATCGGGCGCAAGACTTTGCGTTTCGAAATTGGTCCTTTGGTCCCAGTTTTCTGCACGGAAACGAGGACCAATTTCTATCCTATTGAAATTTCCCTGTTTATATAAAGTGTTAAAAGACTCTCAGGGAAACAGTACCTGGACATGGGGTCATTAGCACTGATTCAGTCTGGAAGGCTTTTATTAATGTTCTCCATGTTTTCTCATTGAAAACCCATGGGTAAGGACCAAGGCCCATAGTGCAGGACACCACCAATGATGAAAGAGTGAGACAGAAAGGAAGGTGATACCAAGAGTCCCCTCAAAACCTCCTAACTCTCTTTAAAGCCCAGTCCATCCAGGACCTGAATACTGCTGCCACACCTGGGCACCTGGGACAGTCCTCTCAACACAGATGTGTTTCAGTAACTGTACAGTTGTGATAATATCTTTTCGCTTGTTACCTTAGAATTATGAAGAGATGGAATATCCAGCCCTCCGAGGGATTAAAACAGAGGTTCATGGAACGGATATGGAGAGTGCAGTAACGACTGGCCTGGACAGACTTTTCGAATATTCACATTTTGCGAATGCTGCAGGTACATTCGATGTTCCTTCAATGTAACAACAGAATATAAAACAACCCTTCACTGTTTGACCTGTCTTATTTGAAACTCCCTGTATAGAGAGACACACTGGCCACAGAATTCCACCATTGTCAATCCCAGCGGTTGTGCCAGGATTGTGCCCATTGTGCCCTCCATAACTGACCCAGCTGAAGTTTGTGAGATCAGTGGGAGGGCTCCTCATTCGCATGTTGCTGGGGGGCAGAAGTGCCACATGGGCTATTTCTTTGGTGCTTGCAGGCTCTGTTCACCCAGAATCTGGAGAGGCTGCCCACACATGGTGGCGGGGGGATGGGTTGGGATGCCAAGCTCGTGTTCAGACTGCAGCTGTGACCCTTGAATTGTCTTTGGATAATAAAGGCTCTTTGCCAGGCCTGAATACCCACTGTTGGAGTCCACATGCACCCTTGTGGAAGCCGATACACTCCGGCCGGAATTTTCAGAAGTAAGAGTGGGTGGGTAGAAGGCGTGGGGGGAAGTGAAAGTTGTACAAATGTAAAACCCGACCCCAACCCGCCTCCAACCCGCCCACTTTCAACTTTCACCCAGGCGGGACGGGGGAGGTGGGCAGCCAACCCACTGCCAGGAGGCGGGTTGACAATTTAAATATTATAATGAGGCCCGAAGCCTCTACTTTAAGCTGCTTTGCAGGTTTTACTGCAGGCGGCCGGGGATCCTGGAGCTCGGGATTCACGGTGACTGTAACGAGGCGGCTTCAACCTCGGGGAGCAATCCTTGTGGGAGTCCGTGGGAGTGCTTCCCCCCGGCCCCCCAAGATCACACACAATCAGCCTGCCCCTCCCCGGGGTTGGGGATCGGACCCCCCCTGGATCAGACTCCCCCCATCCTCCCGGGATCGCGACTCAGACCTGGGGTCAGGGATCGGACCCCCACCCAGGGATTGGGGATCGTACCCCCCTCTCCGAGGTCGGGGATCGAACCCCCCCCCCTCCCGGGGAATCGTACCCCCCCGGGGGATGGGAGCCCCCCCATTGGCCTTGGATTCAACATATAACATGAGTGTCTTCCACACCCAGCACCCTCGCTCTCCCCTACCTGTAACTCTGAGTCACCATGAGCAATGCCACAGGTGATCTTCTAGTAGAATGCTGTAACACTGTTTTTCTTTGTCTGCAGATACAATTCTTCCTGTCACTGCACCTTGGGGACTCATTGGATCCTTGGTAAATGGCACAATACAACCGGAATTCTGGGTATTTCTTGTACTAGCTTCTGAACTCACCAATCCACCTGAACCAAAAGATCCAACCGTTAAAATAGTAACGTATCCTACAGCCTGGTACTATGTAAGGTGAGTCTAGCTGGTGATATATTGTGATTGATATTTCTTGACATCAGCTATTTCGCCAACATCACTCAAACTGTAGTAAGACTGTGATTAACTGGCTGGTCCAGTCAGGTGGGGACATTGGCCAACATTATAGAGTCATAGGGGGAAAAATTCACCTGCTTGCGCCTCCCATTAGCGCCTTAAGAGGGCGCTAATGGGGCGTAAAGCAGCTAACGCCCGGGCGCAGCGCCGCCCACGCCTCCCGAAAAATTTAGTGGGAGGTTAGCGGCGGCGGCAGCCGGTAGCGCCCTGTGGCGCTGCGCCGCCGGCGATGACGTCATCGCCGTGCGCAGCGCCCCGCTCACGCCCCGGCCGTGATCTTCAGTCGCGCCCCCTGATTTACCGCCAGACGCTGTGTCCGACGGGTTCAGGGGGGCGTACGTGCGGCCGGGGCGGCGATATTTAAAGGGGAGGTGGCAGGCGGCCATTTTTGTTGCTGGCCGCCTGCCAGCACCTGCCCCCGTTGCTGTCCCCGGCCCCCGTGAAGCCCCCCCACCGTGAAGTGCCGGCTGCGCTCCAAGAGCCCGGCACTTCTCTTGAGTGCCGGGCTCTTTTGCCGGCACTCCCGATCCCCGGGGGCCCAGCTGGGCCCCGGTTCGCGCTGCGCAAGGCCCCTCCCCTTTAAGAAGGGGAGGAAGGCCTGCAATACCGCGGCGCGACGTGCCGCAGCGCGTGGCGCTGCGGCACGTAGCGCCAGGATATTCACTCGCAGCGCCCCAAGAGGGAGGCGGGGTGCTTCCAGTTGCGCCCCACTTCCCTCTTGGGGCGCAACCACTGAAGTTCCGGCGCGGGGCCGCTAATTTTTTCGGGGCGCTAAAAGTCGCGCCCCGGCGAGGTTAGCGCCCCAAATGGGGCGCGACTCAATTTTTACCCCATAGAGTCATAACGGCACAGAAGGAGGCCATTCGGCCCAAAGAGTCGGTGCCGGCTCTCTGTGGAGCGATCCAGTCAGTCCCATTCCCCCGCTCTATCCCCATAGCCCTGCAGGTTTATTTCCCTCAAGTGCCTATCCAGTCTCCCCTTGAAAACATTGAGTGTCTCCACTTCCACGACTTCCGTCAGCAGCGAGTTCCAGATCCTCACCACTCGCTGCGTAAATAAGTTTTTCCTCACATCCCCCCTGTATCTCTTGCCCAAAACCTTAAATCTGTGTCCCCTAGTCCTGTACCATCAACTAGTGGGAACAGGCTTTCCCCGTCTAGCCTATCCAAACCCGTCATAATCTTGTACACCTCTATCAAATCACCCCTCAACCTCCTTTGCTCTAATGAAAACAAATCCAGCTTCTCCAACCTGTCCTTGTAGCTAAGATCCCCCATCCCCGGAACCATTCCTGTAAATCTCCTCTGCACCCTCTCAAGGGCCTTCACATCCTTCCTAAAGTGTGGTGACCAGAACTGGACGCACTACTCCAGTTGTGGCCTAACCAGCGCTCTATAAAGGTTCAGCAGAACTTCTCTACTTTTGTACTCAATACCTCTGTTTGTGAAGCCCAAGATCCCATATGCTTTGCAAACCACTCTCTTAATATGTCCTGCCACCTTCAGGGACCTATGCACATTAACTCCCAGGCCCCTCTGTCCCTGCACACTCTTTAAAACTGTGCCATTAAGTGTATATTGCCTCTCCCTGTTCCTTCTGCCAAAATGCATCACCACACACTTCTCTGTATTAAATTCCATCTGCCACTTGTCTGCCCATTCTGCTAGCCTTTCTATGTCCTGCTGCAGTCGATGGGTATCATCCTCACTGTTTGCCACACCCCCAAGTTTGGTGTCATCAGCAAATTTAGAAATTCTACTCTGTATTCCAATATCCAGGTCATTTATATATATCAGAAAAAGCAGTGGCCCCAGCACTGACCCTTGGGGAACACCACTGTCTACCATCCTCCAGTCTGAAAAACAGCCATTTACCACAACTCGCTGTTTTCTATCCTTAAGCCAATTCCTTATACAAGCTGCCACTGACCCACCTATTCCATGAGCCTCAATTTTGTTAAACTGCCTTCTATGTGGTACTTTGTCAAACGCCTTCCTAAAATTCATGTAGACAACATCCATTGCATTCCCTTCATCAATCCCCCCTGTTACTTCGTCAAAAAATTCAATTAGATTAGTCAAACACGATCTGCCTTTTACAAATCTGTGTTGGCACTCCTTAATTAGCTTAAACCTCTCTAAGTGCCCATTAATTTTTTCCTTGACTATTGTTTCTAAAACTTTACCCACCACTGATGTTAAACTGACCGGCCTGTAGTTACTAGGATTATCCTTACACCCTTTCTTGAACAATGGTGTCACATTTGTCACTTTCCAATCCTCAGGCACCTCCACCGCATCTAGGGAAGATTGGAACATTATGGCAAGCGCTTCCACTATCTCCTCCCCCAATTCCCTTAGCAACCTGGGATGCAAGCCATCTGGACTAGGCGACTTATCCACTCTAAGCATACCCAGCCTTTCTACTACATCCTGTCTATCAATTTTCACCCCTTCCATTGTTTCTAACTTTTCCACTTCTACCGATATTTTGTCAGCATCCACCTCCTTAGTAAACACTGATACAAAGTACTCATTGAGTATTCTAGCCTTGCCCTGCGCCTCTAAGCATATATCACCTTCGTTGTCCCTAAGAGGCCCCACCCCGCCTCTTACTACCCGCTTACTGTTTACATGCCGGTAGAAGATTTTTGGGTTCCCTTTTATGTTAACCACCATTCTACTCAAATATTCTCTCTTTGCCAATCTTATTTTCATCTTCAATTCCCCTCTCAACTTATTGTATTTGGTCTGGTTCGCCCTTGGAAGATTTCACCTGACATGCATCATACACGATAGCAAAATACTGCGGATGCTGGAAAATTGAAACAACAACAGAAAACGCTGGAAAAACTCAGCAGGCCAGGCAACATCCATGGAGAGAGAAACAGAGTTAACGTTTCAGGTCGAAACCCTTCGTCAGAACTGAGAAAAGAGCAGGAAATTAAACAGATAAAAATGCAAGGGGGAGGAATAACTATGGTAAGTTAAGACATTAAGAGATGCTCAAGGCAAGACGAGATGGTAATGGGACAGGTTAAGAAACAAAAGGTGAAGTGTGAAATGCTGGCAGAATGAGAGAATGCATCATACACCCTCTTTTTTGGCTTCATCATCTTCTCTGTCTCCCTCGTCATCCAAGGAGCCCTTGCTTTGGTTCCCTTACCCTTCCCTCTTGTTGGAATGTACCTAGCCTGTACTTGGAACATCTCCTCCTTAAAGACCACCCATTGTTCCGTTACAGTTTTTCCTGTCAGTCTTTGTTTCCATTTTAACCTGGCTAGATCCTTTCGCTTCCCATTGAAGTTAGCCCTATTCCAGTTTAGAAGTTCCACTCTAGATTGTTCCTTGCTCCTCTCCATTGCTAATCTAAATCTTATGATACGATGATCACTCGTACCCAAGTGTTCTCCCACAGACACTTGGTTGGCCTGGCCCACCTCATTCCCCAGCACCAGATCCAGCAATGCCTCCTTCCTAGTTGGGCCAAGAACATTCTGGTCAAGGAAAGTTTCCTGAACACATTTCAGAAATTCCTCCCCCTCCTTTCCCTTTACCCTCACATTATCCCAATTGATATTCGGGTAATTAAAATCCCCCAATATCACCACTCTATAGCTCTTGCATATCTCTGCGATTTCCCTGCAGATTTGCTCCTCTACCTCCCTTTCACTATTTGGAGGCCTATAGAATATCCCCAATAGCGTGATCATACCCTTTTTGCTCCTCAACTCTAACCAAATGGATTCTGTCCTTGTCCCCTCAAGAACATCCTCCATTTCCAACACTACGATGTCTTCCTTAATCAGCACTGCCATCCCACCTCCCTTTTTTCCTTCCCTATCTTTTCTGAACACCTTGTACCCTTGAATATTAAGTGCCCAGTCCTCACCGCTTTTAAGCCACGTTTCTGTTATTGCCACAACATCATATTGCCACACAGCTAATTGTGCTTGGAGCTCACCAACCTTATTCACCACACTTTGTGAATTTACGTACATGCATTCTAAACCCATTTTTGAATTTTTTGTAGTCTTTCTTAGTCTGCTCCTATCTAATATGGTACTATCGACTCTAGTACTACTTTCTTCTCTAGTACTATCCAACACACTCACTCTTTTCTGCACCTTATTCCTCTTTTCTACTCCTATATGCTGGTGCCCATCCCCCTGCAAAGCTAGTTTAAACCCTCCCCAACAGCACTAGCAAACCTCCCCGCGAGAATATTGGTCCCGGCTCCGTTGAGGTGTAACCCG
Source organism: Squalus acanthias (assembly GCA_030390025.1). Classification (NCBI taxonomy): domain Eukaryota; kingdom Metazoa; phylum Chordata; class Chondrichthyes; order Squaliformes; family Squalidae; genus Squalus; species Squalus acanthias. The sequence continues at coordinate 309,236 of JASTWF010000465.1, forward strand.
TCCGGCTTGTACAGGTCCCACCTTGCCCAGAAACGGTCCCAATGCCTCAGGAATCTAAAGCCCTCCCTCCTGCACCATCTCTCCAGCCACGCATTCATCTGTTCTATCCTCCTATTCCTGTACTCACTAGCACGTGGCACTGGGAGTAATCCAGAGATTACTACCTTTGAGGTCCTGCTTTTTAATCTCTTTCCTAGCTCCCTATACTCTGCCTGCAGGACCTCATCCCTCTTTCTGCCTATGTCGTTGGTGCTGATATGGGCAACGACCTCTGGCTGTTCACCCTCCCCCGCTCAGAGTGCCCTGCAGCCGCTCAGTGACATCCGTGACCCTGGCACCAGGGAGACAACATACCATCCTGGAGTCAAGTCTGCGTCCACAGAAACGCCTATCTGTTCCCCTAACTAATGAATCCCCTATCACTATCGCTCTTCCACTCTTCTTCCTCCCCCTCTGTGCAGCTGAGCCACCCGTGGTGCCGTGGCCTTGGCTCTGGCTGCTCTCCCCAGAGGAACTATCACCTCCACCAGTTTCCAGAACTGTGAACCGGTTAGTGAGCGAGATGCACTCTGGGGATTCCTGCCCTACCTGCCTGGTGCTCCTTCTCTGTCTGGTGGTCACCCATTCCCTCTCTGCCTGCACATTCTGAAGCTGCGGGGTGACCACTTCTAGAAACGTGCTTTCCAAGTATTTCTCAGCCTTGTGGATGCACTGTAGTGACTCCAGCTGCCGCTCAAGCTCCGAAACCCGGAGCTCAAGTTGCTGCAGTTGGCAACACTTCCTGCACACGTGGTCGTCCAGGCCGCAAGAAGTGTCCAGGACTTCCCACATGGCACAGGATGTGCAAATCACGGGACTGAGCTGCCCTGCCATACCTCTATCAGTTTAACTAGTTAAACTATAAACTTAATACAGTATGTTATAGTTTCCCGCTCCTAGTATAAAACACTGTCTTAGTTTTGAGAAAATAAACCTTAATACGCACCAACCAATCACTTACCTGCTGTCCTGTGACGTCACACCTTGGTATTTTTGGAAATCGGGGAAGGTTCGGCCGCTGCTGGAGCCTCGGATTAGGTGGCGCTGTTCCTCCGCTCTCTCCTTTATGTCCCACCGCTGGAGTCTCGGATTAGGTGGCACTGTTCCTCCGCTCTCTCCTTTATGTCCCACCGCTGGAGTCTCGGATTAGGTGGCACTGTTCCTCCGCTCTCTCCTTTATGTCCCACCGCTGGAGCCTCGGATTAGGTGGCGCTGTTCCTCCGCTCTCTCCTTTATGTCCCACCGCTGGAGTCTCGGATTAATCGTGTAATAAGTTGGTTCTTGTCTCACAGTCTTCAGTTCCTTCTTCTGAGGCCACGGCCGGACCTCCACACTCACATCACTCAGGTTCATCTGGAGCACAGGACATGGCAGACCCACAATTCCTCGGGACACGATCCCAGGATGGGAATTCCAAACCTTGTAGCTAAAGTAGTTGGGCTTTTCTCTGCTGGAATGTCCCATGAGTACAGACTCCTCTATTGTAACAATAATAGGGCTGGCTCCTGGTTTTCACACATTCTCACATACACCACATTCTGGGGGTTATTTTGGCCAAAGGGTGAAAACAGGTGCTAAATGGGCGCAGTGCTAATAAGACTAGCCTGTTTGAAAGTTCAGATTGAGAACACAATTTTGTTCCTAATTGCTGATTACCATAATTTGAACTTGCCTGGAGGCGGTAAAACAGAAACCTGCAGGTTTAGCATCAAGTGCTGATTAGACACAATGTTCGTGGAGCAGTGTATGTGAGCTCCTCACACCCATTTCCACTGAAGGTGGGGAGAGCTCTGGCTGGCACACAGCAGCACATTGCTGGATGGCTCAGGGACCGAGGGAGAGGGTGCACAGGTTCTCGGATGTGGCACCGGAGATCGGGGTGGAGGAGGTCCAGAGGAGGAGGGATGTCCTTTACCCACAGGGGGGATGGACGCCACCTCGCCTTCCTGTCCATCTCTTCTCCAGCAGCTGGTGCTGCTCTGACTGGCCTCATGTCCTCCTCCCATTCCTCGTCCAGACCAAGAGGCTGCCCTAGCAGATGCCCAGGACCAAGCACTCCCTTTCTCCTGGTGATTCCTGTAAGGTGTCCAATAAGGTGGATCAGCACAGCACTTACTCTTTTTAGCTGAAGTGCTCAGAGAATTTCTGGAATAAATGTTACTCGAGTGTTGGTGAAGTCTTGACAAAGTGTCCCAGAAAGTCTCTCGATGTGTTTCAGAGGTCCTCTTCACAACTCCAGCAGCAATGAACATGAAATGGTGAGTATCCCTTTAAGTAGCGCTTGAAATCGCCATCAACGCTGTGTTTACTCCCAAACAGCTGGTCGCTGTCAGGAGAGGGCTTGGTTGAAGCGCTAGCCACTAAAATGCTGTCCAGTCTCTTTAATGAGCGCTAGCAGGCATTTGAAGTGTCAATCAGCTGTTTAAATAAACCTCTAGGCGGCCGTTCCTAGAGCTGGCTTCAACTCCTTTACCAAGATGGTGTCTCAGCTCAAGACCCCACCTTGGTCACCTCGTAGGATCGTTAGCGCCTGAACGCACTGCCGCCAATCACCCCCAGTAAGTTATATGGATGGGAGCAGGAAGTTACAGATGGACATAGACAGATTAAGTGAGTGGGAAAAACTATGGCAGAAAGAGTTTCATGTGAGCAAGTGTGAGGTCATCCACTTAGAAGGATCTGTTCAGAAAGAAAGAAAAAGAAAAATTTGTGTTTATATTTGGACCGAAGGAAGATAAATCAGAGGGGACATAATCTTAAAATTAGAGCTAGCGATTCAGGAACAACATCAGGAAGCACTTTTTCACACAAAAGGGAGCAGTAATTTGGAACTCTCTCCCCAGAAGGCTGTGGATGCTGGGGGTCAATTGGAAGTTTCAAGACTGAGGTCGAGAGATTGTTGTTGGGTAAGGGTCTCAAGGAATATGGAGCTAAGATGGGTAAATGGAGTTCAGGTGCAGCTACTCCAGGATCTAATTGAATGGTGGAACAGGCTCGAGGGGCTGAATGGCCTTCTCCTGTTCCGATCTTCCTTTCAATCTGATTGCTTTCCAGACAAGTTTTGCCAGGAGGAATAAAAATAAAAAGTCTTCTTTCTTAATTCTGTTGCAGGGCTTTCGACACCAAAGTTGACGACCAACAATACGAAGGACTCGTCATTGAATTCCAGAAGGACTTGGAAGCCGACAAACAATCCTTTGATCGGAGTTTCTTTCGCATCGTTTGGTTGAACACAGATGGGCTCATGGATATAGCATTTAAAAAGAAAGAAGAATGAAACTTTTCTGAAAGGTTCTGTTACCTTTACAGACATCAAACAGTGAGATCTGCTTAACTCTATTCTTAACCTCCTTTGACCTCCCACCTAGTACACATTGGATTTAACCCTGTGCATGTGGCAGTGTTGGGATTTTGAACGATTCCCCCCAGGCCCCATCTCCAGAGCCCTGTGCATGGTGACCCTGTTTATAAATACTGCCCTCTACTGGCAGTTGCCAGTTTTTGTCTCCCACCCACACTGCTGCATTGTGAGGTGGAGCTTCTTCATTCACAATTATTCAGCTCCGTTAACTCCAACACTGAGGTTTTCTTTCCCATTTTCTGGTTTTTATTTTACATTATTTGGTTTTGTGCGATGAGTCTAAACAACGGCTCTTTCCAGGTGCCCAGTTCAATGTATCACCTCTTATCGTCCTGTGGCAGATAGTCCCTGGTTTTCACCAGGGGGTGGATCTCCTTGTCATTCCCCAGATGAAATATGTTGGGGAGCCACGTGGTCTTCCACCCACACGTTAACCAGACATTCGGCTCCGGCCCTGGCAGATCTGACTGCCCCGGCAGAGGAGTCCTGGCTGCTGTTGTTCCTTTTAATATTGTTTAGAATTAGGTGCCCCCTTCAATTCCAAGTTATTTACCAATGTCCCAGATTCATTGCTGACCGACCACCTCTGAGGGGCAGCTTTGGTGATCTACCAGTGTGTAAGTGCGGAGAAACCACACTGAAGGATAAAGGAGAATTACTCAGCCAGTAATAGGAAGCTCCACATTTAACCATTTCTGGTTAGAAATCTGGGGGTTTTGAAAAAAGAGCCATCAAGTCACAGATATTTGTTTAAAGTCTCCATATTGCACATACACAGGGCTAAACCCAGTTGTACATGGGTGGTCGGCCCTCCTTTGGGCAACAGGGATTAATCACTGCAGTAATTTCCCTTTTCTGTAACCTTGCTTTAAATGAATCATGCACAGACTGAGATTGAGATGGTTCTGTTGTCAGATATAGTTCCAGGATGTTCTACCTTCAGACAGCAATGGATTATGTTTATGTTTATCACAGTCAGGCTGATCAGAACATTTAAAGGTGATGTGAAAAGAGCCAATAGAAAATGGAAAGTGTTGCCGAGCTCAGAGTATTGAAGTTGTGAAATGTGAAATCATGGGGTGGTCAGACGTGGGATCGTACCTGGGCTCTCTCACTCTGAGTTAGCTCCAGATTGAATCATTTAATTACAAGGGAATGTTTGAACTGTAAAGACGCAGTGTGTTCACCATTTGTAAAATGTTGAGGCTTTCATCACATCACCTTGAAGAATTTCCTACCGTGTTTAAATTGTTGTGTCTCCTGTACTGTGAAATATAATGGGAATGGACTGTATAACAGACTGTGTCGACTGCACGCTGTGCACTGTAGGAAGAGCAACACATTCACTGGAGAAACCTGCTAATGGGGACACCCTGTGTGTGGAGTAAAGTATTCCCTTTTCCTGCCATTCCTGAGAATCAAACACTGGACATTGTGGTGGGGATGAGTAGGAAGGTTGTTTCTCAGTCCAGTTTGGCCTTACTCAGATCAGGGCAGGTTCAGAAAACAGACGGGCCCAGGTGAGGAAAGTGAAGTGGAAGGTTTTGGGAGCACAGGTGTTAAGCAGCTTAAAACTGGCCCTTAAAATGGAGAAAGAATCCCAATCCAAAATTAGGATCCAGGGACTGAAGATGGAATAAAGTTCAGATTCAGATCTCCTCACACCTATACTGGGTGCCCACACTTGGAATATACACGGACTGAATCTGTGATTGAGAAAATGATCCATTCAGATATTGCTCCTGTTAACAGGCGGCCCATTCACAGGCTTCTCTTGTGGAGTAAATAAGCCATTGTCTTCTAGCCTTTAATTGTCTTTTGTTTTTCAAACTGCTGGGAATGTATTCTCACTGTGAAATAAAGAGGGTGATGCATCACAGCACTTGGTCTCATGTTAGATTCTTACTCAGAAACAAAACTGGTCACATCACTAGTTTCATATTAGTCCTCCCGGACTCCCCACATACTCAGAACAACTGGAGAAGGTCTGGGGTTCACCTTGGACACACCTCTCTGTGCTATCCTCATGGAGGAGGAGGAACAGCAGAATTTTCACAGAATAAACTCTTGCTGCAGAAGTCCCATCAGTTGACAGTCCACATAAAAACATTTTATCTCCTTGTCCTGGTGAATTAAACTACAGACGGCCTTTCCTCATTAACAGACAGTCAGCAAGCTGCCCTGTGCTCAATGTGCGCTAACGGGTAGCTCACCGAACTGGGAGGGACAAAAATCTGACAGCTCCATGGGTGAGCCAAGCCAGAGGTCAACGGTAAAAGGAGGGGGGATGAGGGAGGAAATGGCCCAGGCCCGAGAGACTATATTTCAGAGCTCTACTGAGTGTGGGTGAGAGCCGGAGGACTGGAGATTGGCCAATGTAGGCACCTGTGAAAAGCTCGGACCGTCCCCCACACACCCCACCCCCACTATACCCCCCACACACTCCCCACCCC
>JASTWF010000465.1:315588-370298 GCA_030390025.1 Squalus acanthias
GAGTGTGTGGGGGTATAGTGGGGGTGGGGAGTGTGTGGGGGGTATAGTGGGGGTGGGGCGTGTGTGGGACAGTCCGAGTTCTGAATGACTTTTTGCTCTTCCTTTCACAGGTCCCTCTCATTAAAAAAAATGGGTCCTACATTGGCCAATCTCCAGTCCTCCGGCACTCATCCACACTCAGTCGAGCTCTGAAATATATTATCTCGGTCCTGGGCAATTTCCTCCCTCATCCCCCCTCCTTTTACCGCTGACCTCTGTCTCGGCTCACCCATGGAACCGTCAGAATTTTGTCCCTCCCAGTTCGGTGAGCTACCCGTTAGCGCACATTGAGCACAGGGCAGCTTGCTGACTGTATGTTAATGAGGAAAGGCCGTCTGTAGTTTAATTCACCAGGCCAAGGAGATAAAATGTTTTTATGTGGACTGTCAACTGATGGGACTTCTGCAGCAAGGGTTTATTCTGTGAAAATTCTGCTGTTCATCCTCCTCCATGAGGATAGCACAGAGAGGTGTGTCCAAGGTGAACCCCAGACCTTCTCCAGTTGTTCTGAGTATGTGGGGAGTCCGGGAGGACTAATATAAAACTAGTGATGTGATCAGTTTTGTTTCTGAGTAAGAATCTAACATGAGACCAAGTGCTGTGATGCATCACCCTCTTTATTTCACAGTGAGAATACATTCCCAGCAGTTTGAAAAACAAAAGACAATCAAAGGCTAGAAGACAATGGCTTATTTACTCCACAAGAGAAGCCTGTGAATGGGCCGCCTGTTAACAGGAGCAATATCTGAATGGATCATTTTCTCAATCACAGATTCAGTCCGTGTATATTCCAAGTGTGGGCACCCAGTATAGGTGTGAGGAGATCTGAATCTGAACTTTATTCCATCTTCAGTCCCTGGATCCTAATTTTGGATTGGGATTCTTTCTCCATTTTAAGGACCAGGTTTAAGCTGCTTAACACCTGTGCTCCCAAAACCTTCCACTTCACTTTCCTCACCTGGGGCCGTCTGTTTTCTGAACCTGCCCTGATCTGAGTAAGGCCAAACTGGACTGAGAAACAACCTTCCTACTCATCCCCACCACAATGTCCAGTGTTTGATTCTCAGGAATGGCAGGAAAAGGGAATACTTTACTCCACACACAGGGTGTCCCCATTAGCAGGTTTCTCCAGTGAATGTGTTGCTCTTCCTACAGTGCACAGCGTGCAGTCGACACCGTCTGTTATACAGTCCATTCCCATTATATTTCACAGTACAGGAGACACAACAATTTAAACACGGTAGGAAATTCTTCAAGGTGATGTGATGAAAGCCTCAACATTTTACAAATGGTGAACACACTGCGTCTTTACAGTTCAAACATTCCCTTGTAATTAAATGATTCAATCTGGAGCTAACTCAGAGTGAGAGAGCCCAGGTACGATCCCACGTCTGACCACCCCATGATTTCACATTTCACAACTTCAATACTCTGAGCTCGGCAACACTTTCCGTTTTCTATTGGCTCTTTTCACATCACCTTTAAATGTTCTGATCAGCCTGACTGTGATAAACATAAACATAATCCATTGCTGTCTGAAGGTAGAACATCCTGGAACTATATCTGCCAACAGAACCATCTCAATCTCAGTCTGTGCACAATTCATTTAAAGCAAGGTTACAGAAAAGGGAAATTACTGCAGTGATTAATCCCTGTTGCCCAAAGGAGGGCCGACCACCCATGTGCAACTGGGTTTAGCCCTGTGTATGTGCAATATGAAGACTTTAAACAAATATCTGTGACTTGATGGCTCTTTTTTCAAAACCCCCAGGTTTCTAACCAGAAATGGTTAAATGTGGAGCTTCCTCTTACTGGTTGAGTAATTCTCCTTTATCCTTCAGTGTGGTTTCTCCGCACTTACACAACTGGTAGATCACCAAAGCTGCCCCTCAGAGGTGGTCGGTCAGCAATGAATCTGGGACATTGGCAAATAACTTGGAATTGAAGGGGGCACCTAATTCTAAACAATATTAAAAGGAACAACAGTAGCCAGGACTCCTCTGCCGGGGCAGTCAGATCTGCCAGGGCCGGAGCCGAATGTCTGGTTAACGTGTGGGTGGAAGACCACGTGGCTCCCCAACATATTTCATCTGGGGAATGACAAGGAGATCCACCCCCTGGTGAAAACCAGGGACTATCTGCCACAGGACGATAAGAGGTGATACATTGAACTGGGCTCCTGGAAAGAGCCGTTGTTTAGACTCATCGCACAAAACCAAATAATGTGAACACTGAATGTAAAATACAGACCAGAAAATGGGAAAGAAAACCTCAGTGTTGGAGTTAACATCGCTGACTAATTGTGAATGAAGAAGCTCCAGCTCACAATGCAGCAGTGTGGGTGGGAGACAAAAACTGGCAACTGCCAGTAGAGGGCAGTATTTATAAACAGGGTCACCATGCACAGGGCTCTGGAGATGGGGCCTGGGGGGAATCGTTCAAAATCCCAACACTGCCACATGCACAGGGTTAAATCCAATGTGTACTAGGTGGGAGGTCAAAGGAGGTTAAGAATAGAGTTAAGCAGATCTCACTGTTTGATGTCTGTAAAGGTAACAGAACCTTTCAGAAAAGTTTCATTCTTCTTTCTTTTTAAATGCTATCTGCATCAGCCCTTTTGTGTTCTCCCAAGCAATGCGAAAGAAACTCCTCTCAAAGGATTGTTTGTCGTCTTCCAAGTCCTTCAGGAATTCAATGACGAGTCCTTCATATTGTTGGTCGTCAACTTTGGTGTCGAAAGCCCTGCAACAGAATTAAGAAAGAAGACTTTTTATTTTTATTCCTCCTGGCAAAACTTGTCTGGAAAGCAATCAGATTGAAAGGAAGATCGGAACAGGAGAAGGCTATTCAGCCCCTCGAGCCTGTTTCACCATTCAATTAGATCCTAGAGTAGCTGCACCTCAACTCCATTTACTCATCTTAGCTCCATATTCCTTGAGACCCTTACCCAACAACAATCTATCGATCTCAGTCTTGAAACTTCTTCTAACAGCGACCAGCTGTTTGGGAGTAAACACAGCGTTGATGGCGATTTCAAGCACTACTTAAAGGGATACTCACCATTTCATGTTCATTGCTGCTGGAGTTGTGAAGAGGACCTCTGAAACACATCGAGAGACTTTCTGGGACACTTTGTCAAGACTTCACCAACACTCGAGTAACATTTATTCCAGAAATTCTCTGAGCACTTCAGCTAAAAAGAGTAAGTGCTGTGCTGATCCACCTTATTGGACACCTTACAGGAGTCACCAGGAGAAAGGGAGTGCTTGGTCCTGGGCATCTGCTAGGGCAGCCTCTTGGTCTGGACGAGGAATGGGAGGAGGACATGAGGCCAGTCAGAGCAGCACCAGCTGCTGGAGAAGAGATGGACAGGAAGGCGAGGTGGCGTCCATCCCCCCTGTGGGTAAAGGACATCCCTCCTCCTCTGGACCTCCTCCACCCCGATCTCCGGTGCCACATCCGAGAACCTGTGTACCCTCTCCCTCGGTCCCTGAGCCATCCTGCAATGTGCTGCTGTGTGCCAGCCAGAGCTCTCCCCACCTTCAGTGGAAGTGGGTGCGAGGAGCTCACATACACTGCTCCACCAAAATTGTTTCTAATCAGCACTTGATGCTAAACCTGCAGGTTTCTGTTTTACCGCCTCCAGGCAAGTTCAAATTATGGTAATCAGCAATTAGGAACAAAATTGTGTTCTAAATCAGAACTTTCAAACAGGCCAAAATAACCCCCAGAATGTGGTGTATGTGAGAATGTGTGAAAACCAGGAGCCAGCCCTATTATTGTTACAATAGAGGAGTCTGTACTCAAGGGACATTCCAGCAGAGAAAAGCTCAACTACTTTAGGTACAAGGTTTGGAATTCACATCCTGGGATCGTGTCCCGAGGAATTGTGGGTCTGCCATGTCCTGTGCTCCAGATGAACCTGAGTGATGTGAGTGTGGAGGTCCGGCCGTGTCCTCAGAAGAAGGAACTGAAGGTTGTGAGACATGAACCAACTTATTACACGATTAATCGGAGGCTCCAGCGGTGGGACATAAAGGAGAGAGCGGAGGAACAGTGCCACCTAATCCGAGACTCCAGCGGTGGGACATAAAGGAGAGAGCGGAGGAACAGTGCCACCTAATCCGAGACTCCAGCAGTGGGACATAAAGGAGAGAGCGGAGGAACAGTGCCACCTAATCCGAGACTCCAGCAGTGGGACATAAAGGAGAGAGCGGAGGAACAGCGCCACCTAATCGGAGGCTCCAGCGGTGGGACATAAAGGAGAGAGCGGAGGAACAGCGCCACCTAATCCGAGACTCCAGCGGTGGGACATAAAGGAGAGAGCGGAGGAACAGCGCCACCTAATCCGAGGCTCCAGCGGTGGGACATAAAGGAGAGAGCGGAGGAACAGCGCCACCTAATCCGAGGCTCCAGCGGTGGGACATAAAGGAGAGAGCGGAGGAACAGCGCCACCTAATCGGAGACTCCAGCGGTGGGACATAAAGGAGAGAGCGGAGGAACAGCGCCACCTAATCGGAGACTCCAGCGGTGGGACATAAAGGAGAGAGCGGAGGAACAGTGCCACCTAATCCGAGACTCCAGCGGTGGGACATAAAGGAGAGAGCGGAGGAACAGCGCCACCTAATCGAGACTCCAGCGGTGGGACATAAAGGAGAGAGCGGAGGAACAGCGCCACCTAATCCGAGACTCCAGCGGTGGGACATAAAGGAGAGAGCGGAGGAACAGCGCCACCTAATCGAGGCTCCAGCGGTGGGACATAAAGGAGAGAGCGGAGGAACAGCGCCACCTAATCCGAGGCTCCAGCGGTGGGACATAAAGGAGAGAGCGGAGGAACAGCGCCACCTAATCCGAGACTCCAGCAGCGGCCGAACCTTCCCTGATTTCCAAAAATACCAAGGTGTGACGTCACAGGACAGCAGGTAAGTGATTGGTTGGTGAGTATTAAGGTTTTTTTTCTCAAAACTAAGACAGTGTTTTATACTAGGAGCGGGAAACTATAACATACTGTATTAAGTTTATAGTTTAACTAGTTAAACTGATAGAGGTATGGCAGGGCAGCTCAGTCCCGTGATTTGCACATCCTGTGCCATGTGGGAAGTCCTGGACGCTTCTTGCGGCCTGGACAACCACGTGTGCAGGAAGTGTCACCAGCTACAGCAACTCGAGCTCCGGGTTTCAGAGCTTGAGCGGCAGCTGGAGTCACTACAGTGCATCCGCGAGGCTGAGAAATACTTGGAAAGCACGTTTCTAGAAGTGGTCACCCCGCAGCCTCAGAATGTGCAGGCAGAGAGGGAATGGGTGACCACCAGACAGAGAAGGAGGACCAGGCAGGTAGGGCAGGAATCCCCAGTGTGCATCTCGCTCACTAACCGGTTCACAGTTCTGGAAACTGGTGGAGGTGATAGTTCCTCTGGGGAGAGCAGCCAGAGCCAAGGCCACGGCACCACGGGTGGCTCAGCTGCACAGTGGGGGAGGAAGAAGAGTGGAAGAGCGATAGTGATAGGGGATTCATTAGTTAGGGGAACAGATAGGCATTTCTGTGGACACAGGCATGACTCCAGGACGGTATGTTGCCTCCCTGGTGCCAGGGTCAAGGATGTCACTGAGTGGCTGCAGGACACTCTGAGCGGGGAGGGTGAGCAGCCAGAGGTCGTTGCCCATATCAGCACCAACGACATAGGCAGAAAGAGGGATGAGGTCCTGCAGGTAGAGTATAGGGAGCTAGGAAAGAGATTAAAAAGCAGGACCTCAAAGGTAGTAATCTCTGGATTACTCCTGGTGCCATGTGCTAGTGAGTACAGGAATAGGAGGATAGAACAGATGAATGCGTGGCTGGAGAGATGGTGCAGGATGGAGGACTTTAGATTCCTGAGGCATTGGGACTGATCTGGGGAAGGTGGGACCTGTACAAGCCGGACGGGTTACACCTCAACAGAGCCGGGACCAATATTCTCGCGGGGAGTTTTGCTAGTGCTGTTGGGGAGGGTTTCAACTAGCTTTGCAAGGGGATGGGCACCAGCATATAGGAGTAGAAAGGAGGAATAAGGTGCAGAAAAGAGTGAGTGTATTGGCTAGTACTAGAGAAGAAAGTAGTATTCGAGGTGGAAGTAGTCCCATATTAGAGAGGAGCAGACTAAGAAAGACTACGAAAAATTCAAAAATGGGTTTAGAATGCATGTACGTAAATTCACAAAGTGTGGTGAATAAGGTTGGTGAGCTCCAAGCACAATTAGCCGTGTGGCAATATGATGTTGTGGCAATAACAGAAACGTGGCTTAAAAGCAGTGAGGACTGGGCACTTAATATTCAAGGGTACAAGGTGTTCAGAAAAGATAGGGAAGGAAAAAAGGGAGGTGGGGTGGCAGTGCTGATTAAGGAAGACATTGTAGTGTTGGAAAGGGAGGATGTTCTTGAGGGGACAAGGACAGAATCCATTTGGTTAGAGTTGAGGAGCAAAAAGGGTATAATCACGCTATTGGGGATATTCTATAGGCCTCCAAATAGTGAAAGGGAGGTAGAGGAGCAAATCTGCAGGGAAATCGCAGAGATATGCAAGAGCTATAGAGTGGTGATATTGGGGGACTTTAATTACCCGAATATCAATTGGGATAATGCGAGGGTAAAGGGAAAGGAGGGGGAGGAATTTCTGAAATGTGTTCAGGAAACTTTCCTTGACCAGTATGTTCTTGGCCCAACTAGGAAGGAGGCATTGCTGGATCTGGTGCTGGGGAATGAGGTGGGCCTGGTCGACCAAGTGTCTGTGGGAGAACAATTGGGATCATCGTATCATAAGATTTAGATTAGCAATGGAGAGGAGCAAGGAACAATCTAGAGTGGAACCTCTAAACTGGAATAGGGTTAACTTCAATGTGATGCGAAAGGATCTAGCCAGGTTAAAATGGAACCAAAGACTGACAGGAAAAACTGTAATGGAACAATGGGTGATCTTTAAGGAGGAGATGTTCCAAGTACAGGCTAGGTACATTCCAACAAGAGGGAAGGGTAAGGGAACCAAAGCAAGGGCTCCTTGGATGACGAGGGAGATAGAGAAGATAATGAATCCAAAAAAGATGCATGTCAGGTGAATTCTTCAACGGAGAACCAGACCAAATACAATAAGTTGAGAGGGGAAGTGAAGATGAAAATAAGATTGGCAAAGAGAGAATATTTGAGTAGAATGGCGGTTAACATAAAAGGGAACCCAAAAATCTTCTACCGGCCTGTAAACAGTAAACTGGTAGTAAGAGGCGGGGTGGGGCCTCTTAGGGACAAGAAAGGTGATATATGCTTAGAGGCGCAGGGCAAGGCTAGAATATTCAATGAGTACTTTGTATCGGTGTTTACTAAGGAGGTGGATGCTGACAAAATATCGGTAGAAGTGGAAAAGGTAGAATCAATGGAAGGGGTGAAAATTGATAGACAGGATGTAGTAGAAAGGCTGGGTATACTTAGAGTGGATAAGTCGCCTAGTCCAGATGGCTTGCATCCCAGGTTGCTAAGGGAATTGGGGGAGGAGATAGTGGAAGCGCTTGCCATAATTTTCCAATCTTCCCTAGATGAGTGGGTGGTGCCTGAGGATTGGAAAGTGGCAAATGTGACACCTATGTTCAAGAAAGGGTGTAAGGATAATCCTAGTAACTACAGGCTGGTCAGTTTAACATCAGTGGTGGGTAAAGTTTTAGAAACAATAATCAAGGAAAAATTAACGGGCACTTGGAGAGGTTTAAGCTAATTCAGGAGTGCCAACATGGATTTGTAAAAGGCAGATCGTGTTTGACTAATCTAATTAAATTTTTTGACGAAGTAACAGGGAGGATTGATGAAGGGAATGCAATGGATGTTGTCTACATGGATTTTAGGAAGGCGTTTGACAAAGTACCACATAGAAGGCTGGTTAACAAAATTGAGGCTCATGGAATAGGTGGGTCAGTGGCAGCTTGGATAAGGAATTGGCTTAAGGATAGAAAACAGCGAGTTGTGGTGCTGTTTTCAGACTGGAGGATGGTAGACAGTTGTGTTCCCCAAGGGTCTGTTCTGGGGCCACTGCTTTTTGTGATATATATAAATGACCTGGATATTGGAATACAGAGTAGAATTTCTAAATTTGCCGATGACACCAAACTTGGGGGTGTGGCAAACAGTGAGGATGATACCAATCGACTGCAGCAGGACAAAGAAAGGCTAGCAGAATGGGCAGACAAGTGGCAGATGGAATTTAATACAGAGAAGTGTGTGGTGATGCATTTTGGCAGAAGGAACAGGGAGAGGCAATATATACTTAGTGGCACAGTTTTAAAGAGTGTGCAGGGACAGAGGGGCCTGGGAGTTAATGTGCATAGGTCCCTGAAGGTGGCAGGACATATTGAGAGAGTGGTTTGCAAAGCATATGGGATCTTCGGCTTCACAAATAGAGGTATTGATTACAAAAGTAGAGAAGTTCTGCTGAACCTTTATAGAGCGCTGGTTAGGCCACAACTGGAGTATTGCGTCCAGTTCTGGTCACCACACTTTAGGAAGGATGTGAAGGCCCTTGAGAGGGTGCAGAGGAGATTTACCGGAATGGGTCCGGGGATGGGGGATCTTCACTACAAGGACAGATTGGAGAAGCTGGATTTGTTTTCATTAGAGCAAAGGAGGTTGACGGGTGATTTGATGGAGGTGTACAAGATTATGACGGGTTTGGATAGGCTAGACGGGGAAGCCTGTTCCCACTAGTTGATGGTACAATGACTAGGGGACACAGATTTAAGGTTTTGGGCAAGAGATACAAGGGGGATGTGAGGAAAATCTTTTTTACGCAGCGTGGTGAGGACCTGGAACTCGCTGCTGACGGAAGACGTGGAAGTGGACACACTCAATGTTTTCAAGGGGAGACTGGACAGGCACTTGAGGGAAATAAACTTGCAGGGCTACGGGGATAGAGCGGGGGAATGGGACTGACTGGATCGCTCCACACAGAGCTGACATGGACTCGATGGGCCGAATGGCCTCCTTCTGTGCCGTTATGACTCTATGGGGTAAAAATTAGGTCGCGCCCCATTTGGGGCGCAAATATCGTCTGGACGCAAATATTAGCGCCTGGCGCTAATTATCGGCACTGACTGGAAACTTCACTTTTACCGCCCCGGGAGGTGAGTGGAGCGCTAAATCAGGCGCTGCACACTTGTCTTAAGGCGCAAAGGCCAAGGAGTGAGGCGCTAACTCAGAGCGCTGGCGAAGCTCATGTAATGTCAGTCAGCAATGGAACACACACACAATGGCACGGGCCAGTTCTTAAAGGGGATGGTTAATCTTGCTTTCCATCCACATCCTGTTCATTGCAGCCTTGAATCTCGGCCTGGAGAGACTTGCACATCAAATGTGCTGGAAAGAACAATGGAGAGTACCAGGCAAAGAGCTCAGAGTGCAACTCCCACAGTCTCTGCTAAATCGATACAAGGAATGGCAAATCAAAATGAACCTGAAGGTACTGCTCAGTACCCAAAACTCCTTCACACAACGTTGAATCTCTCCAGAAGTCTCTCCCTCTCTCTCTCAGAATGCGTAGTTCAAAAATGCCACCAACAATAAAAGACAGGAAGAGGCCCCCTTTAAATAGCGCCCCCCCCAGCCCCACAGCGATTGATAGCGTTCCAGTCTTCCGGTCGTTGGATGCGCCAGGCGGTAAGGCAGGGGGCGCCACTCAATTTCCGCTCCGGGGCGCCACAAGGGCGTTGCACCATGGAATGACGTCATAATCTGCGCGCGCAGCTGGTCGCAGTGGTAAGTTTTAGCGCCGCCGCACAATCTCTAGTTAAGTTCCCGAGCGGAGCAAACATCGCTGCGCCCGGGCGTTAGCGGCTTTGCGCCCCATTAGCGCCCTCTTAAGGCGCTAACGGGAGGCGCAACCAACTGAATTTTTACCCCTATGACTCTAATGTTGGCCAATGTCCCCACCTGACTGGACCAACCAGTTAATCACAGTCTTACTACAGTTTGAGTGATGAAGGCGAAATAGCTGATGTCAAGAAATATCAATCACAATATATCACCAACTAAACTCACCTGATATAGAACCAGGCAGTAGGAAATGCTCCTAGTTTAACTGTTGGATCCGTTGGTTCAGGTGGACTGGCGAGTTCAGAAGCTAGGAAAAGAAATACCCTGAATTCCGGTTGTATTGTGCCATTTACCAAGGATCCATGAATTCCCCAAGGTGCAGTGACAGGAAGAATTGTATCTGCAGACAAAGAAAAACAGTGTTACAGCATTCTACTAGAAGATCACCTGTGGCATTGCTCATGGTGACTCAGAGTTACAGGTGGGGGAGAGCGAGGGTGCTGGGTGTGGAAGACACTCATGTGATATGTTGAATCCAAGACCAGTGGGGGGGCTTCCATCCCCCGGGGGGGTCCGATCCCCCGGGGGGGGGGTGGTTCGATCCCCGAGCTCGGAGAAGGGGGGTACGATCCCCAATCCCTGGGTGTGGGTCCGATCCCTGACCCCAGGCCTGAGTCGCGATCCCGGGAGGATGGGGGGGAGTCCGATCCAGGGGGGGTCCGATCCCCAGCCCCGAGGAGGGGCAGGCTGATTGTGGGTGATCTTGGGGGGCCGGGGGGAAGCACTCCCACGGACTCCAACAAGGATTGCTCCCCGAGGTTGAAGCCGCCTCGTAACAGTCACCGGGACTCCCGAGCCCCGAGATCCCCGGCCGCCTGCAGTAAAACCTGCAAAGCAGCTTAAAGTAGAGGCTTCGGGCCTCATTATAATATGTAAATTGTCAACCCGCCTCCTGGCAGTGGGTTGGCTGCCCACCTCCCCCGTCCCGCCTGGGTGAAAGGTGAAAGTGGGCGGGTTGGGGTCGGGTTTTACCTTTGTACAACTTTCACTTCCCCCCACGCCTCCAACCCACCCGCTCTTACCTCTGAAAATTCCGGCCGGAGTGTATCGGCTTCCACAAGGGTGCATGTGGGCTCCAACAGTGGGTATTCAGGCCTGGCAAAGAGCCTTTATTATCCAAAGACAATTCAAGGGTCACGGCTGCAGTCTGAATACGAGCTTGGCATCCCACCCCACCCCCGCCACCATGTGTGGGCAGCCTCTCCAGATTCTGGGTGAACAGAGCCTGCGAGCACCAAAGAAATAGCCCATGTGACACTTCTGCCCCCAGCAACATGCGAATGAGGAGCCCTCCCACTGATCTCACAAACTTCAGCTGGGTCAGTTATGGAGGGCACAATGGGCACAATCCTGGCACAACCGCTGGGATTGACAATGGTGGAATTCTGTGGCCAGTGTGTCTCTCTATACAGGGAGTTTCAAATAAGACAGGTCAAACAGTGAAGGGTTGTTTTATATTCTGTTGTTACATTGAAGGAACATCTAATGTACCTGCAGCATTCGAAAAACGTGAATAATTGAAAAGTCTGTCCAGGCCAGTCGTTACTGCACTCTCCATATCCGTTCCACGAACCTCTGTTACAATCCATTTCAAACCTAGAGATTCCACCTCTTCATAATTCTGAGGTAACAAGAGAAAAGATATTATCACAACTGTACAGTTACTGAAACACATCTGTGTCGAGAGGACTGTCCCAGGTGCCCAGGTGTGGCAGCAGTATTCAGGTCCTGGATGGACTGGGCTTTAAAGAGAGTTAGGAGGTTTTGAGGGGACTCTTGGTATCACCTTCCTTTCTGTCTCACTCTTTCATCATTGGTGGTGTCCTGCACTATAGGCCTTGGTCCTTACCCATGGGTTTTCAATGAGAAAAC
This sequence comes from Squalus acanthias, assembly GCA_030390025.1. NCBI lineage: Eukaryota > Metazoa > Chordata > Chondrichthyes > Squaliformes > Squalidae > Squalus > Squalus acanthias. The sequence continues at coordinate 327,382 of JASTWF010000465.1, forward strand.
ATGGAGAACATTAATAAAAGCCTTCCAGACTGAATCAGTGCTAATGACCCCATGTCCAGGTATTGTTTCCCTGAGAGTCTTTTAACACTTTATATAAACAGGGAAATTTCAATAGGATAGAAATTGGTCCTCGTTTCCGTGCAGAAAACTGGGACCAAAGGACCAATTTCGAAACGCAAAGTCTTGAGCCCGATCTGTGCCTGCATTAAGGGCACTGCCATATTGATATATCTTTGTGGGCATCCGAGGCGGCTGCCTAAAACATGCGTTAGGTCTCTTACAAATGTAAAGCAGGGGCCTTATACCTGCTTTCAGCTTCCTTTCAGAAATTGGCTTGGATTGAGTGGAGCCAGGAGAAGCAGGAATGCTCCCCGACTCCACAGTCCTCGCGATTGCCCCACCCTCACCCTCTGTTGCCACACTAACATTCTCCCCTCCCGGGTTTAGATTTGGGCCACCGCTGGAGAGGCGCTTGAAGCGGCTCCATATTCTTCTTAGTAAAATGAACAAGCTGCCCCTGGAGGCACAGCAGGTGATGACATCAAGGCCGCAAAATTCCGCTCCTTTGCACCTGCCGTTAGCGCCTTTGGGGGGCGCTAATGAGGCGCAAAGGGCTGATCGCCCGGGCGGAGATAGCGCCCCCTGAGAAATTCGACAGGGCGCGACTGAGGCGCTAGCTGATAGCGATGTGTCCCTGCCGGTAACGCCCCAGGCCGCTGCGCCACCGTGACCCGCTTACCGCTCCGCGGCAGAAATCTGGCTGGGTCCCGCGAGGCTGCCGCAGGCGGTGTCAGCACCAGCCTTGCGGGATGTGAGCTGGGCCGACCTCCGCTCGCGGTGCGCTAATTAAAGGGAGGTACGGCCGCGATCCGCGCCGCCATTTTATTTATTTTGGCCGACCTCAAGGTCGGACCTCCGTGGCGGCCCTTGGCATGCTCCGCTTCCTCGCTGGGGCAGTAAGCCGAATTTAGAGGCCGGGACGGTAGTTCCGCGCCGAGCGCTAAATCTCCGGCGATATTTCAGTTACCGCCCTCAAACAGGACGTAACCGAATATTACCCCCAAATGTTAATGAGACTCAAGGACCAATTTTGGGCTGACCTCGGTTGGGACGCACGTTATCGGGGCACCGCTGGTTAAGGACTGAAAAACTGGCCATACATAATTTCCACTGGTAGAAACTTGAGAGCACGCAGTAAACTCCTATCTGTACTTACCTTGTACAGAATGATTTCTATGGGCTCAATGCAGTCATTGCCTTCACAGAAATCGATCGCCTCTTGTAATACTTCCTTTCCAGCGATTTGATGCCAGAAGAGGACAGACACAGTTAAGCAGAGTCGCAGCATCTTGGTGTCCACTCCGATCACTGTTGAACGCACTGAATGATCTCAGCACCTTCAGGTGGATCTGGTGTTTGAGCAGCGAGTTCAGATCTTTTTATACAGTTTAATGAAGAAGGTTTTGAATACAGTTTAGCTGCAGGCAGGAACGTTACGTGTTGAAGAAATACCGTAGCTGATTGATTATGGAAATGTTACTTTGTTCCAACCTTGTGATGGATTTAGAAATTATTAACTCTCTGAGAGTCGGTTCCCGGGAAGTCTGAACACCCGGGGCAGCCATTTTGCAATGATTCCAGCTCACGCACTTAGGGTTGCCAACCCTCCCTGTTTGGGAGTCTACGGGAATGGAAGATTGTATTCAAAACCTGTGCACTTACATTTCTCGGACTGTCTCTAGCTTTGCCTGCAGTAAGTCGGAACGCAGTGGCCAAGCTGCACTCCAACCACGGGACAGACCACTACTTCATCACCGAGTAGGTAAGGCTGGTGTGGGTCTCGCTGCCCAATGGCTTGTGCATCGACACACCGTTCCTGCACCTCACCAGGAGTACTGTGAGCAGTTCTGGGCACCACACCTTAGGAAGGATATATTGGCCTTGGAGGGAGAGCAGCGTAGGTTTACCAGAATGATACCTGGACTCCAAGGGGTAGAAATTAGGTCGCGCCCCATTTGGGGCGCAAATATCGTCCGGACGCAAATATTAGCGCCTGGCGCTAATTATCGGCACTGACAGGAAACTTCACTTTTACCGCCCCGGGAGGTGAGTGGAGCGCTAAAGCAGGCGCTGCACACCTCTCTTAAGGCGCAAAGGCCGAGCAGTGAGGCGCTAACTCGGAGCGCTGGCGAAGCTCATGTAATGTCAGTCAGCAATGGAACACACACACAATGGCACGGGCCAGTTCTTAAAGGGGATGGTTAATCTTGCTTTCCATCCACATCCTGTTCATTGCTGCCTTGAATCTCGGCCTGGAGAGACTTGCACATCAAATGTGCTGGAAAGAACAATGGAGCGTACCAGGCAAAGAGCTCAGAGTGCAGCTCCCACAGTCTCTGCTAAATCGATACAAGGAATGGCAAATCAAAATGAACCTGCAAAGTGCTGCTCAGTACCCAAAACTCCTTCACACAACGTTGAATCTCTCCAGAAGTCTCTCCCTCTCTCTCTCAGAATGCGTAGTTCAAAAATGCCACCAACAATAAAAGACAGGAAGAGGCCCCCTTTAAATAGCGCCCCCCCCAGCCCCACAGCGATTGATAGCGTTCCAGTCTTCTGGTCGTTGGAAGCGCCAGGCGGTAAGGCAGGGGGCGCCACTCAATTTCCGCTACGGGGCGCCACAAGGGCGTTGCACCATGGAATGACGTCACAATCTGCGCGCGCAGGTGGTCGCAGCGGTAAGTTTTAGCGCCGCCGCACAATCTCAAGTTAAGTTCTCGAGCGGCGCAAACATCGCTGCGCCCGGGCGTTAGCGGCTTTGCGCCCCATTAGCGCCCTCTTAAGGCGCTAACGGGAGGCGCAACCAAGTGAATTTTTACCCCCAAGTGTTAAATTACGAGGAGAGATTACACAAACTAGGGTTCCCTGGAATTTAAAAGGTTAAGGGGTGACTTGATCGAAGTTTTCAAGATATTAAGGGGAACAGATAGGGCAAATAGAAACTATTTCCGCTGGTAGATGAATCTAGGAGTAGGGGGCTTATTCTGAAAATTAGAGCCAGACCATTCAGGAGTGAAATTAGAAAACACTTCTACACACAAAGGTTGGTAGAAGTTTGGAACTCTCTTCCGCAAACGGCAATTGATGCGAGATCAATTGTTAATTTGAAATCTGAGATTGATAGATTTTTGATAACCAAAGGTATTAGGGAAATGGGGCAAAGACGGGTATGTGGAGTTAGGTCGCAAATCAGCCATGATCTCATTGAATGGCAGAACAGGCTGGAGGGGCTAAATGGCCTAATCCTGTTTCTATGTTCCTATGTTCCTAAGTAGCAGAATGGATAACAAGCTGGCTACAATACAGAAAACAGAAAGTATGGGTTAAATTATTAACGCTGACTGGCAAATGGTGGGAAGTGGTGTTCCACAAGGATCGGTGCAGGGACCACTGTTATTTATCATTTATATAAACAATTTGGATTCAGGAATTGGAAGTACAATTTCAATATTTGCAGGCGACACCAAATTGGGAGATATTGTTAATACTGAGGGGCCCGTGACAAAATACAAGAAGACATTTATAAACTTCCAGACTGGGCATGTAATTGGCAAATTAATTTCAATGTAGATAAATGTGAGGTGGTGCATTTTGGTAAGAAGAATAAGGAGGCCACATATTCCTTGGAAAATAAGAGTCTAAATGGGGTAGAGGAGCAAAGGGATCGAGGGGCACAGATACACAAATCACTAAACGTAGCGACGCAGGTTAATAAGGCCATATAGAGAGCAAGCAAAGCACTGGGGTTCATTTTTAGAGGGATAGAATTGAAAAGCAAAGAAGTTATGTTAAACTTGAAGAGAACACTGTTTAGACCACTCTTGGAGCACTGATCACAGTCCTGGTATCCACATTATAAAAAGGATAGAGAGGCACTGGAGGAGTCATAAAAAAAGATTTACAAGGATGATACCAGAACTGAGAGGTTATACCTATCAAGAAAGATTGAACAGGCTGGGGCTCTTTTCTCTAGAAAAGAGAAGGCTAAGGGGTGACCTGATAGAGGTCTTTACAACAACAACTTCTATTTATATAGCGCCTTTAACGTAGTAAAACGTCCCAAGGAGTTTCACAGGAGTGTTACAAAACAAAATTTGACACTGAACTACATAAGGAGATATTAGAGCAGATGACCAAATACTTGGTCAGAGGTAGGTTTTAAGGAGGTCTTAAAGAAGGAATAAGAGAGGCAGAGAGGTTTAGGGAGGGAATTCCAGAACTTAGTCAAATCGAGAGGTAGCAAAGGCATGGATGAGGGTTTCAGCAGCAGATGAGCTGAGGTAAGGGTGGAGTCGGGTGATGTTCCGGAGGTGGAAATAGGCGGTCTTAGTGAAGGCGTGGCTATGTGGTCAGATGGTCATTTCGGGTCAAATGTGACACCTAGGTTGCAAACAGTCTGGTTCAGCCTCAGACAGTTGCCAGGGAGAGGGATGGAGTCGGTGACTATGGAATAGGGTTTGTGGCGGGGACTGAAGACAATGGCTTTGGTCTGACTCCCAATATTTGGTTGGAGGAAATTTCTGCTCATCCAGCACTGGATGTCGGATAAGCAGGCTGAAAATTTGGAGACATGGAGGGGTCAAGAGAGGTGGTGGTGAGGTAGAGCTGGGTGTCGTTAGCGTACATGTTGAAACTGATGTTGTGTTTTTGGATGATGTCGCTGAGGGGCAGCATATAGATGGGAAATAGGAGGAAGCCAAGGATAGATCCTTGGGACACAGTACAGGTAACGGTGTGGGAGCCGGAAGAGAAGCCATTGGAGGTGATTCTCTGGCTACGATTAGGTAGATAAGAATGGAACCAGGCGAGTGCAGTCCCGCCCAGCTGGACAATGGTGGAGGCTTTGGAGGAGGATGGTGTGGTTAACCGTGTCAAATGCTGCAGACTCGTCGAGAAGGACGAGGAGGAATTGTTTACCTTTGTCACAGTCACATATGATGTAATTTGTGACTTTGATAAGAGCTGTTTCGGTACTGTGGCAGGGGGGGAAACATGATTGGAGGGATTCAAACATGGAGTTCCGGGAAAGATGGGTATGGATTTGTGAGGTGACTATACGTTCAAGGAGTTTGGAGAGGAAAGGGAGGTTGGAGATGGGCCGTAGGTTGCAAGGACAGAGGGGTCAAGGGTTGGTTTTTTCAGGAGTGGGTAATGAAGGCTGATTTGAAGGAGAGGGGGACAGTACTGAGGAGAGAGAACTGTTTCCCATATCCGCTAACATTGGAGCCAGGAAGGGAAATTGGGTGGTCAGCAGTTTAGTGGGAATAGGGTTGAGGGAGCAGGAAGTGGGTCTCAGGATGAGCTCAGAGAGGGCGTGAGGAGAGGTCGGAGAGAAACTGAGGTGAATTCAGGGCTAGGGCAGAGGGGAACCTTAGAGGAAGTTTGCCACGGTGGGCTAGGGGAAGAGAGGGAAGTGGCAGAGGCAGCTGATTAGATGGTCTCAATCTTAATGATAAAGAAGCCAATGAGCTCCTCACACTTGTTGTTAGAGGTGAGGGTGGAAGAGATAGGGATGAGGGGTTTAAGAAGATGGTTTGCAGTAGAGAAAAGAAGCCAGGGGTTAGCTATGCATTCCAGAATGATCCTGGAATAGTGAGCAATTTTGGCAGACCTGATAGTGCTTTATGTGATCCAGCCAGATCTATGGTGAATGACTAAAACAGTTGTCTGCCATATCCGTTCAAGTCTGCATCCCTTGGACTTAAGGGAGTGGAGATGAGGGCCATACCAGGGTGAATGGCCAGGGTGAGAGAGAGTAATGGTTTTAAGGGGGACTAGGGCATGAAAGGTGGAGGTGGGGGTGTGGTTGAGCAGATCAGTAGCTGCAGAAATGCTGTGGTGAGTGGAAGACTAGAGGCTCGACAGTTGGGAGTTTGAAAGTGCAGTTGTAAGTGAATTGTGAGAGAGTTTTTTCCAGTGGCGGACACAGAAGGAAGTAGGGTTGGGAGGGGGAAGGGGGATGTGGGTGGAGAGTGATACAAGGAAGTGATCAGAAATGGCCTTATCTGTGATTGACAAGATGGGAGAACCAAGGCCATGTGAGATGGCAAGGTCAAGGGATGGCCGTGGATAAGGGTTGGGTGTTTTCAAGTAGGGAGAGATTAAGGGCAGATAGGAGGGCAGTGAACTCAGAGGAGAGAGAGTATGATGAATTGAGATGGAGGTTGGAATCACCGAGGATGAGAAGTCGCTTGGTGCAAAGGCTGAGGGAGGAAAGCAGTGAAGATATAGAAACATAGATACATAGAAGATAGGAGCAGGAGTAGGCCATTCGGCCCCTCAAGCCTGCTCCGCCATTCGATGAGATCATGGCTGATCATCCAAACTCAGTACCCTGTCCCTGCCTTCTCCCCATATCCCTTGATACCTTTAGCCTTAAGAAATATATCTAACTCCTTCTTGAATATATTTACTGACTTGGCCTCAACTGCCTTCTGTGGTAGAGAATTCCACAGGTTCACCACTCTCTGGGTGAAGAAATTCCTCCTCATCTCTGTCCTGAATGGCTTACCCCTTATCCTTTGACTGTGACCCCTGGTTCTGGACTCCCCGGCCATCGGGAACATCCTTTCTGCATCTTGTCTGTCTAGTCCTGTTAGAATTTTATAAGTTTCAATGAGATCCCCTCTCATTCTTCTAAACTCCAGCGAGTATAAGCCCAATCGCCCCAATCTCTCCTCGTACGTCATTCCTGCCATCCCAGGTATCAGTCTGGTGAATCTTCGCTGCACACCCTCCATGGCAAGAACATCCTTCCTCAGATAAGGCGACCAAAACTGCACACAATACTCAAGGTGTGGTCTCACCAAGGCCCTGTCCAGCTGCCGCAAGACATCCTTGTTCCTGTACTCAAACCCTCTCGCTACAAAGGCCAACATACCATTTGCCTTCTTAACCGCCTGCTGTACCTGCATGCTTACCTTCTTATCTTGGTGAGAAAATCTTTATAGTACTTGGGTGGGCGGTAGAGAAAGGGGATTTTAATTGAGATGTGTGGAACAAGGTGAGATGCTCAAAGGAGGAGAAGTGCCAGAGAGTAGGGGGACAGACCAAGGTGTGACTTGGTGATAAGAGCCACACCGCCACCGTGACGGTCTGGGCAGGGCAAGATTATGAAAAGATTTGATAGGACAGACGTAGAGAAGATGTTTCCGCTTGAGGAGTAGATTAAACAAGTGGCCATGAATATAAGATAGTCATAAATAATTCCAATAGTAAATGCAGGAGAACCTTATTTATCCAGAGAGTGGTTAGAATGTGGAACTCGCTACCACAAGAAGTAGTTGAGGTGAATAGCACAGCTGCATTTAAGGGGAAGCTGGATAAACACAGGATGGAGAAAGGAATAGAAGGTTATGCTGAAAGGGTTAGATGAAGAAGGGTGGGAGGAGGCTTGTATGGACCATAAACACCGACATAGACCTATGTAATTCTATATAATAACAACATACCTAAGAACATAAGAAATAGGAGCAGGAGTAGGCCATTCGGCCCCTCGAGCCTGCCCCGCCATTCAATTAGATCATGGCTGATCTGATCTTGGCCTCAACGTCACTTTCCCGCCCGCTCCCCATAACCCTTGACTCCCCTGTAACTCAAATATATGTCAATCTCTGCCTTAAATATATTCAATGACTCCGCCTCCACAGCTCTTTGGGGTAAAGAATTCCAAGATTCACGACCCTCTGAGAGAAGAAATTCCCCCTCATCTCCATTTTAAATGGGCGACTCCTTATCCTGAAACTATGCAACCTAGTTCTAGATTCCCCCACGAGGGGAAACATCCTCCCTGCATCTACCCTGTCAAGCCCCCTCAGAATCTTATATGTTTCAATAAGATCACATCTCATTCTTCTAAACTCCAATGAGTATAGGCCCAACCTGCTCAAGCTTTCTTCATAAGACAACCCCTTCATCTCAATAATTAACCTAGTGAACCTTCTCTGAACTGCCTTCAATGCAAGTATATCCTCCTTAAATAAGGAGACCAAAACTGCATGCAGTACTCCAGGTGTGGTCTCACCAGCACCCTGCACAGTTGTAGCAAGACTTCCCTACTTTTGTACTCCATCCCCCTTGCAATAAAGGCCAACATTCCATTTGCCTTCCTAATTACTTGTTGTACCTGCATGATAACTTTTTGTGTTTCATGTAGGAGGACCCCCAGATCCCTCTGTACCGCAGCATTTTGTAGTCTCTCTCCATTTAAAAAATCATTTGCTTTTTTATTTTTCCCACCAAAGTGGATAACCTCACATTTTCCCACATTATACTCCATCTGCCAATTTTTTCCCCACTCACTTAACCTATCTATATCCCCTTTGCAGACTCTTTGCCTCCTCCTCACAACTTGCTTTTCCACCTATCTTTGTATCATCAGCAAATCTGGCTACAGTACACACGGACCCTTCATCCAAGTCATTAATATAGATTGTAAATAGTTGAGGCCCCAGCACTGATCCCTATGGCACCCCACTAGTTACAGTTTGCCAACCTGAAAATGACCCATTTATCCCGACTCTCTGTTTTCTGTTAGTTAGCCAATCCTCTATCCATGCTAATATATTACGCCCAACCCCGTGAGCACTTATCTTGTGCAGTAACCTTTTATGTGGCACCTTATCGAATTCCTTCTGGAAATCCAAATACACTACATCTACTGGTTCCCCTTTATCCACCCTGCTCGTTACATCCTCAAAGAACTCTAGTAAATTTGTCAAACACAATTTCCCTTTCATAAAACCATGTTGACTTTACTTGATTGTATTATGATTTTCTAAATGTCCTGCTATTACTTCCTTAATAATAGATTCCAGCATTTTCACAATGACAGATGTTAGCTAACTGGCCTATAGTTTCCTGTTTTCTGTCTCCATCTTTTCTTGAATAGTGTTGTTATATTTGCGGTTTTTCAATCCGCTGGGACCTCTCCCGAATCCAGAGAATTTTGGTAGATAACAATCAAGGCATCCACTATCTCTGCCATGTAAACCTTTATAAATCACTGGTTAGGCCTCAACTGGAGTATTGGCTCCAATTCTGGGTACCACACTTTATGAAGAATGTAAGATAATTGGCAAAGGAAGCTGTGGTGCTATGAGGAGAATCTTTTTGATGCTGTAGCAGTCGGCGCAGACTCCATGGATTTTTAGATTATGAACATATACCCTTATTAAAAACTGGACAGGCTGTTTGGGGGTGAAGCTGTGGAAAAACACTCAAGCTGAAGGTGGCTGACGTAACCAGGTTGCAGTCGTATGGTAACGAACTGTGCTTGGGAACAATGGCCCAAGAGGCACACTCCCAAGTCATGAATAACGAGGCTGACGACTCATTGTTTCTGAAGAAGATGAGCTCGTTAAGAAAAATCAGCTGGGAGATCGAAACGAGATCTAAACCATCCAAACCTGGGAGGAGGCCTGGAAACCATTTCCGTGAGGCCATGTGTCCATTAAAACTACAGACAGCGGTCTGTGTATTGGGGGGGCATATCAGAGAGCCATTTTGGATAGCTCTCTCTCTCCTGCCCTCCCCACAACAGAACATTAAGAGGAGCTGAGCCTTGCTCTTCCAACCGAGACGGACTTCGACTCAGACTGGGACTTGCATGCCGCAAGGCCGGTACGGAACCAGATAGCCGAGACATACGGAGGAAGCTGCAAGCAAGATCAAGGGCAATCTAGGTGAGCATTACCAAGCCTGCACACCCACAAGATCACTTAGCTGTGTGAGGGGGTGCCTGTATGTTCCTACCAAACCAGAGGGGGTTTAGCGTTGGAAGGGTCCTGTGATAGTTTAGTTCACGGGAGGGTGTTTGTTTTTAGGCCGTGGTAAGTCAGCACGGCAGGGGCTTGTTGGACAAGTCAGGGTTGTACTGTTTTAAACTGTACTGTTGTGTTCACACCGCTCGTACTGTATGCGAGTGGAGTGGTTTTGTCAAACTTAATAAACACTGTACGGGTGAGCCCGAAAACGCTGTCCGTGTTCCAATCTGTCCTCAGTAATCCCTATCGTCCAGAACTTGTAGTAAGGGGGTTTGTGTGTTCCCCCAAGGGCAGGGCGAAACCACTTACAATAATTGGCGATTGCGGCAGGGCCTATAGGAAATTGGCCACTGCAGAAACCGGTTACAACCCAGCGAATTATGAAGTTTTGGAATGCACTGCCTGAAAGGATGGTGGAAGCAGATTTAGTCGCAACTTTCTAAAGGGAATTGGATAAATACTTGAAGGGGAGAAAATTGCAGTGCTGTGGGGAAAGTGCAGTGGAGTGAGACTAGTTGGCTTTCAGTTAAGCAATGCCCCGATTTTAAAATTTATATTTAAAATTCCCATCCTTGTTTAAAATCCCTCCATGGCTTCGCCGCTCCTTATCTCTGTAATCTCCTCCAGCTCTATAATCCCCCGAGACCTCTGCGCTCTGCCTATTCTGGCCTTTGGAACATCCCCGATTTTAATCGCTCCACCATTGGCGGTCGTGCCATCAGCTGCCTCAGTCCGATGCTCTGGAATTGCCTCCCTAAATCTCTCCGCCTCTCCACTTCTCTTTCCTCCTTTAAGATGCTCCTTAAAACCTACCTCTTCGACCAAGCTTTTGGTCATCTGCCCTAACATCTCCTTATATGGCTCGGTGTGAAACTTTGTTTTTTTTGAAAAACGCTCCTATGAAGCGCCTTGGGATGTTTTAATACATTAACGGTGCTATATAACTATAAGTTGTTGTTGTTGTTGTACGATTCAATGCTTCTATAAGGGGATTCCTATAATAAGTTCTAATTCTTCAGTCTGGTTTCTCTGCCTTTACACAGCTGGTAGATTACCACAGTTCCCTTTCGAAGTGTGCTGGATCTCACCCAGTGTTAAACCCTCATTGTAACTATCTCTGTCCTCCGGGATTATTTCTCTGGTCTGACGACTCTAAAGATCAGACCTTTGCAATTGAAACAAGTGAAAATCTTGCAGTGCTCCAGTCCCACTGTCTCAGCGCCAGCAGTGAAAGATCTAGATTGATTCCTGGGATGAGAAGGTTGTCCTATGAGGAGAGATTGAGTAGATTGGGCCTATACTCACTGGAGATAGAAAAATGAGAGGTGATATTGAAGCATATAAGAGTCTGAGGGTGATTGACAGGGTAGATGCTGAGAGGTTGTTTCCCCTGGCTGGAGAGTCCAGAACTAGGGGGCATAGTCTCAGGATAAGGGGTTGGCCATTTAAGACTGAGATGAGGAGGAATTTCTTCACTCAGAGGGTTGTGAATCTTTGAAAATCTCTACCCCAAATGGCTGTGGATGGTCAGTCATTGAAGTATATTCAAGACTGAGAGAGATAGATTTTTGGACTCTAGGTGAGTCAAGGGAAATGGGGATAAGGCAGGAAAGTGGAGTTGAGGTCGCAGATCAGCCATGTTCTTATTGAATGGCGGAGCAGGCTCAAGGGGCCGTATGGCCTAATCCCGCTCCTAATTCCGATGTTCTTATGTTTCCTCTGATGTGCTCTGGATCTGCGCTAAATGAGACTTTTATATATTTAGATACATGAGCCTCGAACTTCCATACCTTGAGATGATAGTCAGAAGGTGGAGATACCAGAAGTTGGGGCAGAATCAGTTTCCACTGGATTTCCACCCCATGGAAGCTGGAATGGGAAGTTCCAGTGGAGGGGGCTCGGGTGCTTCTTCCACCTCCGCCCCACTCCGCCCATCCTGACATTAATTTGGGGTGAATCTGGGTGTTTTCCCAGGCAGCCCCGAAAACCCCGCCAGATAGCTGTATTCACTTACGCTGCAGAAAGCCGCTTAGGCGCCTTTCTGGGCTTCCTGTGGGGACCACCAAAGGAATCATTTGATTCTGGGTCCACCATTGAGGGACCAGCATTCAGAAAGACATTGACGTACCAAGGTCTTCAGCCACACCAGTCTGTTACACTCCTCATAGACCAGCAAGGAGCTGTTCCCATATTCCACCTGGTCATCAGGGTGGGTGCTCCTGTAACACCACCACTGGAGGTTAGACTACCTGTTGTGCCCCTACTGCCACCTGGCTGAGATTGGAGAACTCAGCACAGACTGCAGATTACACCAGGGGATGTAAATCCATCTTGGACGGGAGCACAAAACGTGCGATCGCACATCGGCCGCCTGTTTCACCTGTCTGAGATCCGATAACTCAGCACAGACTGCAGATTAAACCAGGGGCTGAAACCCGTCCTGGGCGGGAGGTCGATTTTCTTCTCTATTGACTCCAATGGAACCGGGCGGAGTGTAAAACGGGCGGCCGATCCGCTATCGCACGATTTGTGCTGCCGTCCAAGACAAATCTCACCCATTGGGTCCTTCCTGGTCTGTATGGTTCAGTTCCACAACGCAGGACAACTTACCAACTGAGACAACCGTGGATTTTCAGAGACACATTTTTAAACGAGGGGAGTAATTTTGACTTTGGCGGATAGTATAAAACGGGTGATATCCCATCAGCCGCCCATTATACATGTCTCTAGATTTTCATTTCTAATGGAGAGATGTATAACGGGCGGCTGATCTGATATATCCCAAAGTTAAAATTTCCCCGAGGTGTGGGCCTGCTAATGGAAGCTGCCTTTTTCAGTGAGAACAAGGAAAGACTTTTGGGAGTGAGACTGAATTGTAACATACAGAACAAGCCACTCCTGACACGTCTCCAATGTTATTACTGTATTACTGGGGAATTTATCAGCCTTACAGTGTGAGAGCTGGAATCATTTATAAAATGGCTGCCCCGGGTGTTCAGACTTCCCTGGAGCCGACACTCAGAGAGTTAATGATTTCTAAATCCATCACAATGTTGGAACGAAGAAACAATTCCAGAATCAATCAGCTGCTTTTTGTCTTCAGCATTTAATATTCCTGCCTAAAGTATTCGAAAATATCTTCAGAAAACAGTATAAAAAGATCTGAACTCGCTGCTCAAACTGCAGATTTACCTGAAGGTGCTGAGAGTCATTCATTGCGTTTAACAGTGATCAGAGTGGACATCAAGATGCTGGGTCTTTGCTTAAATGTGTCTCTCCGACTTGGGCTTCTAAATGGGGAACAGGAGCAGATCAAGAAATGGCTGATTTCTGCCATGAATTTTAGTGCCTTGAGCCCTAAGGGACCATTTAGAATCATAGAATTATAGAATCATAGAATAGTACAGCACAGAAGGAGGCCATTCAGCCCATTGAGTTTCCACAGACTATCTCGAAGAGCAATCCAGTTAGTCCCACTGCTCCGCTCTTTCCCCATTTTCCTCCAATTTTCACTCCTTGTTTATCCAATTCCCTTTTGAGGGCCACTATTGGATCTGTATTCTCCACCCTTTCAGGCAGTGCATTTCAAATCATAACCACTCGTTGTTTAAAAAAGTTTTTCCTCATGTCGCCTCTGGTTCTTTTGCCAATCATCTTAAATCTGTGCCCTCTGGTTATCGACCCTTCAGCCATTGGAAACAGTTTCTCCTTATTTACTCTATCGAAATCCTTCATAATTTTAAATACCTCTATCAAATTTCCTCTTAGCCTTCACTGCTCCAAGGAGAACAACCCCAGCTTCTCTAGTCTATCCACGTAACTGAATTCCCTCATCTCTGGAACCATTCCAGTAAATCTCTTCTGTACCCTCTCCAAAGTCTTTACGTCCTTCCTAAAGTGTGCTGCCCAGAATTGGACACAATACTCCAGCTGGGGCCGAACTAGTCAGTTATATCGGGTGAGCATAACTTCCTGCCTTTTGTACGCTCTGCCTCTATTTATAAAGACCAGGTTCCCATTTGCTTTATTAACTGCTTTGTTAACCTGTCCTGCCACCATCATAGATTTGTGCACAAGCACCCCCAGGTACTCTCTGCTTGCACCCCCTTTAAAATTGCACCATTTAGTGTGTCTGTTCTCTCCTCATTCTTCCTACCAAAATGTATCACCTCACACTTCTCTGCCTTGAATTTCATCTGCCATGTGTCCGCCCATTCCACCAGCCTGTCTATGGGGGCGATTTTGCCAGCCCTGGGGAGGCGGGTATGGAGGCGGAACTGCCGGGAAAATGCCAGAATTTGGGGGCGGGTGCCCAACCAGCCCCCAACCCGCCTCCATGGCATCTTCCCAGGAGACGGGTAACCATCCGGCGCCGGGTCCCGTCTCCTTGGAGGAGGGAAGGGATTAAAGCCTATTAACTGCCTGTTAACATGTAGTTAACAGGCAGAAAATAGGATTATCCCCTTTTTGCCCTCACAAGTGCAGGCTTCCCGAAGGCTCCAAAACACGCCAGCTCAGCGAGGCGAGTACTGGGTCTGCGGGGGTCAGTGGGGTGCAGTAGTGTGGTGTGAAGGTAAGTGATGGGTGCAAGAGTGTAGAGGTGAGTATCTGAGGTAATTGTAAAGTGTTTTTAAAAGTGTACTTTGTTTCTTCCTGCAGGCTTCAGTTGGTTTGTATGCGGAGACTCTTGGACCTCCGTGTTGCAGATGAGAGATGGCCGTTGCATTCACAGATGCAACAACCATCCCATTTCTGTAAAAGAAAGAAGGTTAATGAGGTCTTTGCAAGACCTCATCAAACTGCAGAGAATAGCACTGTTTGACAGCTTCACAGATCTGTCAAACGATTACAATTCATCTGTCAAAAATGTTTGACAGATGAAATGTCATACTTTGACGTGCTCTGCAACCGGCTTTCCTAGCGTGGGTTGGCTACAAATCGACGGAGGCGGGACATCGACCCGACAAGCAGCAGTCCCGCCTCCAACGCGCCCCCATTCACAAAATCGCCCCCTATGTCTTCTTGAAGTTTATTGCTATCTTCCTCACTGTTTACTATACTTCCAAGTTTCGTGTCATCTGCAAATTTCAAAATTGTGCCCTGTACCCCCAAGTCCAAGTCATTAATATATATCAAAAATAACAGTGGATCTTGTACTGAACCTTGGGGAACGCCACGGTATAACCTCCCTCCAGTCCCAGAATCAACCATTCACCACAACTCTCTGTTTACTATTCCTTAGCCAATTTCGTACCCATGCTGCTACTGCGCCTTTTATCCCATGGGCTTCAATTTTGCTAACAAGCCTAGTATGTGATACTTTATCAAATGCATTTTGAAAGTCCATATACACAACCTCAACTACACTGCCCTCATCCATCCTCTCTGTTACCTCATCAAAAACTCAATCAGGTTAGTCAAACACAATTTGCCCTTAACAAATCCGTGCTGGCTCTCCTTTATTAGTCCATACTTGTACAATTGGCTGTTAATTTTATCCCAGATTATTGTTTCTAAAAGCTTCCCCATCACTGACGTTAAACTGACTGGCCTGTAATTTCCAGATTTATCCTTATCCCCTTTTTTGAACAAGGGTGTAAAATTTGCAATCCTCCAGTCCTTTGGAACCACCCCTGTATCTAAGGAGGATTGGAAGATTGTGGCCAGCACCTGGGAAGTATATGAAAGTGTCATTCAAAGTCAGTATAGTCAGGAGCCCACTGTTTGCTGCCACGTTTGTACCAGCTCATTTTACTTTTGTCACTAAGAGACAGAAAGACATTTTGTCAGTGCTTGTTTGATGAACACGTTTGATTTTGTGTCTTGTGGAAACATTTGAGGCATGTTTTACTGAAGGGGGAAAAAACAGCTTTCAGAAATTATAGCATGCTGCTTCCGCTGTTTAGTGTGCATGTAGTCCTGTGTTGCAGCTTCCCCAGGTTGGCACCTCATTTTTAGGTACGCCTGGTAGTGCTCCTGGCATGCTCTTCTACACTCCTTATTGAACCAGGGTTGGTCCCCTGGCTTGATGGTAATGGTAGAGTGAGGGATATGCTGGGCCATGAGGTTACAGATTGTGGTGGAATACAATTCTGCTGCTGCTGATGACCCAGAGCACCTCATGGATGCCCAGTTTTGAGCTGCTAGATCTGTTCTGAATCTATCCCATTTAGCACGGTGGTAGTGCCACACAACACGATGGAGGGTGTCCTCAGTGTGAAGATGGGACTTCGTCTCCACAATGACTGTGCGGTGGTCAGCCAGGCGGAGGAGGGAGGTGGTGGATGGGGACTGGTTGTGCCTCTGTTCAAGGAAGAAGCGGAGCGCCCTCAGGCCATCCTGGTGGGGGATGGAGGTGTAGAGGGATTGTACGTCCATAGTGAAAAGGAGGCGGTTGGGGCCAGGAAACTGTTGAAGTGGCGGAGGGCGTCGGAAGAGTCGCGGATGTTGGTGGGAAGAGACTGGACAAGGGGAGAAAAAATAGAGTCGAGATAGGAAGATATAAGTTCCGTGGGGCAAGAACAGGCTGAAACGATGGGTCTACCAGGGCCGTCCTGTTTGTGGATCTTGGGAAGGAGGTAGAAGCGGGCTGTGCTGGGTTGGGGAACTATGAGGTTGGCGGCCGTGGGGGGAAGATCTCCAGAGGAGATGAGGTCAGTGACAGTCTTGGAAACGGTGGCTTGATGTTCGGTAGTGGGGTTATGGTCCAGGTGGAGGTAGGAGGAGGTGTCGGAGAGTTGGCGTTCAGCTTCCGCTAGGTAGAGGTCGGTTCGCCAAACAACAACAGCACCACCCTTGTCAGCAGGTTTAATGACAATGTTGGGGTTGGATCTGAGAGAATGGAGTGCTGCAAGTTCAGAGGGAGGTAGGTTGGAGTGAGTGAGGGGAGCAGAGAAATGGAGACAGCCGATGGCACGACGGCAGTTTGCAATGAAAAGATCTAGCGAGGTTAAGAGGCCAGAGGGAGAGGTCCAGGTAGAACGAGAATTCTGAAAGCGGGGGAAAGGGTCAGCCGTGCAGGGGGAAGACTCCTGGCCAAAGAAGTGGGCACAGAGATGAATGCGACGGAAAAAGAGCTCAGTATCGTGCCGAGCTCGAAATTCATTGAGGTGGGGGCGTAAGGGGATGAAGCTCAGGCCTTTGCTAAGGACTGATCGTTCGGGGTCAGAGAGGGGAAGGTCAGAGGGGATAGTGAAAACGCGGCAGGGGGTGAGATTGGGAGAAGGGATGGGTCAGAGGAAAGTGAAAGGGAAGGAGGTTCCGGAGGGGCGTTGGTGTCCAAGACCAAGAGTGGCTCGGTAGCACCACTACTGACCGAGCTGGCCGAGTCCTGAACAACTTCTCTTTTGACTCCACTCATTTCCTCCAAATCAAAGGTGTTGCTATGGGTACCCGCATGGGTCCTAGCTATGCCTGCCTTTTCGTGGGATATGTGGAACACTCTTTGTTCCAGTCCTACTCGGGTCCCCTCCCTCACCTCTTTTTCCGGTACATTGATGACTGTATTGGTGCCGTTTCCTGCTCTCGCCCTGAACTACATAATTTCATTCACCTTACTTCCAATTTCCACCCTTCCCTCACCTTCACATGGTCCATCTCCGACTCTTCCCTTCCCTTCCTCGACTTCTCCGTCTCCATCTCTGGGGATAGGTTATTGACAAACATTCACTACAAGCCCACTGACTCCCACAGCTACCTGGACTACACTTCCTCCCACCCGCCTCCTGTAAGGACTCTATTCCATTCTCCCAGTTTCTCCGTCTCCGCTGCATCTGCTCTGATGATGCCACCTTCCATACCAGTGCTTCCGACATGTCTTCTTTCTTCCTCAACCGAGGATTCCCCTCAACAGTGGTTGACACGGCCCTCGACCATGTCCGTTCTATCTCCCGCACTTCTGCCCTCACCCCTGCCCCTCCCTCCCAGAACCACAATAGAGTTCCCCTTGTCCTCACCTTTCACCCCACCAGCCTCCACATTCAACGGATCATCCTCCGCCATTTCCGCCACCTCCAGCGTGATCCCACCACCAAACGCATCTTCTCCTCACTTCCCCTTTCAGCATTCCGTAGGGACCGCTCCCTCCGCGACACCCTAGTCCACTCCTCTATCACCCCCAGCACCCCTTCCCCTTCGCCCGGCACCTTCCCGTGCAAGCGCAGAAGATGCAACACATGCCCTTATACCTCCCCCCTTCCCACTGTCCAGGGCCCCAAACACCCCTTCCAGGTGAAACAGCGATTTACTTGTACTTCTTACAATTTAGTATACTGTATTCGCTGCTCACGATGTGGTCTCCTCTACATTGGGGAGACCAAACGCAGATTGGGTGACCACTTTGCGGAACACCTCCGTTCAGTCTGTAAGGGGGACCCCGAGCTTCCGGTCGCCTGTCACTTTAATTCACCGCTCCACTCCCACTCAGACCTCATCGCCTCGGCCTCTTGCATTGTTCCACGGAAGCTCAGCGTAAGCTCGAGGAACAGCACCTCAACTTTCGATTAGGCACTTTACAGCCTTCTGGACTCAACATAGAGTTCAACAATTTCAGATCATAACCTCGGCCCCTATCATATATATATTTTTTATCCACACTTTTTGTTTGTGCCTTTTGTTCTTCTCTCCCACATGGCAGCTGTCCTTCATTCTGCCAGCGCAATTCACACTTCATCTAGAGCCATCCTTTGTATCGTAACCTGTCCCATTACCATCTCCTTTTGCCTTGAATATCTCTTAATGTCTCTTTACTTCTCCTGCCTTTTATCCTATCACAGACCTTCCCTTTTGTTCTTTCATCCCCTTCCCCATTTCCCAGCCCCTAAACTTGCTTTAAAATCTGTTCCATTTCCTGCTTTTTTCCAGTTCTGACGAAAGGTCATCGACCTGAGGCGTTAACTCTGTTTCTCTCTTCACAGATGCTGCCTGACCTGCTGAGTGTCTCCAGCATTTTCTGTTTTTATTCCACTCTTGGTGATGGACATTGAAGTCCCCCACCCAGAGTACATCCTGTGCCCTTGCGACTCTCAGTGCTTCTTCCAAGTGCGGTTCAACATGGCGGAGTGCTGATTCATCAGCTGAGGGAGGGCGGTAGGTGGTAATCAGCAGGAGGTTTCCTTGCCCATGCTTGACCTGAAGCCATGAGACTTCATGGGGTCTGGAGTCAATGTTGAGGACTCCCAGGGCCACTCCTTTCCGACTGTATACCACTGTGCCGCCACCCCTGGTGGGTCTGCCCTGCCGGTGGGACAGGACATACCCAGGGATGGTGATGGAGGAGTTTGGGACATTGGCTGAAAGGTATGATTCTGTGAGTATGACTATGTCAGGCTGTTGCTTGACTAGTCTGTGGGACAGCTCTCCCAATTTTGGCACAAGTCCCCAGATGTTGGTGAGGAGGACTTTGCAGGGTTGACTGGGCTGGGTGTGCCGTTGCCGTGTCTGTAGCCGGTGCCGAGGTCGATGCCGGGTTGTCCGTCCGGTTTCTTTCTTATTATTTTGTTTTGTAGCGGTTTGTTACAACTGAGTGACTTGCTGGACCATTTCAGAGGGCAGTTAAGAGTCAACCACATTGCTGTGGGTCTGGAGTCACATATAGTCAGCTCATTTCATTTTGTCACTAAGAGACAGAAGGACATTTTATCAGTGTTTGTTTGATGAACACGTTTGATTTTGTGTCTTGTGGAAACATTTGAGACGTGTTTTACTGAAGGGGGAAAAAACAGCTTTCAGAAATTATCTTAAAATCTGCCTCCTGTTCCAAAAAGATCTTTAAACTTCTTGATAAATACTTTCCTGTTTGTCTATTAAAGGAGAGGCTTGATACAGTCCCATCATTAAATTACCTCAGCAATAATACTCAGAATTAGTGATGTGTGTCAGGAAATTGAAGTCCTATTGCTTCATACGTTGATTTCTCAGGAATTTATGTTAAGTTGATTTTTCTTTTTGGCCTGTTATGGGTAAATTAATGTGTTCTGGGAAATACGTGAATGTGTCCTGTGAAATACAGGAACGTGTTCTGTGGACATAACATAATTGAAGGCCATGGGATTAAAGGGACAGTGGCAGCATGGAAACTGAAATTGTCTAAGGGACAGAAAGCAGAGAGCAGTGGTGAAGGGTTGTTTTCCAGTGATGCCCCCTGGGGTGGGGATTCGGACCACTGCTCTTTTTGATCTATTTTTTCACCGGGAATTGGATATACACGGCATGATTTCATATTTTGCATTTGTCATGAAACTCAGAAAAGTAGTAAAACGAGAGGAGGATAGTAGCTGACTTCAGGAGGATTGAGACAGACTGGTGAAATGGGCAGACACATGGAAGATGAAATTTAACGCAGAGAAGTGTGAAGTGATGCATTTTGGAAGTTATACTAAAGTATTTACCAGGGAGACGAACAAGGTGGGCAGGAAATTAGGTGAAGAGATCAAAAAAGATAATAAAGACAATTAAGATAGAAAGAGGGGAGATAATTGAAAAACTAATCAAACTTAGGGAGTATAAAACCCCTGGTCCGGATGGATTGCCTGAATATTAAAACAAGCAAAGGGAGAGATAGCAGAGGCACCATTATATATTGATAAATATTCATTAGAACAGGGAATAGTGCCAGAGGACTGGCAGACAGCTAATGTGATTCCTATATTTAAAAAGGGAGATAGAACAAGTCCAGGGAACTAAAGACCAGTTAGCTTAATGTCGGTGGTAGGAAAGTTAATGGAATCTTTACTGATGGGGTGGGGGTCTCCCCGAGGTGGTTAATGGGGTTCCGACCTGATGGTAATAACCGTCCGGTAGACCCTGTGGTAATTATTGGAGGCCAGCGACAGACAATGCTTGTGGACACTGGTTGGGCTGAGCGCCAATCTCTGGTCACAGGGAAGCTTATTTCTTTCACTGCCTTTGAACGATCGATGCAAAAGGCACACGAGATAAAGGAGGGATGGTTTAAATTTGGGCTGGTGGAAGTTACTATAGAGAGGCCGGTTGTGATGCACTTAATGAACGGGGAAGGTATTGTGGGGTCAGAATTCCTCAATAAATGTGGTGTAATTGTGGATTTTGCAAATGATCTGTCGTGGTTCGGGAAAAAAATTCTTACGGCAGAGTGGTATCGGACAGGGCATGCTGTTTCTGCGATTAAGAAGCCCGAGACATACGAGGTAGTTACATACACAGACCCGGACACACAAGCTCTGTTCACTCAGTATCGGGCAGCACCTCCCAAACCCACGAACTCCACCAACTAGAAGGAAACGAGCAGCAGGTGCATGAGAACACCAGCACCTCCAAGTTCCCCTCCAAGACATATATCACTGTTCCTTCATCGTCACTGGGTCAAGATCCTGGAACTTCCTACCGAACAGCAATGTGGGCGGACCTGCAGCACACGGACTGCAGCGGTTCAAGAAGAATGTTCACTAATGTTCCCTGGAATCTGCACGGCTGCACAGCGCTCCAGGGGTCCCGCGCAGCTGGCTTGCCGGCTTTTCAATAGGAAAACTGAGCATGTGCGGGATTTTGAATGGGCCGCACAGTCCCTTAAAGGGGCCGCGCAGACCGAGAAAAAAATTAAAGGGAACATTGATGCTCACCATCATCATCTCAAGGGTACCTAGGGATGGGCAATAAATGCTGGCCTTGCCAGCGACACCCACATCCCAAGGATAAATAAAAAATATAGTGAGCTCAATGTGCAATCTCCCGGCTAAATATGTTCCTGGTTAAAATTTGTACAGCTCCATTTTTGTTACATGACTGAAGAGCACTTTAACAATTTACAACTGTAAAAATCAGCTCCACGTATTGCTCTGAAATGCAGACCCTGTAAATGTCGGGATGGACAATTGGAATTTGGCTTCAGATCTGCCTTTGAAGGTCGGCTTTACTTCAGTGAACTTTGGGTGGTCCAGATCTCACCGACATTTACAATGACCCTGTTTTTGAGAGAGGTACCGAGCTGATTTTACTACTTTGCAATAAGAGACACGCAAGCCACCTCTTGGCCCCTCTTCTCAGTAACATTTACATGGTGCTTTACATCTTTCTATGTTGAACTAATGAGAGATGAAGAAAAACATTGTTAAAATTTGTAAAGTGACCTCACCTGGACCTGTTCCTTTGGACAAACCAAATACCTGAATTTTACTAATTGGAAATTTTATAACATGAGACACAAAATGTTCCTGCAATTCTCTCTGACTCTTTATTCTTGTCAGTCCTGGAAAATTACCAGCCATAAGCACAGACTCGATAACAACAGGGGCCCCACATGAATTAGATTTGGTAACCCTGCAGAATATATTTGGCCCTCAGCGAGGGGGTCAAGGAATGGCCCTCTAACGGGACACCGTCACCTCCACCCATCGACTGGGCAGAGCAAACAGAGGTGATGGGGACAGAGCAGCCTCTGCTGTCCCACCGAGTACTGGGGGAGTCTGTACCAATAGTGTGTGTCCCACCACAGCTGGCGGAGGATTTCTTTCACATTCCCATCCAACAGGGGGACACTATTCAGCTGAGGTTACGTCTCAAAAAGTGTGTACGGTTGTTTGGTGGCCCGGTATAAAAGATGAAATTCCGAAACGCTGTCAATGATGTTTAGTTTGTTTACAACAGAACCTTTCCCTGCTCACTAATTGTGCTTTTCTCCGGTCTGTTCCACCCCCAGAGGAGCCGTGGACACACCTTCAAATCGCTTTTATTGGAACACTGCAAAGGCCCAGCGCAGGGCATCAATACTGCCTGGTGATTATCAACAAATTCACCAAGTGGATTGAGACCTTCCCATGTAAAACTAACACAGCAATTACTACAGCGCACTCGCTGCTGAGTGAGGTGATCAGCAGGTGGGGATTGCCCATACAGGTAGATAGTGACCAAGGCACACACTTCACGGGACAAGATTTCATGGAATTGCAAAAATCGATTTCCACCTCAATATTTCTGAGCATCAACCACTTGGGAACATTGTCGAAACTTTGACTTGCCTGAGCACATTCATATATCATATCGCATTGATATGCTTCCCAGTACATGATCCGAGAATAGATTTATATACTTCGCAGAATGCATTCTTATAGTTATCAGAACACTTTCATGTTCTTCCCAGAATGGATTCATATACTTCGCAGAGTGCATTCCTATACTAACCAGAGACTTGAGCACAAGAAACTACTAGGCTGACACTCTAGTGTAGTACTGAGGGAGTGCTGCACTGTTGGAGGTGCTGTCTTTCGGGTGAGGCATTAAACCGAGGCCCCATCTGCCCACACAGTGGATGTGAAAGATCACATGGCACTAATTTGAAGAAGAGCAGGGGAGTTCTCTCCGGTGTCCTGGCCAATATTTATCCCTCAATCAACATCGCTAAAAACAGAATTATGGTCATTAAAACATTGCTGTTTGTGGGAGCTTGCTGTGTGCAAATTGGCTGCCGCGTTTCCTACATTACAATAGTGATTAATCTTCAAAAGAACTTCATTGGTTGTAAAGCACTTTGGGACATCCTGAGGTAATTTAAGGCGCTCTATCAATGTCTTACTTTCTTTCTGTCAAACACATGCATATACTTCCCAGATTGCAGTCAGATACTTCCCAGAACACATTTGCGATCCCATAACACATTCATGTATTTCCCAAAACACATTCATATAGAACATCCCAGAAAAAAATCATATACTTCCCAGATCACGTTCATGTACTTCACAGACCACATTCCTATACTTCCCATTTATATACTTCCCAGTATACATTCCTAGAACAGATTCATATACTTCCCTGTACACATTAATGTATTTCCCAGAGCACTTTCATGTACCCAGAACCCATTCATCATACTTAGAATGTGGAACTCGCTAACACAAGGAGCAGTTGTGGAGAATAACATAGATGAATTTCAGGGGATGCGACATAAACACATGAGGGAGAAAGGAGTAGAAGGTTATGCTGATAGGGTTAGATGAAGAGGGGTGGGAGGAGGCTCGTGTGGAGGATAAACACTGACATAGACCTGTTGGGCCAAATGGTCTGTTTCTGTGCTGTACATGTTGTGTAATTCTATGTAATGTAATATAAACCTTTATAAATCACCAGATTCAGCCTCAGCTGCAGTATTGTCTCAAATTCTGGGCCCCACACTTTAGGAAGGATGTCACAGCCTTGGAAAGGGTGCAGAGGAGATTTACTAGAATGGTACCAGGAATGAGGGACTTCAGTTAGGTGGCGAGATTAGAGAAGCTGGAATTGTTCATCTTAGAGCAGAGAAAGCTAAGGGGAGATTTAATGGAGGCGTTCAAAATCATGAAGGGTTTTGATGAAGTAAATAAGGAGCAACTGTTTCCACTGGCAGAAGGGTCGATAATCAGAGGACACAAACTTAAGGAAATTGGCAAAAGAGTCAGAGGTGAGATTAGGAGAATTTTTTTTATGCAGCGAGTTATTATGACCTGGAATGCACAGCCTGCAAGGATGGTGGAAGCAGATTCAATTGTAACTTTCAAAAAGATTTCATGAAATACTTGAAGGGGAGAAAATTGCAAGGCTATGTGGAAAGAGCAGGGCAGTGGGACTACTTGGATAGTTCTTTCAAAGAGCCGGCACAGGCACGATGGGCTGAATGGCCTCCTTCTGTGCTGTAACATTCTATGATTCTATAAGGGAATTCCGATAATAAGTAATCCTTCTTCAGTATTTGGCATTTACACAGCTGGTACCCTACCAAAGTTGTCTTTCAAAGTGTGCTGTATCGCACCCAATGTTAAACCCTCATTGTAACTATCTGTGTCCTCCAGGATTATTTCCATGGCCTGGTGGTTGATAGAGTAAGGGTGATTTTAAAATGCTATTAAAGTGTTCAGAACTCAAATGTCAGAGCATTGGAATCACCATGGAACTCCATGGAACCATTCAGGTTTACAGCACAGAAGGAAGTCATTTGGACCTTGTGTCTGTGTCAGCTCTGGGCGAGATATGATTGAATCATAGAATCAGAGAAAGATTGGGAGTCCCACCAGCAATAGAACAGAATTGCCCATGGAAAACCAAAAAACTTACTTGAGAGATGGAAGAAAGAGAGCGACCTCATTTAAAGGCAGCCTAATTTCAGGATAAGAGTCTGAACTGGACGTGGCAGAAACAAGTGAGAGGAAGAGAAGAGCAGCTCATTTCAAGGGGAGAAATTGATTCTGGCCCCTTTTCGGGCGTCTGACAGGGTGGGTGAAGATGTCGCTGGTAGGGCAGAGCTAGAAGACCACTTGTATCTTTCTTAATCCTTCCCATAGCAGCAACTTATTTGGTTTATCTAGAGAAAAAGAATATGAAGAGATTGGCCCGTATTTTCCGATCCCTACGGGTGTGTACGAGCTGTGTATACACCCGTAGGGACCTCGCAAGTGCCGGTTTCAGGCATGTGAAGCGCATGGGCTGAAAACCGGCACTTCCGATCTGTCAAGAATCCTCTTGACAGATCGCACGCCTGCCCTGGAGAAGGGCCTCTGCGGGTGGAGAGTTCCGCTTTCTGCAGAACCTCCGCCCGCTGAAATCCCTTAAAAAATCTTACGCCTGGTAAAAAAAAAATTTCACTCATTTACTTTTAAAAAAGGTAAGTTTAATTTTAGCCCCGTAAAAAAATAATTTTTTGTTTAAAATATTTAATTTAATGTAATTTTAACTAATTTTAAAAACGTGATTTAAAAAAAAATTATTTAATGTTTCGATGTGTTTTTTGAGTGATCCCCATTCATACTTTTGACAGGTCTAAGCTGAGATTCCTGTCAAAGTGTGAAGGGGGATTTCCTTCTTTCATTAGTTCCCCATGGCCCACGTGATCCCAGGGATGCTGGTGAACCGCCTGCGCCCCTGGGATACCTGGGCCCTGCGCATTTCGTAGAGCAGAGGCCCAGGAGCGGAAATGTCCGGACCTCCGGAGCCCTCAGGTAAGGACGTAGATTTTTTCCAGATCGGAGGCCTCCACACGCAGGAAGCCTCCGATCGGAAAATACCGTCCGTTGTATATTAGGCGGTTACCATGACGGTCCTCTGTAGTTTTTGTAGGTGCCTGATCGTGTTGTACCTTTGTTTGCGCTCCCAAACCTTTACACAGGCAAGCTGCAGATGATCCAGAAAAACCTGCAGCAGCCACTGGCCCTGGAATGCCTGTGTCCCCAACAGGTTCGGCTGCACGGCTGCTCAGGATCACCAAGTCTTCTTCCTCATGAGGGGTCAGCTGTCTGTTACCAGAGGGACCACAACTCATGACCTGAGATTCTGGGTGGTTCTGGCTCACTTCCTCCTGTGAGAGAGAAGAGAAGAAGACATGAGTTCTGTAGTGAAGGCTGGACTGGCATTCTGATTGAGGCATGTGCCTCGCTGTATTTATATTCGGCTGCTTTTCCCGACCCAACACCATTGTGGGAGCACCAACAACACAAGGACTGCAGCAATTCAAGAAGAGGGCCCACCACCACCTTCTGAGGGCTATTGGGGATGGGCAATAAATACGACTTTGCGCATGCGCAAAACTTAACATTGGAAAAGCGGGTCCCGGGCTGGGCTGGACCGGCAGAGAGCTGCGCAGCCGTTAGAGGGAGCAGTGGTCAGGAGCCCACTGTTTGCTGCCATTTTTGTGCCAGCTCATTTTACTTTTGTCACTAAGAGATGGAAAGACATTTTGTCAATGCTAGTTTGATTATCACGTTAGTTTTTGTGTCTTGTCGAAACATTTGAGTCGTGTTTTGCAGAGAGTGAAAAACCTGCTTTAAGAAATTATGTTAAAATCTACCTTCTGATCCAAAAAAGATCTTTCATTTAATTGATAAATACATTACTGTTTGTCTATTAAAGGAGAGGCTTGATACAGTCCCATCATTAAATTATCTCATCAATAATTTCCATAATTAGTGATGTGTATCAGGAAATTGAAGTTTTATTGCCTCCGAAATAATGTCCCTTTGCTTGCAAGGCTTCCTGGCATAATACACCAATCCGAATTTTCGCACCTTACACCAAACCATATTCCCATTTGATTTCCAGATTTTTATTTGTTTGCTTTATATAAAATTTGGGAACCAATCATTTAACCCCTTTCTGATCTGATTAATTAAAGACCTCCAATCATACGACACGGAATTTCCTTTGAGATCAATTGTTCCTTATAGTTTTTGTTGTTCCCACAATTAGTAGCCCGATTAGGAAAGACAGTCACAAATGACATCCTGTGTGACTGTGACAAAGGTAAACTATGCCTCCTCGACCTTCCCGACCTGTCTGCAGCCTTTGACACGGTTGACCACTCCATCCTTCTCCAACACCTCTCCACCGTCGTCCAGCTGGGTGGGACTGCACTCGCCTGGTTCCATTCTTATCTATCTAATAATCGTAGCCAGATAATCACCTGCAATGGCTTCGCTTCCCGCTCCTGCATTGTTACCTCCGGTGTTCCCCAAGGATCTATCCTTGGCCCCCTCCTATATCTCATCTACTTGCTACCCCTCGGTGACATCATCTGAAATCACAGCGTCAGTTTCCACAAGTACGCTGATGACACCCAGCTCTACCTCACCACCACTCCTCTCGACCCCTCCACTGTCTGTAAGTTGTCAGACTGCTTGTCTGACATCCAGTACTGGATGAGCAGAAATTCGTCTTACTAAATATTGAGAAGACCAAAGCCATTGCCTTCGGTCTCCACCACAAACTCCGCTCCCTAGCCATCAACTCCATCCCAATCTCTAGCCTCTGTCTAACACTGAACCTTACTGTTCGCAACCTTGGTGTCATATTTGACCCTGAAATGAGCTTCTGACTACAGATCCACACCATCATGAAGACCGCCTATTTCCACATTATATTCCATTTGCCATGTTCTTGCCCACTCATTAGCCTGCCTATAACCTCCTTTAAAATGCTCCTCAAAACCTACCTGTTTGACCAAGATTTTGATCAACTGCCCTAATTTTTCCTTATGTGGCTCGGCGTCAAATGTTGTTTTATAACATCCTGTGAAGCACCTTGGGACGTTTCACTGTGTTAAAGGTGCTACATCAATACAAGTTGTTGTTGTTGTTGCCCCCTGATTGCCCGCTCACTCAACCTGTCTATACTTTCCCACCTAGCTTTGTATCTTCAGCAAACCTGGATACCTTGCACTCCATCCCTTCAATTGTTTCTTATAGTCTTTGTTGTTCTGATATAACATCCCCCATCGGCCTATTTATTCCTTTAAACAGTCTCTTTAATTGCTTGTACATTGTTTATCGTGTTCCCACATTCTCTTTATGTCAATTCACCTGATTTTCTTCCCAAATTGCACTTAGTAAAATCGTGTACCATTTCTCTTAGCACTGGATGATGAAATTCTGCAATCATACGGTTACATCAATCGGAAAACAAAGGTACTAAAGAAAAATTTAACAGAGTAGGAAAATTTGCGTGACATCAATACTTTCAAACACAGTTCCTCCAATTGCCATCAATCTCAGGGGTATTTTAAGATCTCAGTCTCACTGACTACTTTCTCCAACATAGTTTTAACTGCTCGATTTGTTCTTTCCACCACTTGCGGGTGTTATGGGATGTGGAAATTCTGTTCTATCCCGAACATTGTGCACATTTCTTTCATGACCCAGCCCACAAAGCATTGTCCATTATCACCAGCGATCGCCTCCAACTCCCGACTTCAAAAGAACTTGTTCCACAAGAACTTTCGCAGTAGTGAGCGTGGTGGTATCACTCCGAGCTGAAACTTAAAAACCTCATACAGCTTGTCTTTACATTCAGCAATTCAATGTGGCAAATAGAAGTAAGGGGTTAATTACTTGTTCACTGTGAAAAACCCTTGGGGGTGGGGAGGAGTCAGCCAGCACAATGGCAGTTTCAGACCTGCTGTTTAAGTCAATAAAAAAAGTGCAATAAAAGTTCAAATTGTAACTTTGTAATTTTCCAAAGTTGCTTTTTATCCTCTTAAAAAAAAGTCTTTGTGTGTTTCAACAGTGGAATAAAATAAATTTCATTCAAAATAAATCCACACCAGCATCTTGAATTTAAAATGTCCACTTTTCATTAAAGCACAAGGCGGGAGTATTGAGTCGCGCCACCTTTGGGGCGCTAACTTCGCCGGGGCGGTCATTTTAGAGCCCCAAAAAAATTAGTGCCCCCACAGCCGAAATTGAATGTTAGCGCCCCAAGAGGGAAGCAGGGTGCTCCTGGAACAGCCCCGCCTCCCTCTTGGGGCGCTGCGAGGGAATATCGCGGTGCTACGTGGCGCTGCGGCACGTCGCTCCACGTTACTACAGGCCCAGCTGGGCCACCAGGGATCGGGAGTGGCGGCAAATGGAGAGCAGCCGGCACCCCACGGGGGGGTTTCACGGGGGCCGGGGACGGCAACGGGGGCAGGTGATGACAGGCGGCCAACAACAAAAATGGCCGCCTACCACCTCCCCTTTAACTAGCGCTGCCCCGGCGGCAGGTAGACTCCCCTGACACCGTCGGACATAGCGTCGGTAAGTCAGGGGGGCGCCACCGAAGATTGCGGCCAGGGCGTGTGCAGGGCGCAGTGCACGGTGATGACATCATCAGCGGCGGCGCAGCGCCGCGGGGTGCTAACGGTTACCGCCACCGCTAACCTCACGCTCAATTTTGCGGGAGGCGCTGGTGGTGCTGCGCCCGGGCGCTAGTTGCTTTGCGCCTCATTAGCGCCATCTTTGGACGCTAACGGGAGGCGCAAAGCAACCGAATTTTTCCCCCCAAGAGTTTTCCTTAAATCTCCTATTACTGGAGACACCATCTGAAAGTGTGTGACATTAATTTCAGCTTAACAACCATATTCACGCTCTCAGCGTCACACTCCAGGTACCTTAATCACACTCAATCACTGAATCCTTATTTGCTCTCATCCACCTTAAAAAAATATATGAATCCCTGTAATGGTTCTGAACTCACAGGTCGTAGGCCCAAGGAACATCAACATAGTTTAAATAGCTAGATGTCTGTCGTGGCCCTCCGCAGAACACCAGTATTATAATTTGATAATTTGGTCAGACACTCAGCCTGTCAACTTAAAAACTCATGTGAGAAAGACCTTTAGTCAGACTTGTATTGGCTCCTGTTTAAAAGTGTTCTCCTTCTCATCCGTTGCTGGAAGGACGGGGTGTAGTGAATGGAAAGGGGCTCCTGGGGAGTGTAAATTGTTGTTGCTGTTGTTGAAGTACATGAATGCATTCTGGGAAGTATATGAATGTGTTCTAGAATCATTGAATCAAGCAGAACAGAAGGAGGCCGTTTGGCCCATCGAGCCGGTGCTGCCTCTGATCAATCTACCAATTAGGACCACTCTCCGCTCTTTCCCCAGAGCCCTGCAAATTGTTCCTTTTTAACTCGCGATCCTATTCCCAATTTAAAAGTTACGATTGAATCTGCTCCCACCACCCTTTCAGGCAATGCATGCCAGATCAGAACAACTCTCAGGGTAAAAATAAATTCTCCTCATCTCCCCCCTGGCTTTTTTGACAATTATTTTAAATCTGTGTCCTCTGCTAACCGACTCTCCTGCCAGTGGAAACAGTTTCGCCCTATCGACTCCATCAAAACCCCTCACAAACACTTTTATTAAATCTCCCCTTAACATTCTCTGCTCTAAGAAGAGCAATCCCAGCTTCTCCGGTCTATCCCGATAACTGAAACCCTTCATCGCTGGAACCATTCTAGTTAATGTCCTCTGCACCCTCTCCAAGGCCTTGACCCCTTTCTAAATTCTGGTGCCCAGATTTGTGAGCAATCCTCTAGCTGAGGTCTAAACATTGATTTATTAAGGTTTAGCATAACATCCTTGCATTTGTACACTAAGCCGCTATTTATAAAACAAAGGATCCCTTATGCTTTTTTCACAGCTTTATCAACTTTTTCTTCCACGTTCAAAGCTTTATGTATGTGAACACCCTGTATATCTGGAGATGATGTGGAGATGCCGGCGTTGGACTGGGGTGGACAAAAATGAGAAGTCGCACAACACCAGGTTATAGTCCAACAGATTTATTTAAAATTACAAGCTTTCGGAGCTATCGATCGCCCCTTCTTCAGGTAAAGTTATAATGAGTGAATCTCCAAAAGTTCACAGAATATAAACACAGATGTAAGGAAAGATTGTATCTCTGCATTTTCTGTGTTTATATTCTGTGAACTTTTGTAGATTCACTCATTGTAACTTTACCTGAAGAAGGGGCGATCGATAGCTCCGAAAGCTTGTCATTTTAAATAAATCTGTTGGACTATAACCTGGTGTTGTGCGACTTCTCATTTATATCTGGAGAGTATAGGAATGTGTTCTGGGAAATACATGGATGTGTTTTGGGTCGATGAATGTGTGCTGGATATATAAATGTGTTTTGGGAGTATATGAATGTGTTCTGAGACATTACATCATTGAAGGCCATGGGATTAAAGGGCCAGTGGCAGCGTGGATACAAAATTGTCTGAGGGACAGAAAGCAGAGAGCAGTGGTGAACGGGTGTTTTCGAGTGATGAGCCCAGGAGTCGGTATTCAGACCACTGCTCATTTTGATAGATATCAATGACCTGGAATTGGATATACAGGGCATCATTTCCTACTTTGCAGATGACACGAAACTCCTGTTTAGTGAGGAGGATAGTAGCAGACTTCAGGAGGACTTAGACAGACTGGTGAAATGGGCCGACACATGGCAGATGGAATTTAACGCAGAGAAGTGTGAAGTGATACATTTTGGAAGGAAGAATGAGGAAAGGCAATAAAAACAAAATGGTCCAATGTTAAAGGGAGTTCAGGTACAGAGAGACCTGAGGGTTTAGGTACAAAAATCTTTGTAGCTGGACGAACCAGTTAATCAGATTGCTGAAAAAGCAAACGGGATCCTTGGCTTTATAAATAGAGGCAGAGAGTAAAAAAGCAAGGAAGTTATGTTAAAGTATTTACCAGGGAGACTTACAAGATGAACAAGACATTAGAAGAAGAGGTCAAAAAAGATAATGACATTTAAGATAGAAAGATGGGAGATTATTGATGAACTAATCAAACTTAGGGAGGATAAAACCCCTGGTATGGATGGATTGCATCCGCAAATACTAAAAGAAGCAAGGGGAGAGATTGCAGAGGCACTATTATATATTGATAAAAATTCACACATATACACACAGATAAAAGGGAATAATGCCAGAGGACTGGCGGACAGCTAATGTGATTCCTGTATTAAACAGGGAGATAGAACAAGACCACGGAACTGAAGACCAGTTAGCTTAACGTCGGTGGGAGGAAAGTTAATGGAATCTTTACTGATTGGGCGGGGCCTCCCCCAGTGGGTAATGGGGTTCCAGCGTGCTGGTAATAATCGTCCGGTGGATCCTGTGGTCATTAATGGAGGCCAGCGACAGACAATGCTTGTGGACACTGGTTGGACTATTACGATTATACACACCCCATGCCCTGAGCGCCACCCTCTGGCCACAGTGAAGCTTATTTCTTTAACTGCCTTTGAAGGATCGATGCAAAAGACAACTGAGATAAAGGAGGGAGGGTTTAAATTTGGGCTGGTGGAAGTTAGAGGCCGGTTGTGATGAACTTAATGAACGGGGAAGGTATTTTGGGGTCAGTTTTCATCGATAAATTTGGTGTAATTGTGGATTATGCGAATGATCTGTTGTGTTTGTGAAAGGACACTATCACGGCAGAGTGGTATCGGACACGCGTGCTGTTTCTGTGATTGAGGATCCCGAGACATACGAGTAGTTACACACAGACCCGGACACACAAGCTCTGTTAACTCAGTATCGGGCCGCGATCGCTACTCACAAGCACGATGGCGGGCGCTGATAGAGGAGGAGGTGGTGAACGGGCCGGCCCATGTTAAAGTAAAACAGTTCCCCATTCCAGCTGAGAGTCAGTTAGCGCTACAAACCACCATAGACACATTGCTACAGCAGGGCGTTATACGGCCGGACACTTTTACAACTAATTCACCAATTTGACCAGTTAAGAAACTAGATGGATGCTCGTTCAACATCACTAAAACAGATTATCCGGTCATTATCACATTGCTGTATGTGGGAGTTTGCTGTGCGCAAATTGGCTGCCGCGTTTCCTACATTACAACAGCGACTTTCAAAAGGCTTTCGATAAGGTCCCACATAAGAGATTAGCGTGTAAAGTTAAGGCACATGGGATTGGGGGCAAGGTATTGACGTGGATAGAGAACTGGTTGGCGGACAGAAAGCTGAGAGTAGGAATTAATGGGTCTTTTTCCGAGTGGCAGGCAGTGACTAGTGGTGTCCCGCAGGGATCAGTCCTTGGACCCCAGCTATTCACAATATACATTAATGATCTAGATAAATGTCCTGCTTGACTGTATTATGATTTTCTAAATGTCCTGCTACTGCTTCCTTAATAATGGACTCCTGCATTTTTCCAATGACAGATGTTAGGCTAACTGGTCTATAGTTTCCTGCTTTCTGTCTCCCTCCCTTCTTAAATAGGGGCGTTACACTTGCGGTTTTCCAATCTGCTGGGACCTCTCCAGAATCCAGGGAATTTTGGTAGATTGCACCCAATGCATCCACTATCTCTGCAGCCACTTCTATTAAGACCCTAGGATGCAGACCATCAGGTCCAGGGGACTTGTCCACCTTTAGTCCCATTATTTTATCGAGTACTTTTTCTTTAGTGATAGTGATTGTTTTAAGTTCCCCCCTCCCTATAGCCCCTTGATTATGTGTTATTGGGATGGTTTTAGTGTCCTCTACCGTGAAGACTGATACAAATATTTGTTCAAAGTCTCTGCCATTTCCCTGTTCCCCATTATTAATTCCCTAGTCTCATCCTCTAAGGGACCAACGTTTACTTTAGCTACTCTCTTCCTTTTTATGTACCTGTAGAAGCTCTTCATATTTTTCATATTTCTTGCTGGTTTACTCTCATAATCCATCTTCTCTCTCTTTATTACTTTTTTAGTCGTCCATTGCTGGTTTTTAAAAATTTCCCAATCCTCTGGCCTTCCACTAATCTTTGCAACATTGTATGCCTTTGTCTTCAATTTGATACCATCTTTACTTCCTTAGTTAACCACTGATGGTTCTCCCTTCTCTTAAAGTCTTTCCTTCTCACTGGAATATATTTTTGTTCAGAATTGTGAAATATCTCCTTAAATGTTACAGAGATAGAGAGGGGCGAGGACATGCTGAGATTTGAACACGGGGATGAGAATTTTGAATTTGAGCCATTGTTGCAAAGTCCTGTGAATAGGCCACACTGTGGGACTTTTTATGCCCTCTCAATTATAGAGCGATATATTGACATCACTTATATATGGTTTTAAAATCTCCATTCATGCAGTTAAATAGTTTTTAAAAGTAGTTTAAACACAAACCGACAATTGCATCAAGAGTGGGGAAAGAGTTTATGCAACGTGTAGAGGGCATGTGTAAACTAGCAGTTTAATCAGCCACTGCAGCCTTTATATTGAGCTCCTCGAGAATGGCATCAACAAGTCTTTCACATTGCTCATTCTGTCAAATATAACGAGCCACCGCCCTCTACTGGACTTCAATGGAACTTCCCACTCTGCACATTCACCTGTGGCACTGGCTTTCAAACCTTTCTCTTTGGGGACCCCCTGAAAATATTGACACACTCCCAGGGACCCCCTGCAAATATTGACACTCTCCAGTGTACGATACAGGATTGTTCTGGGTCATTAACTTTTGACGTTGGCTAATGGAAATCCGGTCTTTAAGTTAACCACAAACTACAGACTTCATCCACTGCAAAGGAAAACAACAGAAAACAGACAGAGAACAGAAAAGGGTAATGGCCGCGACTTTGGTTCCTACAACAATCGCGGGAGGCAGATAGGGAGATAGCAGGGGGAAATCACGGGGGGAGATTGCAGGGGGAAATCACGGGGGGAGATTGCAGGGGGAAATCACGGGGGGAGATTGCAGGGGGGAAATCACGGGGGGGAGATTGCAGGGGGAAATCATGGGGGGGAGATTGCAGGGGGAAATCACGGGGGGAGATTGCAGGGGGGAAATCACGGGGGGAGATTGCAGGGGGAAATCATGGGGGGAGATTGCAGGGGGAAATCATGGGGGGAGATTGCAGGGGGAAATCACGGGGGGAGATTGCAGGGGGAAATCACGGGGGGAGATTGCAGGGGGAAATCACGGGACGAGATTGCAGGGGGGAAATCACGGGGGGAGATTGCAGGGGGGAAATCGTGGATCTGCCTGGAGATCGGGGGTTCAGCAGATCACAAGGGGGTGGGCGGATCATAGGGGAAGAGGCCGATGGCAGCAGGTTATCTTGGGCGGCCAGGGCGAAGCACTCCTGCTCCTCCGGGCCCACAAGCAGTTCTATAAAAAGCACCAAGTGCTGGATCCGGCTGTTCTTGCCTCCCTTTAGCTGCCGGTTTTCCCGAGCCCTGGAAAACCCGGCCCACAGCCGTTAAATCTAAAAGGAGGCTAAAATCTGAGGCCCGTAGCCTCATTAACATATTGAAATTACTGAGCCGCCTCTCGAGAGCAGCTACTCGCCCGACCCCCAACCTGCCCCGGTTAAACCGGAAGTAGATATTTTGTCAGCATCCACCTCCTTAGTAAACACCGATACAAAGTACTCATTGAGTATTCTAGCCTTGCCCTGCGCCTCTAAGCATATATCACCTTCTTTGTCCCTAATAGGCCCCACCCCACCTCTTACTACCCGCTTACTGTTTACATGCCGGGAGAAGATTTTTGGGTTCCCTTTTATGTTAACCGCCATTTCTACTCTCATATTCTCTCTTTGCCAATCTTATTTTCATCTTCACTTCCCCTCTCAACTTATGTATTTGGTCTGGTTCTCCCTTGAAGAATTCACCTGACATTCATCATACACCAGTTTTTTTTGTTTCATCATCTTCTCAATCTCCCTCGTCATCCAAGGAGCCCTTGCTTTGGTTCCCTTACCCTTCCCTCTTGTTGGAATGTACCTAGCCTGTACTTGGAACATCTCCTCCTTAAAGATCACCCATTGTTCTGTTACAGATTTTCCTGTCAGTCTTTGGTTCCATTTTACTCTGGCTAGATCCTTTCGCATCCCATTGAAGTTAGCCCTATTCCAGTTTAGAAGTTCCACTCTAGATGGTTCCTTGCTCCTCTCCATTGCTAATCTAAATCTTATGATACCACGTTCACTAGTACCCAAGTGTTCTCCCACAGACACTTGGTTGGCCTGGCCCACCTCATTCCCCAGCACCAGATTCAGCAATGCCTCCTTCCTAGTTGGGCCAAGAACATACTGGTCAAGGAAATTCTCCTGAACACATTTCAGAAATTCCTCCCCCTCCTTTCCTTTTACCCTAGCATTATCCCAATCGATATTTGGGTAATTAAAGTCCCCCAATATCACCACTCTATAGCTCTTGCATATCTCTGCGATTTCCCTGCAGATTTGCTCCTCTACCTCCCTCTCACTATTTGGAGGCCTGTAGAATACTCCCAATAGCGTGATCATATCCTTTTTGCTCCTCAATTCTAACCAAATGGATTCTGTCCTTGTCCCCTCAAGAACATCCTCCCTTTCCAACACTACAATGTCTTCCTTAATCAGCACTGCCATCCCACCTCCCTTTTTTCCTTCTCTATCTTTTCTGAACACCTTGTACCCTTGAATATTAAGTGCCCAGTCCCCACCGTTTTTAAGCCATGTTTCCGTTATTGCCACAACATCATATTGCCACACGGCTAATTGTGCTTGTAGCTCACCAACCTTATTCACCACACTTTGTGCGTTTACGTACATGCATTCTAAACCCATTTTTGAATTTTTCGTAGTCTTTCTTAGTCTGCTCCTATCTAATATGGTACTACTTCTGCCTCCAGTACTACTTTCTTCTCCAGTACTATCCAACACACTCACTCTTTTATGCACCTTATTCCTCTTTTCTACTCCTATATGCTGGTGCCCATCCCCCGCCAAGCTAGTTTACAACCTCCCCAACAGCACTAGCAAACCTCCCCGCGAGAATATTGGTCCCGGCTCTGTTGAGGTGTAACCCGTTCGCTTGTACAGGTCCCACCTTCCCCAGAAATGGTCCCAATGCCTCAGGGCATTTAAGACAGAAAGGGGGGAGATAAACTAATGAAACTTAGAGAGGATAAATCCCTTAGATTGCAAACACACCTACAAAAAAAAGCAAGACAACAGATAGCAGAGGCACTATTATATATTGATAAAAATTCATTAGAAAAGGGAATAGTGCCAGAGGACTGGTGGACAGCTAATGTGATTCCTATATTTACAAAGGGAGATAGAACAAGTCCAGGAAACTGTAGACCAGTTCGCTTAACGTCAGTGGTAGGAAAGTTAACGGAAACTTTACTCAAAGATGTAATACAAAAACATCTAGAAACTGAAAATATAATGAAGAATAATCAGCATGGATTTCAAAAGGGAAGGTCTTGCTTGAAACGCCTTATTGAATTCTTTAAGAAGTAACAGAAAGAGTAGACAATGATAATGTAGTAGATGTAATATATTTGGACTTTCAAAAGGCCTTCAATAAGGTTTTGTATAGTCGACTCATTACTAAGGTCAGAGCATGTGGAGTCAGGGGCAAGATTGGATTCCTAGGATGGTAAAATTGTGCATGTCACTCCGCTATTTAAGAATGGTGAGAGAGGGAAACCAGGCAATTATCGACCAGTTAGCCTAACATTTGTTGTCGGGAAATTACTAGAGTCTATAATTAAGGATAGGGTGACTGAACACCATGAAGATTTTCAGCTGATCAGAGACAGTGAGCATGGATTTGTAAAGGGCAGGTCATGCTTGACAAACCTGATTGAATTTTTTGAAGAAGTGACTAAAGTAGTTGACAAGGAAATGTCTACGGATGTTATTTATATGGACTTACAGAAGGAATTTGATAAAGTCCCTCATAAGAGACTGTTAACTAAAGTTGAAGCCCATGGAACTGAACCAAATTATTGACCTGGTTAGGAAATTGGCTGAGTGGCAGGAGACAGAGAGTAGGGATAATGAGCAGGTACTCTAATTGGCAGGATATGACTAGTGGTGTCCTGCAAGGATCTGTGTTGGGGCCTCAAATATTCACCGTATTTATTAACAACTTAGATGATGGGATAGAAAGCCACCTATCCAAATTTGCCTATGACACAAAAATAGGCGGCATTGCAAGCAGTGCAGGTGAAAGCCTAACATTACAAAGAGGTATTGATAGATTAAGCGAATGGGCAAAACTGTGGTAAAAGGATTTCAACTTAGGCAAATGTGAGGTCATCCACTTTGGATCAAAAAAGGATCGAACAGGATACTTTCTAAATGGTGAAAAGGAAAAAATAGTGGAGGTCCAAAGAGGCTTGCGGGTCCAAGTACATCGATCATTAAAATGTCATCAACAGGTACAGAAAATAATCAAAAAGCTAATAGAATGCTGGCCTTTATATCTAAAGGACTAGAATACAAGGGGGTAGAAGTCATGCTGCAGCTATACAAAGCCCTGGTTAGACCACACCTGGAGTACTGTGAGCAGTTCTGGGCACCACACCTTAGGAAGGATATATTGGCCTTGGAGGGAGAGCAGCGTAGGTTTACCAGAATGATACCTGGTCTCCAAGTTCTGAAGGGGGAGGGCGAACAGTCAGAGGTTGTGGTTCACATTGATACCAAGACATGGGTAGAAAGAGGGATGAGGTCCTGCAACAAGAATTTAGGGAGCTAGGTAGCAGATTAAAAAGCAGGACCTCAAAGGTTGTAATCTCTGGATTACTCCCGGTGCCACATGCTAGTGAGTATAGGAATAGGAGGATAGAGCAGATGAATGCGTGGCTAAAGAGTTGGTGCAGGAGGGAGGGCTTTAGTTTCCTGGATTACTGGGTCTGCTTCTGGGGAAGGTGGGACCTGTACAAGTCGGACGGGTTGCACCTGAACCGGAAAGGGGCCAACATCCTTGCGGGGATGTTTGCTAGTACTGTTGCGGGGGGGGTTTAAACTAACTTGGCAGAGGGATGGGATAAGGAGTAGAGCTATAGTAGGGGGTGATGCACAGCCAAATATAGAGGAAAAAACAAGTCAGCCTGGAAGGCAGAGCAAATATGTAACGGCACAAAGGAGTATGGCAAGGCTGGATGGCATTTATTTTAATGCAAGGAGTCTTGCAAGTAAGGCAGATGAATTGAAGGTGTTGATGAACACATGGGAGTATGATATTGTTGCTATCACAGAGACATGGTTGAGGGAGGGCAGGACTGGCAGCTCAATATTCCGGGGTATAGAATCTTCAGGCGAGACAGAGGGGGGTGTAAAAGAGGAGGGGGTGTCGCAATATTAATCAAGGAGTCAATTACTGCTGTAAGGAGGGATGATATTTCAGCAGGTTCCTCTAATGAGGCCATATGGGTAGAACTTAAAAACAAAAAGGGGCAAGCACTTTGCTGGGAGTGTACTATAGGCCCCCAAACAGTCAGGGGGAGATAGAGGAACAGATATGTAGACAAATCTCAGAGAAGTGTAGAACTAATAGGGTAATAACAGTAGGGGATTTCAACTTCCCCAATATTAACTGGGATAGTCAGAGTGTGAAAGGCTGAGAGAGTGTGAAATTCTTAAAGCGCATCCAGGAGAGCTTTTTGAGCCAGTTCCGGTGTCCTGGCCAATATTTATCCCTCAATCAACATCGCTAAAAACAGAATTATGGTCATTATCACATTGCTGTTTGTGGGAGCTTGCTGTGTGCAAATTGGCTGCCGCGTTTCCTACTTTACAATAGTGATTAATCTTCAAAAGAACTTCATTGGTTGTAAATCACTTTGGGATGTCCCGAGGTAATTTCAGGCGCTCTATAAATGTCTTACTTTCTTTCTGTCAAACACATGCATATACTTCCCAGATTGCAGTCAGATACTTCCCAGAACACATTTGCGTTCCCATAATACATTCATGTGTTTCCCAAAACACATTCATATAGAACATCCCAGAAAAAAAAATCATATACTTCCCAGATCATGTTCATGTACTTCACAGACCACATTCCTATACTTCCCATTTATATACTTCCCAGTATACATTCCGAGAACAGATTCATATACTTCCCTGAACAGATTAATGTATTTCCCAGAGCACTTTCATGTACCCAGATCCCATTCATCATACTTAGAATGTGGAACTCACTAACACAAGGAGCAGTTGTGGAGAATAACATAGATGAATTTCAGGGGATGCGACATAAACACATGAGGGAGAAAGGAGTCGAAGGTTATGCTGATATGGTTAGATGAAGAGGGGTGGGAGGAGGCTCGTGTGGAGGATAAACACTGACATAGACCTGTTGGGCCAAATGGCCTGTTTCTGTGCTGTACATGTCGTGTAATTCTATGTAATGTAATAGAAACCTTTATAAATCACCAGATTCAGCCTCAGCTGCAGTATTGTCTCAAATTCTGGTCCCCACACTTTAGGAAGGATGTCACAGCCTTGGAAAGGGTGCAGAGGAGATTTACTAGAACGGTACCAGGAATGAGGGACTTCAGTTAGGTGGTGAGGTTAGAGAAGCTGGAGGTGTTCAGTTTAGAGCAGAGAAGGCTAAGGGGAGATTTAATAGAGGCATACAAAATCATGAAGGGTTTTGATAGAGTAAATAAGGAGCAACTGTTTCCACTGGCAGAAGTGTCGATAATCAGAGGACACAAACTTAAGGAAATTGGCAAAAGAGTCAGAGGTTAGATTTGCAGAATTTTTTTTTATGCAGCGAGTAATTATGACCTGGAATGCACAGCCTGCAAGGATGGTGGAAGCAGATTCAATTGTAACTTTCAAAAAGAATTGGTTAAATACTTGAAGGGGAGAAAATTGCAAGGCTATGTGGAAAGAGCAGGGCAGTGGGACTAATTGGATAGTTCTTTCAAAGAGCCGGCACAGGCACGATGGGCTGAATGGCCTCCTTCTGTGCTGTACGATTCTATGATTCTATCAGGGAATTCCTATAATAAGTAATCCTTCTTCAGTATTTGGCATTTACACAGCTGGTACCTTACCAAAGTTGTCTTTTGATGAGCGCTGTATCGCACCCAATGTTAATCCCTCAATGTAACTATCTGTGTCTTCCAGGATTATTCCCATGGCCTGGTGGTTGATAGAGTAAGGGTGATTTTAAAATGCTATTAAAATGTTCAGAACTCAAATGTCAGAGCATTGGAATCACCATGGAACTCCATGGAACCATTCAGGTTACAGCACAGAAGGAAGCCATTTGGACCATGTGTCTGTGTCAGCACTGGGCGAGATATGATTTAATCATAGAATCATAGAAATATTGGGAGTCCCACCAGCAACAGAACAGAATTGCCCATGGAAAACCAAAAAACTTGCTTGAGAGATGGAAGAAATTAGGCGGTTACCATAACGGTCCTCTGTAGTTTTTGTAGGTGCCTGATCGTGTTGTACCTTTGTTTGCGCTCCCAAACCTTTACACAGGCAAGCTGCAGATGATCCAGAAAAACCTGCAGCAGCCACTGGCCCTGGAATTCCTGTGTCCCCAACAGGTTCGGCTGCACGGCTGCTCAGGATCACCAAGTCTTCTTCCTCATGAGGGGTCAGCTGTCTGTTACCAGAGGGACCACAACTCATGACCTGAGATTCTGGGTGGTTATGGCTCACTTCCTCCCGTGAGAGAGAAGAGAAGAAGACATGAGTTCTGTAGTGAAGGCTGGACTGGCATTCTGATTGAGGCATGTGCCTCACTGTATTTATATTAATCTGCTTTTCCCGACCCAACACCATTGTGGGAGCACCAACAACACAAGGACTGCAGCAATTCAAGAAGAGGGCCCACCACCACCTTCTGAGGGCTATTGGGGATGGGCAATAAATACGACTTTGCGCATGCGCAAAATTTAACATTGGAAAAGCGGGTCCCGGGCTGGGCTGGACCGGCAGAGAGCTGCGCGGCCGTTAGAGGGAGCATTGGTCAGGAGCCCACTGTTTGCTGCCATTTTTGTGCCTGCTCATTTTACTTTTGTCACTAAGAGATGGAAAGACATTTTGTCAATGCTAGTTTGATGATCACGTTAGATTTTGTGTCTTGTGGAAACATTTGAATCGTGTTTTACAGAGAGTGAAAAACCTGCTTTAAGAAATTATGTTAAAATCTACCTTCTGTTCCAAAAATATCTTTCATCGAATTGATAAATACATTCCTGCTTGTCCATTAAATGAGAGGCTTGATACAGTCCCATCATCAAATTATCTCAGCAATATTCCCATAATTAGTGATGTGTATCAGGAAATGGAAGTTTTATTGCCTCCGAAATAATGTCCCTTTGTTTGCAAAGCTTCATGGCTTAATACACCAATCCGAATCTTCGCACCTTACACCAAACCATATTCCCATTTGATTTCCAGATATTCATTTGTTTGCCTAATATAAAATTTGGGAACCAATCATTTAACCCCTTTTTGACCTGATTAAATAAAGACCTTCAATCATACTACACGGAATTTCCTTTGAGATCAATTGTTCCTTATAGTTTTTGTTGTTCCCACAATTAGTAGCCCAATTAGGAAAGGCAGTCACAAATGACTGGTCATCTTTTTTGAATAGTGCCATGGGATCTTTTATATCCACCTGAGAGGGGAGATGAGGAGTTGGTTTAATGTCTCATCTGAAAGACGGCACCTTTAACAGTGTAGCACTCTCTCAGTACTGCACTGGAGTGTCAGCCTGAATTACACGCTCAACTCTCTGGAAGGGATGAAAGGTCATCGACCTGAAACGTTAACTCTCTTTCTCTCTCCACGGATGCTGCCTGGCCTGCTGAGTTTTTCCAGCGTTTTCTGTTGTTATTTCGGATTTCCAGCATCCGCAGTATTTTGCTATCGTAGTCACAAATGACATCCTGTGTGACTGTGACAAAGGTAAACTATTGCTCCTCGACCTTCTCGACCTGTACATGGTTTGACATGGCCTTTGACATGGTTGACCACTCCATCCTTCTCCAGCAACTCTCCACCGTCGTCCAGCTGGGTGAGACTGCACTCGCCTGGAACCAGAATCTGCAGGAGATCCGAGC
>JASTWF010000466.1:0-77119 GCA_030390025.1 Squalus acanthias
CAGAGTATTCATCGAGTTAGCCTAACATCTGTCATTGGGAAAATGCTGGAATCCATTATTAAGGAAGTAATAGCAGGACATTTAGAAAATCTTAATACAATCAAGCAGAGTCAACATGGTTTTATGAAAGGGAAATAGCGTTTGACAAATTTACTAGAGTTCTTTGAGGATGTAATGAGCAGGGTATTTAAAGGGGAACCAGTAGATGTAGTGTATTTGGATTTCCAGAAGGCATTCGATAAGGTGTCACATAAAAGGTTACTGC
Organism: Squalus acanthias; assembly: GCA_030390025.1. Taxonomy (NCBI): domain Eukaryota; kingdom Metazoa; phylum Chordata; class Chondrichthyes; order Squaliformes; family Squalidae; genus Squalus; species Squalus acanthias. The sequence goes on from JASTWF010000466.1 coordinate 266, forward strand.
ACAAGATAAGAGCTCACGGGGTTGTGGGTAATATATTAGCGTGGATAGAGGATTGGCTAACTAAGAGAAAACAGAGAGTTGGGAAAAATGGGTCATTTTCAGATTGGCAAACTGTAACTAGTGGGGTGCCACAGGAATCAGTGCTGGGGCCTCAACTATTTACAATCTATATTAATGACTTGGATGAAGGGACCGAGTGTACTGTAGCCAAAATTGCTGATGATACAAAGATAAGTGGGAAAGCAAGTTGTGAAGAGGACACAAAGGCCGCGATTTTAATGGAGGAGGCGGGTTGGAGGCGGGTTGGAGTCGGGTTGGAGGCGGGTTGGAGTCGGGTTGGAGTCGGGTTGGAGTCGGGTTGGAGTCGGGTTGGAGGCGGGTTGGAGTCGGGTTGGAGTCGGGTTGGAGTCGGGTTGGAGTCGGGTTGGGGGCGGGTTGGAGTCGGGTTGGGGGCGGGTTGGGGTCGGGTTGGAGTCGGGTTCGAGTCGGGTTGGAGTCGGGTTGGAGTCGGGTTGGAGTCGGGTTGGAGGCGGGTTCGAGTCGCGTTTGTCGTCGGGTTGGAGTCGGGTTGGAGGCGGGTGGGAGTCGGGTTGGAGTCGGGTTGGAGGCGGGTTGGAGTCGGGTTGAGTCGGGTTGGAGTCGGGGTTGGAGTCGGGTTGGAGTCGGGTTGGAGTCGGGTTGGAGTCGGGTTGGAGTCGGGTTCGAGTCGGGTTGGAGTCGGGTTGGAGTCGGGTTGGAGTCGGGTTGGAGTCGGGTTGGAGGCGGGTTCGAGTCGCGTTTGTCGTCGGGTTGGAGTCGGGTTGGAGGCGGGTGGGAGTCGGGTTGGAGGCGGGTTGGAGTCGGGTTGGAGTCGGGTTGGAGTCGGGTTGGAGTCGGGTTGGAGGCGGGTTGGAGTCGGGTTGGAGTCCGGTTGGAGTCGGGTTGGAGTCGGGTTGGAGTCGGGTTGGAGTCGGGTTGGAGTCGGGTTGGAGTCGGGTTGGAGTCGGGTTGGAGGCGGGTTGGAGTCGGGTTGGAGTCGGGTTGGAGGCGGGTTGGAGTCGGGTTGGAGGCGGGTTGGAGTGGGGTTGGAGTGGGGTTGGAGTCGGGTTGGAGTCGGGTTGGAGTCGGGTTGGAGTCGGGTTGGAGTCGGGTTGGAGTCGGGTTGGAGTCGGGTTGGACTCGGGTTGGAGTCGGGTTGGAGTCGGGTTGGAGTCGGGTTGGAGGCGGGTTGGAGGCGGGTTGGAGTCGGGTTGGAGTCGGGTTGGAGTCGGGTTGGAGGCGGGTTGGAGTCGGGTTGGAGTCGGGTTGGAGGCGGGTTGGAGTCGGGTTGGAGGCGGGTTGGAGTCGGGTTGGAGTCGGGATGGAGTCGGGTTGGAGTCGGGTTGGAGTCGGGATGGAGTCGGGTTGGAGTCGGGTTGGAGTCGGGTTGGAGTCGGGTTGGAGTCGGGTTGGAGGCGGGTTGGAGGCGGGTTGGAGTCGGGTTGGAGTCGGGTTGGAGTCGGGTTGGAGTCGGGTTGGAGCCGGGTTGGAGTCGGGTTGGAGCCGGGTTGGAGGCGGGTTGGAGGCGGGTTGGAGTCGGGTTGGAGGCGGGTTGGAGTCGGGTTGGAGTCGGGTTGGAGTCGGGTTGGAGTCGGGTTGGAGTCGGGTTGGAGGCGGGTTGGAGTCGGGTTGGAGTCGGGTTGTAGGCGGGTTGGAGTCGGGTTGGAGTCGGGTTGGAGGCGGGTTGGAGTCGGGTTGGAGGCGGGTTGGAGTCGGGTTGGAGGCGGGTTGGAGGCGGGTTGGAGTCGGGTTGGAGGCGGGTTGGAGTCGGGTTGGAGTCGGGTTGGAGGCGGGTTGGAGTCGGGTTGGAGTCGGGTTGGAGTCGGGTTGGAGGCGGGTTGGAGTCGGGTTGGAGTCGGGTTGGAGGCGGGTTGGAGTCGGGTTGGAGTCGGGTTGGAGTCGGGTTGGAGTCCGGTTGGAGTCGGGTTGGAGGCGGGTTGGAGGCGGGTTGGAGTCGGGTTGGAGGCGGGTTGGAGTGGTGTTGGAGTGGGGTTGGAGTCGGGTTGGAGTCGGGTTGGAGGCGGGTTGGAGTCGGGTTGGAGGCGGGTTGGAGTGGTGTTGGAGTCGGGTTGGAGGCGGGTTGGAGTCGGGTTGGAGTCGGGTTGGAGGCGGGTTGGAGTCGGGTTGGAGTCGGGTTGGAGGCGGGTTGGAGGCGGGTTGGAGTCGGGTTGGAGTCGGGTTGGAGGCGGGTTGGAGTCGGGTTGGAGGCGGGTTGGAGTCGGGTTGGAGTCGGGTTGGAGTCGGGTTGGAGTCGGGTTGTAGGCGGGTTGGAGTCGGGTTGGAGTCGGGTTGGAGTCGGGTTGGAGTCGGGTTGGAGTCGGGTTGGAGTCGGGTTGGAGGCGGGTTGGAGTCGGGTTGGAGTCGGGTTGGAGGCGGGTTGGAGTCGGGTTGGAGGCGGGTTGGAGTCGCGTTTGTCATCGGGTTGGAGTCGGGTTGGAGTCGGGTTGGAGTCGGGTTGGAGGCGGGTTGGAGTCGGGTTGGAGTCGGGTTGGAGTCGGGTTGGAGTCGGGTTGGAGTCGGGTTGGAGTCGGGTTGGAGTCCGGTTGGAGTCGGGTTGGAGTCGGGTTGGAGGCGGGTTGGAGGCGGGTTGGAGGCGGGTTGGAGGCGGGTTGGAGTCGGGTTGGAGTCGGGTTGGAGTCGGGTTGGAGGCGGGTTGGAGTCGGGTTGGAGTCGGGTTGGAGTCGGGTTGGAGTCGGGTTGGAGTCGGGTTGGAGTCGGGTTGGAGTCGGGTTGGAGTCGGGTTGGAGGCGGGTTGGAGTCGGGTTGGAGTCCGGTTGGAGTCGGGTTGGAGGCGGGTTGGAGGCGGGTTGGAGTCGGGTTGTAGTCGGGTTGGAGGCGGGTTGGAGGCGGGTTGGAGGCGGGTTGGAGGCGGGTTGGAGTCGGGTTGGAGTCGGGTTGGAGTCGGGTTGGAGTCGGGTTGGAGTCGGGTTGGAGTCGGGTTGGAGGCGGGTTGGAGTCGGGTTGGAGTCGGGTTGGAGTCGGGTTGGAGTCGGGTTGGAGGCGGGTTGGAGGCGGGCTGGAGGCGGGCTGGAGTCGGGTTGGAGGCGGGTTGGAGTCGGGTTGGAGGCGGATTGGAGTCGGGTTGGAGTCGGGTTGGAGGCGGGTTGGAGGCGGGTTGGAGTCGGGTTGGAGGCGGGTTGGAGGCGGGTTGGAGTCGGGTTGGAGGCGGGTTGGAGTCGGGTTGGAGTCGGGTTGGAGGCGGGTTGGAGTCGGGTTGGAGTCGGGTTGGAGGCGGGTTGGAGTCGGGTTGGAGGCGGGTTGGAGTCGGGTTGGAGTCGGGTTGGAGTCGGGTTGGAGGCGGGTTGGAGGCGGGTTGGAGTCGGGTTGGAGGCGGGTTGGAGTCGGGTTGGAGTCGGGTTGGAGGTGGGTTGGAGTCGGGTTGGAGTCGGGTTGGAGGCGGGTTGGAGTCGGGTTGGAGGCGGGTTGGAGTCGGGTTGGAGGCGGGTTGGAGTCGGGTTGGAGTCGGGTTGGAGTCGGGTTGGAGGCGGGTTGGAGTCGGGTTGGAGTCGGGTTGGAGTCGGGTTGGAGTCGGGTTGGAGGCGGGTTGGAGTCGGGTTGGAGGCGGGTTGGAGTCGGGTTGGAGGTGGGTTGGAGTCGGGTTGGAGTCGGGTTGGAGGCGGGTAGGAGGCGGGTTGGAGTCGGGTTGGAGTCGGGTTGGAATCGGGTTGGAGGCGGGTTGGAGTCGGGTTGGAGTCGGGTTGGAGGCGGGTTGGAGTCGGGTTGGAGTCGGGTTGGAGTCGGGTTGGAGTCGGGTTGGAGGCGGGTTGGAGTCGGGTTGGAGTCGGGTTGGAGTCGGGTTGCCTGGTGGGCGGGTTCCGGGCCTGCTGCCAGTTTCAGCCGCTCCCAAATTAAAATTTTAATTTAATTGGCCTCTTAAGTGCCGTGGTGCTCTGGCCAGTCCAATGACTGGGATTGGGTCTGTTAGTCGCCTCTGATGGCGGCATTACTGTAGAAGTTTTTAAGGGTCCCATGCAGCCTCAGCCTTTCATTTCTCATTTCTGCTGGCCACAATGAGTGGTGGAAAACTGAAGGCTGCTCCACATTTCAATGACTCTCTCCAAGCTCTTGTGGAGGGAGTAAGAGGGCACACGAAGATTCTGTTCCCTCCCGATGGCCGGAGGAAGCCTCCTCAGCAGACCAAGGCAGCCTGGCTTCACATTACTGATGAGGTCAGCGCAAGGTCCATTTGTTCACGCACCTGGGTCCAGTGCCGGAAACGGTTTCATGATCTTCTGCGATCAGCAAAAGTGAGTATCCCATCACACTTACCTTCAATCTGCTTCCCTTCTCTTCTCATCACCAGCACTCTGCTTTGTAAGCCTGCTCCTCCACATCCCACCTTACCCTTACTTCCCTTGCACCCTTACCTATCCATCTCTCTCTCTGTACTGAATTACTTTACCATCCTACTATGCACCCCTCACACTCGCTCTCACTGTTACGCAATGACAACAACTAACAACGCACAGGGATCCAGCTTCCTCTTGGCACCTCACTCCATCTTGGTCTCCCTCTAAGCTTCTATGTTATGGATTCTTCACAGTCACTCCATCACTCTTGCTGAAACTCCACTTGTGTCCCTCCTTGCAGGAAAAGATAGCCCACAATAAGAGGGAGAGACCAAAGACAGGAGGAGGGGCTCCATCCTTGGCGACATTGACAAGTGCTGAGGAGGCTGCACACAAAATCGTTGGAGGTGGCGAGGAGCTGGAAGTGGGGGACGGATAGACGGGCGCACTAGACTAAGCTGGTGACAGAATAGAGTTTCATCCCTCTCATTTAGATTTCATGATTGACTGCAATGGCATATGATGTTCATAGAGATTCACTTTGTATCATCTGCACAATAGGATGTGCCTGCTACCTAAAAATCAGATGTCTAACTCATGCCTTTACTCTCCCACAGGATCATCATGCGCCCCCCTCCCCACTGTCCAAGAGGAAGAGCCGGACGACTCCTCAGGGAACCTGCAGCCTCTAAGGGAGCAGTGTCACTGGGACTTAGCGCACCCAGCACCAGCGCAGATACGCACAACTCGGCAGGGCCTTCGCAACATAGAGTAGTATTGTCACCTGGTGTATCACAGCTCACAAGTGAGCATCAGCAGATGGTGGAAAGAGCGGTGGAGAGTCCTCGTCGGAGGTCACAGGACCCTCCTAGCTCTGCTCAGCTGCATGTAGACGCTGTGCCTAGGGTCATCCAGAAAGAAAGTGGTGCTGTAACTCCAAGAACAAGTGCAGGAGTCTCTGACAGGGTTTGCCTCCCGGGTAACTGCGAATTTGGAGAGAATGGAGGAGTCCATCTCGAACATGAGTGCTGCCTTTGCGGAGGCAATGGCGCATCAACGTGCCGCCATGGAGAGGGTGGCAATCTCCTTGGAGGACATAAGTCGTCAGACACACGAGAACATGGTGACTCTTCTCAATAGATGGTCTGCTATGGAGGATAGATGGGCATCTATTGAGGAGAGACACCAGAGGTACATGGACATCCACGGTATGAGGATTGTCAGTACTGAGACGGGTCCTCATGGCCCCACTGATGTGCAGCAAGGTGCTCTCCAGCCACTTGCTAGCACTGAAGTGCGGGTGACCCATGAGAGGGATGTTGGTGGCAGACATCAAGGAAGTGTGGGCTCCTCTCCAAGGGCTCACATGACCATGCCACTCGGTCAGAGCCCCAGAGTCCTCACCCAACTGAGATGGCCATCTCAGCCCCTGCACAGCCGCAGGAAGAGCAGACTGTTGCAGAGCCCTCCCAGGCTCCCAAACCCAGAGGACACCTGCCAAAGGCGTCTAAGCAGGCGCAGCATCAAAGTGAGCAAGGTGCCTTTGCATCTGCTGAAGCCACAGGGGAAGCACCACGTAGAAGCACGCGTAAGAGGAAGCTAACACACAAATAGTCACAAGGGTAGTCACTTGGGTGTTTTGTTGTTGTATATTTGCCATTGTCATCCTTTTGTGATTGTATCAAACAAAAGTGATTGCAAACAGTTGAAATTCTGGTCTATGTGTTCTGGGAAATGGAAGTTGCACACTGAGGGCTCAGGGCGACTTGCATTTGTAATGATGATGGTGAAAGTGATAGGAAAGCACCGTTTAATGGAGAGATGATGTATGGCGTTTTAAGAAGGTCGTCCACATATTCATAGCCATATGCTAGCCACCTGTGGTTGAAGCATAAGCTTACGCGAATCTGGTATGGATGAGTGCATCCCGTGCGTGATGGCCAGCAATGAGCTCGAGTGCTGCTGCATTGGCCACATCCGGCCCCGCAAGGCATGCCTCCTCCTCGTCCTCCTCTTCTTCCGAGGATGCTCTGCGCTGAGCCACTTGTTCCTCAGGGAGCACTAAGCCACGCTGCTGTGCGATGTTGTGCAGGGCACAGCAGACGACGATGATTCTGGACACCATGGCTGGTGCATACTGCAGGGCTCCACCAGATCTGTCGAGGCATCGGAATCACATTTTGAAAAAGCTGATGGTTTGCTCTATGATGCTTCTGGTGGAAAGGTGGCTCACATTGTACCGCTCCTCAGCCTCGTTTGATGGCCTCATCAGTGTCATGAGCCACTTTTTCAGGGGATAGCCCTTGTCGCCAAGTAGCGATCCGGAAAGTTGGGTTGGCGGATTGAAGAGCTGAGGCAAATAGACTGCCGCAGGATGAATGAGTCATGGCAACTGCCAGGGTACTTGGCGCAAACATTCATGATGATGTTCCTGTGGTTACACACCAGCTGGACATTAAAGGAGTGGAATCCCTTGCGGTTGACAAATACAGCTGGGTTGTGATGGGGTGCCCTAATGGCCACATGTATACAGTCTATGACGCCCTGCACCCTTGGGAAGCCTGCCACATTTGCAAAGCCAACCGCACACAAGGTTACACTTGCTTCATCTGTGGAGAAGTGGATGTAATTGTGCGCCTTTGCAAAGAGGGCATCGGTAGCCTGCGTGATGCAGGCATGTGCGGCCGACTGGGAGATGCCGCTGATGTCTGCAGATGATCCCTGGAAGGAGCCCGAAGCAAAGAAGTTGAGTGTGTGGTGACTTTGACAGCCACTCGTAAGGAGTGTCCACACGCTCCTCTGGGCTCCAGGTGTTGGTGCAGCATTGCGCAGATGTCAGCGACAATGTCTCGCGGAAGACTCTGCCTCCTTTGGCACTACTGCTCACTCATGTTCAGGAAGCTCATCCTCTGCCTGTAAAGCCAGTGTTGGGGGTTTCTCCTGCGGCGAGGTGCAGGCCTGCGCTGATGCTCTCTGCCCTGTGCATCATCAGGTGGCTGAGGAGAAGGTTGGTGCTTCTGCTGTTGGTGCTGCTGCTGTGCCTGTCTGCGCTGCTGCCGTGGCTGCTGTTCCTCCGAATCTGACGACCAGGATGAGAGGATATAAATGGTTCCCATACCGCTGGTATGTATCTCAGTGGAGGAATGGAGGTTGTGTGCGCTCAGACAAAGTGGCCAGAGGGTATTCCAAAGAGGTCACACAGTCACACAGATTGATTTCAGCCTCAACACTCACAAGATTAGTAAAGCTGCAAAATGTCTCCCAAGCCTTAAAGCACTAAGTTGTGGCATGTGAAAGAATGAGAGATTGCAGGACCGCTTTTAAGTTGTTCGAGCAGCTGGCAACAATTCAGGTCCTCGCTCAACCCAGCTCGATTCACCTGGCGTGTTTTTAGGAAGGCAGGCAGCATGGTGAAAAACCTCCAAAATAAGATCAGGCGTTTAAAATAGGATTATCCAGGCAGTTAACAAGCTATTAACTGCCTCTCCCTCCGTTTAGGTCAGCGCAGTTCGGGAGCGGCTGACCTGACACTTGCTAAAGTTGCATGGAGGCGGGTTCGCAGCCCGTCCCCAGTTTTTCCGATTTTCGCAACAGACCCGCCTCCAAACCCGCCCTAAGCGCTATTAAATTTGCGACCAAAGAGTCTGCAAAGGGCTATAGATAGGTTAAGTGAGTGGGCAAAAATTTGGCAGATGGAGTATAATGTGGGAAAATGTGAGGTTATCCACTTTGGTAAGAAAAATAAAAAAGCAAATTATTATTTAAATGGGGAGAGACTACAAAATGCAGCGGTACAGAGGGATCTGGGGGTCCTCGTACATGAAACACAAAAAGTTAGCATGCAGGTACAGCAAGTAATTAGGAAGGCAAATCGAATGCTGGCCCTTGCAAGGGGGATGGAGTATAAAAGTAGGGAAGTCTTGCTACAACTGAACAGGGCACTGGTGAGACCACATCTGGAGTACTGCGTGCAGTTTTGGTCTCCTTATTTAAGGAGGGATATACTTGCATTGGAGGCAGTTCAGAGAAGGTCACTAGGTTGATTCCTGAGATGAAGGGGTTGTCTTATGAAGAAAGGTTGAGCAGCTTGGGCCTATACTCATTGGAGTTTAGAAGAATGAGAGGTGATCTTATTGAAACAGATAGGGGAAAAATTCGGTTGATTAGCGCCTCCCGTTAGTGCCCTAAGAGGGCGCTAACAGGGCGCAAAGCAACTAGCGCCCGAGCGCAGCGATGTTTGCGCCGCTCGCGAAATTGACCAGACATTTTGCGGCGGCGTTAAACACTACCACCACGATCTCCTGTGCCCGCAGATCGTGATGTCAGTCGAGCGTGCAGTGCCCCAGTAGCGCCCCGGACCGGATGTTGAGTCGCGCCCCCTGCCTTAGCGCCTGCCGCTAGGAACGACAGGTAGAGGGGAACGCTTTCAAGTCGGGAAGGGGCTTGGGGAGTGCTATTTAAAGGCGGGTGCTTCCTGCCTTTTCTTGTCGGCAAAATTTTTGGTTTTAATGCTGTCCTAAGGAGTTTTGGCCCTCAGCACCACTTTTGAGGTTCCTAAGTGCCGAGCTCTTTCTCTGGGCCTATCCATTAGTGCTTCCACACAATTGCTTGTGACCTTTTGAGGTCACTCCAGGCCGAGATTCAAGGCTGCAATGAGCAGGGTGTGGCTGACCAGCAAGATGACCCCTCCCCTTTAAGAACTGGATGGCGCCAGTGTGTCTGGCTTCCATGGTAATTGGCATCGCCTGAGCTTCGGTAGCGTTCTGAGGTCGCGCTTCGCTCCCTGACGTTTGCGCCTTAAGAGAGGTGTGTAGCGCCTGATTTAGCGCTCAAATCACCTCATGGGGCGATAGAGGCGAATTTTGCAGTCGGAGGTGATAATTAGCGCCAGAAGCTAAACTTTGCACCCGGCCGATATTAGCGCCCCAAAATGGGCGAAACCGAATTTCTCCCCCATAAGATTCTGAGGAGGCTTGACAGGGTAGATGCAGGGAGGTTGTTTCCCCTTGTGGGGGAATCTAGAATGAGGGAGCATAGTTTCAGAGTAAGGGGTCGCCCATTTAAAACGGAGATGAGGAGGAATTTCTTCTCCCAGAGGTTCGTGAATCTTTGGAATTCTCTATCTCAGAGAGCTGTGAAGGCGGAGTCATTCAATATATTCAAGGCGGAGATAGACAGATATTTGAGCTACAGGGGAGTCAAGGGTTATGGGGAGTGGGCGGGAAGGTGGAGTTCAGGCCAAGATCAGATCAGCCATGATCTTATTGAATGGCGGAGCAGGCTCGAGGGGCCAAATGGCCTACTCCTGCTCCTATTTCTTATGTTCTTTTAAGTGAATGGGCAAAACTGTTGCAAATGGATTTCAATGTAGGATAGAACAGGATACTTTCTAAATGGTAAAAAAGCTAAAAACAGTGGATATCCAAAGAGACTTGGGGGTTCAGGTACATAGATCATTAAAATGTCATGAACAGGTACAGAAAATAATCAAAAAGGCTAATGGAATGCTGGCCTTTATATCTAGAGGACTAGAGTACAAGGGGGTAGAAGTTATGCTGCCGCTGTACAAAACTCTGGTTAGACCACACCTGGAGTACTGTGAGCAATTCTGGGCACCACACCTTAGGAAGGATATATTGGCCTTGGAGGGAGTGCAGTGTAGATTTACCAGAATAATACCCGGACTTCAAGGGTTAAATTACGAGGAGAGATTACACAAATTAGGGTTGTATTCCCTAGAATTTAGAAGGTTAAGGGGTGATCTGATCGAAGTTTTCAGGATTGTGGTCGAAGCTTGGAACTCTCTTCCACAAACGGCAATTGATGCTAGATCAATTGTTAATTTTAAATCTGAGATTGATAGCTTTTTGTTAACCAAAGGTATTAAGGGATATGGGGCAAAGGTGGGTATATGGAGTTGGATCGCAGATCAGCCTTGATCTCATTGAATGGTGGAACAGGCTCGAGAGGGTTGAATGGCCTCCTCCTGTTCCTACGTTCCTACTAGTAAAAGCGGTATGTGTTCAGTACAAGTAGTTTATTTCTGTTGGTGGGTTTCTGGTAACAGTATCATTTCAATTTTATTTAAACTCACTGAACAATTTGCAGATTTTAGGGTAAAAGTTGTATTGCTTACATCTATATCCGCTGCTTGCTCTCAATGTTCAATACAAATGGGATCCTTTCACAGTGAAATAGGCTCCTGTGCATGCTTTCACTAAGTGTCAAATTTTCGTCCGTAATTGCTGGACAGTTGGTGGGCAATTAGCCAAACTCTGCGCCAGCAATGAGTATTCCCCCATTGGTGCGGATCACCTGTCAAGGCGTACCTTGACAGATCGCAAGTTCGGGATTCAGCGCATGCACTTGCCCGAACTTGCGGTATATTTCAAAGACGGTATGACGGCGTACTCTCAGAGTACACCGTCATACCCACCACAAAATTTGCCCCCTTGTTTTTTGGTCTACTCTCTTGGTTACTTTTCTACCTGTGGAAATGAACAACACAGCCCTTCTTTGTTGCACAGCCTGCAGCAGCAAGTTGATGTTGTCATTGTCAAAATGGGCTGTCCCAGCCTTCTGGAGCAGGAAGATTAGTCACCGGGGAAGACACATTAGAGGCGGCGAGAATATCAGAGACATGCAAAGCAAAGCTTCAGGCAGGAAAAAATGGATTTTAACAATTTAAAACATGCAGGAGCAGCTGAAATCATATCAAACTCTGCTTCCAGAAGCCTGCAACATCAACAGCAGCTACTGTCAAGTGCCCTCCTGCACTAGTGCCTTGAATGTAGCTGCTGCCTTTAAGGCACCCCTAGTCTCTGTATTTCCTCCTGCCTGTTGGGCTTTACCCAGCAGTGCACAAACTATATTTAGTGAGCCCTGAGAGAAAGAAAGAAAAACTTGCATTTTTATAGCACCTTTCACAACCTCAGAATGTCCCAAAGTGCTTTACAGGACCTTTCAGGAGTGAAATTAGGAAACACTTCTACACACAAAGGGTGGTAGAAGTTTGGAACTCTCTTTTGAAATGTAGTCAATGTCATAATGTAGGAAGTTCAGGCGCTGAATTCAAGGTTCCGGCGGAGCTCGTTCACCGTGTGCTCCACCCACAGTAAACTCAAGAAGTGCAGTGCAGTTAATTGTTAGACCTGGGATACCCTAACTCAAACACAGCTGAGCATAACAAAGCAGGTTTCATTTCCTAGGAGACCTCAATCTGCTTAAAGGAACATTCATGCGGCCACATTAGTGAGAAAAAAGGTTGTTGAAAAAAATCTTCAAACCATAATTGTCTGTTTCACTGTTCCTGATACACGTACTCTCTTTTATCCCTAACACCCATGTTGGTTTTTTTTTCTGAATAACAGATTTGGAATTTTCAATACCTGGAACACAACGAGTTGGACATTTTATAGTCTTGGATAGATCATCTGATGAAGACGGTAATTATTTTGTCCTTTTATTTCGCTGTGATGTTTCTTCAGTCAAGGGAGACAATGCTGTTTGCCATGAAGCATGGAACAGTAGGATTAGATGTAGCATTTCTAGAGTTGGGTTCATGTACTGGTTTCTTCCTCACTTTTTATGTACGTGTGGGCCATGAGGTGGTGAAACCAGATTAATCCCCTCAATGGTGTGAGGAACAGTGTCTACACAGTGCCATGGACTTGTGTGATTAAAACAACAGTTATTACTGTATCTCCAATCTACCTGAACCTGTGGAGTGACTTAGTACAATAGGGTAGATATTGGATGTCATAAATGCCCACTTGTTTTCCACAAGGGCAAAAAAAATGACCAATTTCACCGGGATGCTCTAAGGGCCCGCAATCGATCCCCTTCCATTCATCTTCTGCCCCTCACCCACGCCCCCACCTCCCCAGGACTTAATTGAGCCTCTGCCAGCAAGGCAGCAAGCCCAAATTTCATCTGACAGAGCGAGCTGCCTCTGGAAGGAATCTAAAGGATGGAGGAATATAAAAACTACCAGTCAGCCATATTGGAAATTATAAGTAAGAGAGTTCAGTATTTACCTAATATTAGAAATTAACAGCAAGATTGTTTAGTCATGTTCAGTGACCTGAAAGTATCCAAGAACACTTTAGTGAAAATACAGAGATGTCGATACAGGCAGTCACAGATACACAAATACACAGGGAACATAATAATTTGTGGAATTAAATTAGCCCATTCAGCCCATCAACCTACCGGACAGGGGAATGTCTATGGATGTTATGTATATGGACTTCCAGAAGGCAATTGTTAAAGTCCCTCATAAGAGCCTGTTAACTAAGGTTGAAGCCCATGGAATTGAAGACAAATTAATGGTCTGATTAGGAAATTGGCTGAGTGGCAGAAGACAGAGAGTAGGGATAATGAGTAGGTACTCTAATTGGCAGGATGTGACTAGTGGTGTCCCGCAGGGATCTGTGTTGGGGCCTGAACTATTCACTGTATTTATTAACGATAATGGGATAGAAAGCCACATATCCAAATTTGCCAATGACAAAGATAGGCGGCATTGTAGACAGTGTAGATGAAAGCATATAATTACAAAGAGATATTGATAGATTTATTGAATGGGCAAAACTGTGGCAAATGGATTTCAATGTAAGCAAATGTGAGGTCATTCACTTTGGACCTAAAAAAGGTAGAACAGGGTACTTTCTAAATGGTGAAAAGCTAAAAACAGGGGAGGTTCAAAGAGACTCGGGGGTCCAGGTACATAGATCATTAAAATGTCATGAACAGGTAGAGAAAATAATCAAAAAGTCTAATGGAATGCTGCCCTTTATATCAAGAGGACTAGAGTACAAGGGGGTAGAAGTTATGCTGCAGCTATACAAAACTCTGGTTAGACCACACCTGGGGTACTGTGAGCAATCCTGAGCACCACATCTTAGGAAGGGCCTTGGAGGGAGTGCAGCGTAGATTTAACAGAATGATACCCGGACTTCAAGGGTTAAATTACGAGGAGAGATTACACAAATTAGGGTTGTATTCCCTAGAATTTAGAAGTTTAAGGGGTGATCTGACTGAAGTTTTCAGAATATTGAAAGGAACAGATAGGGTAGATAGAAACTAATTCCACTGGTTGGGGATTCTCGGACTAGGGGGCATTGTCTAAAAATTTGAGCCAGAACTTTCAGGTGTGAAATTAGGAAACACTTCTACATACAAAGGGTGGTAGAAGTTTGGAACTCTATTCCACAAACGGCAATTGATGCTAGATCAATTGTTAATTTTAAATCTGAGATTGATAGCTTTTTGTTAGCCAAAGGTATTAAGGGATATGGGGCAAAGGTGTGTATATGGAGTTGGATCGCAGATCAGCCTTGATCTCATTGAATGGTGGAACAGGCTCGAAGGGCTTAATGGCCTACTCCTGTTCCAATTCCTACTCCTCCACAGGTCCTGTAAAATCTAATCTCTCATAAATTCATTCCCAGCCATTTAGTCTCAAGGGAAAGTTCTATGTAAGTACTCCCTAGTCCTAAAGGTTATGAAAATATCCAGAGTATTCATCGATCCTACATCTCCACTCTTCAACCTTCGCCCGCTGCCCTCCACAGGCAATTGCACCATCCCTGCCACAAAAGCATAGCACCCATTGTGTTCCATGGAGAGTTTGGTCTGTACTTGTCTCATAATCTTCACTCCAAACCATCACGGTTCCCATCTGTTTCACTGCTCCTGATACACGTACTGTCTATTATCCCTAACACCCATGTTGTTTTTTCTGCGTAACAGCTTTCTGTGCAACAATGCAAAGCCAAAGTTTAGAAAACCGACATTTAGAACTCGCCCATTTACCTTACAGGATTTTATACAATCAACTGGTCAAGATGACGATAGTAATTATTTTTTCCCCTTACTTTTCTGTGATATTTCTTCAGTCAGTTAAAGGAAACAAAGCTACTACAAAAGCAAAATACTGTGGATGCTGGAAATCTGAAATAAAATCAGAAAATGCTGGGAATACTCAGCAGGTCAGGGAGCATCTGTGGAGAGAAAAACAGAATTAACGTTTCAGGTCGATGACCTTTCGTCAGAACTGGAAAAAGTTAGAGATGTAACAGGTTTTAAGCAAATGCAGGGGCAGGGAGAGGGAGGAGGGGAGGAAAGAACAAAAGGGAAGGTCTGTGATAGGTTGGAAAGCAGGAGAGATAAATGATGGTGCAAGGCAAAAGGAGATGGTAATAGGACAAGAAAAGAAATAAAAGATGTGTCCAGTGGAGGTGTAGATGGGAATAGCAGAATCATCACCAACAGCTGCCGTCTGAAAAAAAGGGCCATGATGCGGAGATGCCGGTGTTGGACTGGGGTGGACAAAAATGAGAAGTTGCACAACACCAGGTTATAGTCCAACAGTTTTATTTGAAATTATGAGCTTTCGGAGCGCTGCTCCTTCGTCAGGTAAAGTGAGGGAATACAAATCAGTTACAAAGCATATATAGACAGAGAACAATGTGTCTGCAGAGATACAATCCGTCAGGGAGGCATTACATCAAAGACACAGCAGAATACAGCTAAGACAATGAGGTGTGGTCACAGGGGGTCCAACGTGTCAAATGCTGCAGTCTGCAGTTAAGCTTTTTGCTTTTTTTTAAAAACTGGAAATCACATCTGTGAACAAGACAATGATGACTCTAGTCTGGACTCTAGTCAGAGTCGTCGTTGTCTTGTTCACAGATGTGATTTACAGTTTTTTAAAAAAAGTAAAAAGCTTAACTGCAGACTGCAGCATTTGACACATTGGACCCCCTGTGACCCCACCTCATTGTCTTAGCTGTATTCTGCTGTGTCTTTGATGTAATGCCTCCCTGACGGATTGTATCTCTGCAGACACATTGTTCTCTGTCTATATATGCTTTGTAAATGATTTGTATTCCCTCACTTTACCTGACGAAGGAGCAGTGCTCCGAAAGCTCGTAATTTCAAATAAAACTGTTGGACTATAACCTGGTGATGTGCAACTTCTCATTTTTGAAAAAAAGGGGGCAGAGGTTATGATCTGAAATTGTTGAACTCAATGTTGAGTCCGGAAGGCGGTAAAGTGCCTAATCGAAAGATGAGGTGCTGTTCCTCGAGCTTATGTTGAACTTCATTGGAACAGTGTAGGAGGCCGAGGACAGAGAAGTCAGTGTGGGGGCGGGGCAGAGAATTAAAATGACAGGCAACCAGAAGTTTCCCTGCTTCGACTTCTCTGTCTCCATTTCTGGGGATAGGTCATCAACCTATATCCACTATAAGCCCACTGACTCCCACAGCTGCCTTGACTACATTTCCTCATACCCCGCTTCCTGTAAGGACTCTGTTCCATTCTCCCAGTTTCTCTGTCTCCGTCGTATCTGTTCCGACGATGCCACCAGCGCTTCCGATATGTCTTCCTTTTTCCTCAACCGACGATTCCCCTCTGTTGGACTGCTTTCTTGTTCTTTTTCGTTTTGTTACTTTAATGCCAGATTACACACACACTCAATTGTAGTAATGCAGGATCAGTATCAGAAACCTTATACTATCCACAACCGGTATGAGTGCACAAGACTTTTCATACTACACCATCCAGTATGAGAGCTCAGGTGATTTCATACACCATTCCAGTATGAGTGAGCTGCTGTTGAGACATCACACTGTCCGATTCAAGTTTGAGCTGCTAAACAGTCGTTCGCTTACATCCCTTATACCATTCTTTACCTTTGATCACAACATTCTATGCATACCACCAATAAATCATAGTACATCAAAGGTACAAATGCCACAGAATAATAACATAAACCCAACAAACATGCCCTTAACAGTCCTAATTGTTTTATTGCTGTAATAAACAGAAGTGATCTGATCCTCCGACCTGATAGGCAGGCAGGTCGGGCCTCTGATCTGTGGAGATGCATTTTGCTTTAAAATCCCCTTACTGAATTTACAACCCATGCTCAGCAGAAAGCTGTTTTAACTTTTAACTCATCATGTGCTGGTCTCAGACTACACAGAAAGAATAGCGAGGTACCCAAGTAGTGTGAACCCTTGTTCCCATACCCTCCACCATGGTTGACACAACCCTCAACCGTGTCCATTCCATTTCCCGCACTTCTACTCTCACCCTTTCCCCTCCCTCCTAGAACAATGATGGGGTTCTCTTGTCCTCACCTTCCACCCCACAAGCCTCCACATTCAACGGATCATCCATTGTCATTTCTGCCACCTCCAGCATGATCCCACCACTAAACACATCTTCCCCTCCCCTCCCAGCATTCTGAAGAGACCGTTTCCTCCGCGACACCCTGCTCCACTCAGGGGAGAACAAACACAGATTGAGTGACTGCTCTGCGGAACACCTCCGTTCAGTCCGCAAGCGTGTTACTGAGCTTCCAGTCAACTGTCATTTTAATTCTCCGCCCCACTCCCACTCTGATCTCTCTGTCCTTGGCCTCCTACACTATTCCAACGAAGCTCAATGTAAGCTCGAGGAACAGCACCTCAGACTCAACATCGAGTTCAACAATTTCAGATCATAACCTCTGCATCCATTTTTTCGTGATGTGGAGGTGCCGGTGTTGGACTGGGGTGGACAAATGTGAGAAGTCGCACAACACCAGGTTATAGTCCAACAGTTTTATTTGAAATCACAAGCTTTCGGAGCGCTGCTCCTTCGCCATTTCTTCACTTCACCTGATGAAGGAGCAGCGCTCCGAAAGCTTGTGATTTCAAATAAAACTGTTATAACCTGGTGTTGTGCGACTTCTCACAGTTGTCCATTTTTTCGGACAGCAGCTGTTGGTAATGATTCTGCTAAACCTCCGCTAGACCCATCTTTTATTTCTTTACTTGTCCCATTACCATCTCCTTTTGCCTTGCACCATCACCCCTTTTGTCATTTAATCTCTCCTGCCTTCCACCCTATCACAAACCTTCCCTTTTGTTCCCCCCCCCCCCTTTCCCTGCATCTCTAACTTTTTCCAGTTCTGACAAAAGGTCATCGACCTGAAACGTTAACTGTTTCTCCCTCCACAGATGCTACCTGACCTGCTGAGTATTTCCAGCATTTTCTGCTTCTATTTAAGGAAACAAAGCTGTTGGACATGAAGCAGGGGACAGTGGGATTAGGTGCAAAAATTCTAGGGTGAGGTTGGTGTACTGATTTCTCACTGGTTATGTACGTGTGGGCTATGATGCATTTGATAACTCTCCTGTGAAGCGCCTTGTGATGTTTTACTACGTTAAAGGTGCTATATAAAGGCAATTTGTTGTTGTTGCAGAGATGAATGATGTGGGGAACGATGTCTGCACATTGCCATGGGCTTGCTGATTAAAATTATTGGAGATATTACTGTATCTCCAATCTAGTTGAAACTGTGAAGTAACTTAGCACGAAACCCCAACATACAATAAGGTGGTAATTGCTTGTCGTTGCCCCCTGTTTTCCAGACGGAAAACGGGGGGGAAAAATGACCACTTTCACAGGACTATGCTTCGCCAGCCCATGATCGATCCTTCCCCTCACCACCACCGCCCTCCCTCAGGACTTACCTTAGAGCCAGCCGCTGCCAGCAATCCCAGATTTGATCTCAGACTTCGGGCGAGCTGTCTCTGGGAGCGTGCCAGGCACTGACAGCTCACAACTATTATTGAAACGAAGCCCCGAGGCCCACAATAGGTGAGCCTCTATCCTCTGGCTTGTCGATTATTTTCGGGCCTGAAAATTGCCCTAACTAATTTTCTACCTGAATATGTCCTCTGCAATTGCATGGTTAGTACAACCCTAAAACCAAATCATGAGTTTCTTCCCTCTCTCTCCCCCACTCCTGTTCTTATTGGGATATGATCCGCTCTCTTTACACCATTTACCTAAAATACAGACTTGCTGTAGTTTGTACTTTTAAATAAGAGGTACTCACTGCCGAGGCGTTAGAATAAAGAGTATATCATACATGGGGACCCAATCACTCAATGGTGCTATAAGCAGCGACCCCTCACCATGTTCTACAAGCGGCAATGAGTGTCTTTGTTACACCAACACTTGATCAACATTGAGCCGCACTGATATTTCCTGTCTGCATGGTAGTTTGATGGTAAATCAAGAGATTGTGGGAGGAGGAAAGATTACTGGTGAAGTCACAGTCATGTGAGGGCCAGCACTGCGATGGTTAATTTGAGGAGGATATGTTCAGTCCCACGCTCCTGATCTTTGCTCACCCGGTGCGGAGGGGAGCGGGCAGATCGGAGGACCTCCTCGTGGGACTGCTCCTGGGCCTGGCGAAGGTAGCCATAAACAGGTCCAGGCGGCGGGCGGTCGTTCGGCCCGATTGCCTGCCTCTCTTCCACGGCTATGTTCGCGCCCGGGTGGCGCTGGAGATGGAGCACGCGGTGTCCGCCGGTACACTTGAGGCCTTCCGCGACCGGTGGGCACCGTGGGGACTGGAGTGCGTCATCACCCCGGCCAATGCAATTTTAATTTAATTTGTTAAGTTTTATTTAAAGTTTTATTAATTTACAGTCAATTTGTTTAATCAAAAAGAGCAAAAGAGGAGGATATGATAGCTATATAAAAGCCCTGTGTGATAGCTATATAAAATGGAAAGTATTTTACAAGTTCGGTTTGGATGAAGAAGGCTGTGATGAACAGGAAGTTTTGGTCATATTTCTATTCCTGAAGTTTATGGCCGAGAAACTCCAGCCCTCTGAGGGGTGAAATTCAGGAAGAGCTGTGAGGGAGAAGGAGTAGTACTCAGATCCGTTTTACCCCGTGTAAGTTACCCTGCAAATGCTGATCTGGGGGAGGGAGTGGGCGTATATTCTGTCTGCCCCACTTACGTTCCAGCAGCATTTTGGAGAAATGTCTACGGAGCGTTCCTTGGATTCTACCATTCCACCTCTCTTCCTTTCTGTGGATTCCACTTCAGATGAGATCAGGCATGAATTCCATGAACGGTCTACAAGAAGGCAGAGCAAACTTTCCGACTGTGACATTAAAAATGTTTCATTTACTTTGATCTTCAGCCCTCGGGTTGCTCCCATCGGAGCAGCTCCAAGATTCCAGCATGAAAGCAGGGTGCGCCCCTCTGTTTTACTGCTACAAGCACGAGTCAGCTGACCCAAATATTCTAATGACCCTATACCCGGAATTTGTGACAGGCTCATAGTAAGGCCAAAGCAGCAGGCAGAAATCCTGCTCCACCACATTTCTGCTCCCTCCTAATACGTCGTACGCTACCTAGGCTTGATATACTTTTAATATTTTTATTTATAGGAAACTAGCAGTCACTTTAATGTTGGTTACTATAACTAATGGAGTGAGCCTTTGGCTTGGTGGTAGAATCCTCACCTCTGAGTCAGAGGGTGAAGGATTTGAGCCCCACTCCATACTGCCCCGGCGAGTGCAGACTAGAATACGGTCTTGAAATACTCGGTTGACAGTCTGGACGGAGTGATTATTGGTTCAGTGGTAGTGTTCCCCTGAGCCCCACTCCAGTCAGTCCTCGCGATTGGAGACTGGGGCACTGGCTCTGAATACAAGGTTGACAGCCAGCGGGGGTACTCTCGTCTGATGGGTGCGAGTCGTCCTCCCTTGCCATAAGGATAGGTGGTGTCGTTAGCCTTATTTGCAGCCCACCTTAGCAGATAAAAATTGTGAGGAAGGCAACTGCAAACCACCTCAGCTACTCTTCCCTAGTAAGTAACACAATAATCTCATGTGTGAGACTTGAATTAAGACCTACTCTAGGGCAGAGCATAATGGATGGACAGGCTACAAGAATTAGTAGTAGAATGTACTGTATTATATTATACAGATGGCATATCTACAGTTTGCTGCTATGAGGCACTGGTTTTAATATGACATTAAAAGCTGCTTTATGTTCCAGTAAAGCCAGGTGATAAATGCACTCAGGTAATAAATGGATTTGGGTCTGATGCTTATTCAGATGGCGATTGCAATCCTCTATGTCTTTAAGTATATGTTTGATTGGCAGCTTTACTTGATTTTGAAAAAAAATTATTTCCCTTGTTTCAGATTCAACTTCAGATAGCTAATCAAGAGGATGACAAGCGATTCCATGAGGGGAATTGGTCAAGCACTTCACATACGATTATTCCTAATAAGAGTATCTGTTGATTTTCTGTATTGGAAGGGGGGTATATAGTTCTGTAAAAATTGTGCTGGGTGCTGTATTTTTCTTTGCCACTCTTTGATTACTTTAAAGAAACTGGTTCCATAGTTTGTAGCCTAAACCACAGTCTGATTGAGTGATTATTGTACTGTTTGTCAAAGTTCACAAGCAGGCTCCTAACATATCCAATAACCTGAAGAGAGTAACGTGTTTCTGATCTACATCTGGGCATGCTGCATTGTATTGCACAATAAAGTCATGCTCTGGCTCACTGAGAGCAAAAGATCTTGTACTTGTCTTTGGAGCTGAGCACAAGGAAAATATTAGTGTAAAAATTCAATTTCTTTTAGTTCATTTAATCTCATCCTTACAGAAGGACAACTTCTCATTGCAGCTTCTCATTGTTTCATAAATAAGTCCTATGTTCTGACCTCAACTAGCTGTTGCTCACCCTTCATTGGTGAGCACTCTCGCCTGAGTCAGAAAGTTGTGGATTCAAGTCCCATTCCAGAGACTTGAGCACAAAATCTAAACTGACACTCCAGTACAGTACTGAGGGAGCGCTACACTGCTGGAAGTGCCGTCCATTGGCTGAGATTAAATCGAGGCCCTGTCAGCCCCCTCAGGTGGACGTAAAAGGCACTATTTGAAGAGCAGGGGAGTTCTCCCTGGAGTCCTGGCCAATATTTATCCCTTAATCAACACCATTAAAACAACAACAAAAACAACTTGCATTTCTATAGTGCCGTTAACATAGTAAAATGTCCCAAGGCTTCGCAGGAGCAATTATCAAACAAAATTTGACACCTAGCCACATAAGGTGACCAAAAGCTTGGTCAAAGAGGTGTATTTTAAGGCGCCTAGGGCCCAGGCAGCTGAAGGCACAGCCATCAATGATGGAGCGATTAAAATCAGCAATGCGCAAGAGGCCAGAATTGGAGGAGCGCAGAGAACTCGGAGGGTTGTAGGTTTGGAGGAGGATACAGAGATAGGGAGGGGCGAGGCAGTGGAGGTATTTGGAAACAATGAGAATTTTAAAAGCGTTGCTGGACCGGGTTCCAATATAGGTCAACGAGCACAGGGGTGATGGATGAACGAGACTTTGTGTCAGTTATGATACGGGAAGCAGAGTTTTGGATGAGTTCAAGTTGATGGACGATGGAAAATGGGAGACCAGCCAGCAGAACATTGGAATAGTCAAGTCTGGAGGTAACAAAGGCATGGATGAGGGTTTCAGCAGCAGATGAGCTAAGGCAGGAGCTGAGACGGGCAACGTTAAAATTATTTGGTTATTATCACATTGCTGTTTGTGGGAGCTTGCTGTGCATAAATTGGCTGCCATGTTTCCTACATTACAACAGTGACTACACTTCAAAAAAAAGTACTTCATTGGCTGTAAAGCACTATATAAATGCAAGTTTTTTTTTCTTTGAATTAAACATTTCCTGGTGTCTGCCCTAAATTTGCCTTTCAAAACCTTGATCCTGTGGCCTCTACTCTGCTGCCCTGGTGTACCCTGGGCTAATTTCTCTAAATTGAGAGGTCGCACAACACCAGGTTATAGTCCAACAGTTTTATTTGAAATCACAAGCTTTCGGAGCTATCGATTTGCTCCTTCCTCAGGTGAAGTAAATTAGATACAGAATCTCCAAAGCATATATAGATGGAAAACAAAGCATGTGTACTTTACAATTGCAGACCTGCAATTGTAAAGTACACATGCTTTGTTTTCCATCTATATATGCTTTGGAGATTCTGTATCTAATTTACTTCACCTGAGGAAGGAGCAAATCGATAGCTCCGAAAGCTTGTGATTTCAAATAAAACTGTTGGACTATAACCTGGTGTTGTGCGACCTCTCAATTTTGTCCACCCCAGTCCAACACCGGCATCTCCGCATCATAATTTCTCTAACACATTATATGTCTTGTGCACTTCTATAAGGTGACCCCAAGACATCTGTTTGCAGCTGAAGTGCCCTAGTTACAGGAATCATCCCTCAAAACTCATCATATACTCAGATCGACCTTGTTAGTCTCCTCTGCAGTGCCTCATCTCTGGATAGCCTGCCACAACTATATACAATACTCCAAGTGGGGCCTCATCGAGGTGCTGTACAGCTCCCCAGTGAAATCTGATTTCAACTGATTTGGCAACATCCTATTTGCTTTGTTTATTCCTGCCTTATGCTGTTTGAATATGGTGAGTCATGAATCAAATAATACCCTGATGTAAGCTCCCAAAGTGCGGACCCAGTGATATACAAGGTCGACGCTACTAGCTTGTTGGAAGAAAGACTGACCAAGTAATTGAAGTCACAACGGTTTATTACAGGCCTGGGGAGAACCTCTCATGTCGCTTACATGAGTACAACTCCCCCGAGCTAATGAAAACACACATATTTATATCCAATCAGGTTTAAAAGTTACACACAATGCTAGGTCTAAAAAACACATTACTCGTTTTACAAATATTTCTGTCTTGCCTTTACAGAGATCCAATTAGGTTTAAAAGTTACTTGGTTAGCAAACATTTCTGTCTCGCCTTATGGGGATCTCGTTATCCGAGGGTGGCTGTAAAAGTTACATACAATGCTATCTGTAAATCTCGTTGAAGGAGGTAGACTCCGAAAGCTTGTAAGGTGTTGTGTGACTTGAAACAAATCTCGTTAAAGGCCTGGCTTTCTGCAAATGAGTCATGCCCGAATTGCCCTGGTTATATCCAATTTTTAATATCTTACTTCAATTCCCCCCTTTTGACCTATTGGACAACTGTTCCAATACAGGTCAACATGTATTCCTATTGCCTGGTGTCTGCCTGAGCGTGCACTCTCTGGCCTTCTACCAGTCTAGGTTATACATGGGTATGACATAAACCAATTTATAAGCCGGTTTCACCCCACGCGGTATATGTGGACTTATTATTTTCTTGTCTTGGTTCTATGTTGCCATCCCCGGGGCCCAAGAGCCCTGCATCAATGGTTTGGGCTTCTGGTTCGAGCTTCTGGTTCGAGCTCGTCCTCCATTCCCTCGGTGGGTGCGTGACGTGTCCTTTCGAGACTGTCATCACTCACCAATCCTGTTTCTGCCACTCCCGTCTTACGGTTGGCCGGCCTGGTTATTAATTACCATGTCCAATTCATCCCTTGTAATTTTAGGGCTATAGATCGGGTCTTACACCATCATGGCTTTACCTAATCTTTGAGCAGCAAGAATACACAGTATATTGTAATAACAATCACGAGGAATATCATTATGCTTTGCACCACTGAGGCGCCCAACGTCCCCGACCATCCTGACCCCCAATCACCAAAATATCATTTCCGGTGTTATATAGGCCATATATAAGCAGATACTTGATTATCTTCCTTTTTGTCAGCCGTCCCTTCTTCCGTCGTTCTTCTAATTTGTCCTGTGGAAATACAAGGCTGGTCGTCACCAGCAGTTAGTTATTCCATTCTTACTACTTTGCCAGTCTCCCAGATCTATTGAAACATACAGACCACGAAGAATGTTACTATCATAATGCAACAGGATCATATTAACGCGAATACAAGGATGTCCTGTCCCTTTGGACCCTATGCAAATAATCCTTGCTTTCCTTGTACAATATGATTTCTGGGTTATTCATCAGCTTCTTTGTATAATTTTAATTGTGTCCAGTGTTTCCATCTTCCCTTTCCAGTGCCGTGCAGGTCTATGCATGCACAAGTGTCGCTGGTCATTAATACAAAATAGGGTCCTTCCCACCGGGGCCGTAACCCAGGTTTTATTGGAATTATTCTAGACATTACCTGACTTCCCACCCCAGGTATGACTTTCTTTTGTTCCTCGGTATCCCTCTCCAGATCCTTGATTATCTGCTGGTCTCTAGCCTCCTGTCTCAGCCCGTGCAGTTCCGCACATAATTGCTTTATGAACCTTCTGATTCTGTCCTTTAAAGGTCCCACATCTTCCCCTCCGGTCACTACTCCTTCGGGAAGCGCCATTGCCCGTCCCGTCATTAATTCAAAAGGGGTCAGTCCGGTGGTGCTATTTGGTGTGGCCCTCAGTCTCATTAGGATTGTGGGTAACAGTTCCGCCCATCCCTGCCCCGTCTCCACAATGGCCTTTGTGAGAGATCGTTTTAAGGTCCGATTCATTCGTTCCACCATTCCTGAACTTTCGGGATGGTAAGGTATATGAAATTTCTGCTTTACGCCCAACAGGGCGCAAGCCTCTTTCATTACCTTTCCGGTAAAGTGTGTTCCATTATCTGAATCTATTTGTAATGGGACTCCCCACCGGGGTATTATTTCTTCTGCCAAGATCCGGGCCACTGTACTGGCGGTACAGTTTCGGGTGGCAAAAGCTTCCACCCACCTTGTGAATTGGTCAATTATTACCAGACAGTAGGTTTTTCCTTTGCTTTTGGTTAATGGTCCTGTAAAGTCTATTTGTAGTTTCTCCCAGGGTCCCTTGGGTCTTGGCTGTCTACCCCATTTTACCTTTACTGGTTTTCCGGTGTTACATTGCGCACAAATGTGGCAATCCTTACAATACTTCCTTATACTGCTTGATAGTCCGGGCCACCACCAGCATTGGCCTATGTTATTTATCATTCGGCTGGCCCCTGTATGGGCTTGTCCGTGATACAACCTCATTAGTTCCTGTTGGATACACTCCGGTGCACAGACCCGTCCCTCCTTCCTCCAGACCTTATCTCTGGATAGCATTACTCCCTTCTTTTCCCAAATGTTCAGCTCAGGTTCTGGTATGCCTTGATGTAACTTAACAATATTATACTCAAGGGGTATTAATGGGACTGGGGCTCCCCCTATCGGTGTTACATTGCCACAGGGCGCCTCCGTCATAACCTTGGCGGCCAGGTCTGCCGCTCTGTTACCTTGTTCTTGTGGAGTTTTTCCTTTGGTGTGCGCTTTAACCTTTATTACTGCTAACTCCGTTGGTCCGCGCGCGGCATTCACCAAGGACTTTACTACGTCCAGGTGTTGGATGGGGGCTCCCCCAGAGGTGATGTACCCCCTCCTACTCCATGCGGCCATATAATCATGTACTATTCCGAAGGCGTAGCGGCTGTCGGTATATACATTAACCCTTTTTCCCATAGCCAGTTTCAGGGCTTCCGTTAAGGCTGTTAGTTCTGCGACCTGGGCAGATTTATCCCCTGGGAGAGTTCCGGCTTGTAACACCATCCCTTCCCCATTTACCACCGCCCAGCCTGTCCTCGGCTTTCCCTGTACATATTTTCGGGATCCATCTACATATAACTCCAAGTCCGCTTCGGCCAAGGGTATTTCTTTTATTTTGTCTAGGTCATTTTCTGGCTCTTCCTCATTCATGCATTGGTGGTCCTCTCCTTCCATGATCATCATGGAGGCTGGGTTCTGCCCCATATCCCTGACTATCTGTATTGACTTGTCTTTGGGTAATAGTACCGCCTCCCAGGCTGCTCGTCGAGCATTTGAGACAGACTTCAGTCGTCCCGTATTAAGTAATTCTACCAGGGTGTGCTGGGTGTGTAGTACAATATCTCCGGTCATTATAATCGGTTCACTGACCTGTACTGACCATCTGGCACAGTCTATAGCGGCCACGCAGCGGGGCATACCTGCCACGATGGGGGATCGTCTAGTGGAATAGTAGGCCACCGATCTCATGTTTCCTCCGTGCTCCTGGGCTACTACGGCGCTATAGTGTCCATCATGATTGTGACAGAATATGTGATAGGGTCTCTCTTGATCAGGTAATCCTAACGCGGGGGCGGCGGTCAGGGCTTGTTTAAGTTTGGTAAATGCTTCTTCCTGAGTGGATGTCCACCCGATGGGTTCTCCTGCTGCCCTACCCCCCTTTGTTAATTCATACAGAGGCGCGGCCATGTGTGAGAAGCCTTCTATAAAGTTCCGGCTAAAGTTAAAGAGACCGAGTACCTGTCGTACTCCTCTCACGTTTATGGGCCTTGGCATTTGGCTGATTGCCTCCTTCCTTTCCTCTGGCATAGCCCTTTTTCCCATACTGACCCTATACCCGAGGTATGTGACTTCCAATTTTCCTACCTGGGCTTTGGCTGGGTTTGCTTTAAAACCCGCCTCCCGTAGGGTTGAAAAGACCTTTACCAGGGCCCCCTTATGTCCCACTTTCGTTTCTGACGCTATTAGGAGGTCATCCACGTATTGTAAGAGGGTACTATTTTCACCCTCTAAGTCTAGGTCTTCAAGAGCTCTGGCCATATGGCGGTGAAAAATGGCTGGACTGTTATGGAATCCTTGTGGGACCCGTGTCCATGTATACTGTTTGCCGCCTATTGTAAAAGCAAACTTTTCCTGTGATTCCTCATGCAGGGGAATGGACCAGAACCCGTTTGCGATGTCTAACACGGTGAATATTTTGTGTTCCGGTTTTAAACCGTTAAAGATAGTAGCTGGGCTTGCTACAATTGGATATTCCTTTGGGGTCACTTTATTTAAGGCTGTGTAATCGATTGTAAGTCGATATGACGCATCAGGTTTCTTTACGGGCCATACTGGAGAGTTAGTGCCGGACACTGTTTCTCGCAGAATTCCCTGTTTCACGAGTTCCAATACTATACTCCGTACGGCTGTCTGGGCCTCCACTTTTAGGGGATATTGTTTATGGGGTCGGTGGGTTGGCCCGGGGACTCTGACTGGGTTCATCTTAACCAGTCCGCAGTCCTGCTTGTGTTTGGCCCATAGTTCGGGGAATCGGTGGCAAATTGCCCCCCACCCTCCCTTTTCGTCCCATTTGGGGTCTATTATTTGGATAGCGCTGATGGCACATGCTGTCTTGGATCCCTTTGAGTTATGTCTCCCTTCCTTGTGGTTATCGGGCCATAGCAACTTATCCTGTTTGGGGTCTATTAAAACTCCCACTTCCCTTAGTATGTCTATACCCAGGATGGTTCCCTCAGTATTCTCACAGATCCAGAAACATGTAGGTATAATGATTTTTCCCAATTCTAGTAATACTGTCTCACTTTTCCATGCTTTAATTTTTACTCCCCCTATCCCAGATATAAAAATATTTTCCTTGGTTCGCGGCAAGGGTACATTTGTTAGAGATATTGCTGCCCCGGTGTCTATGAGCATTCTGCACTGTCGGCCCCCTACCAGTGCCTCAATAAACATTCTAGGGTCTCCCTTTACCGGGTCTCCGAGGGCCGCTACCTTTCAGGCGTTGCCTTTTTTTATCTGTTTGACCAGTTTTTCCATTTTCCTTGTCAGCTCCACTATGTCTTCCTCGTCGGAGGTGTCTGAGGAATCATCTCTCTTATACTTCCTACTCTTTCTCCTCTTCCTTTCTTCTCTTTCTCTGTCATCCTCCCAGTCTTGCATTCCCTTCCTGATCAGTTTCGCCATGCTTTCCTCGTTATTCTCTGACCTTCCAATACTTGACCCCGGTTTTCCTCCCTGTCTAGGTCCCTGACCTTCCCTTCCTCCTCCTTTATTCCAACATTGTTGTTTCCTATGCCCTGGTTTTCCACAATTATGACAGGAAGCCTTTTGCTGAGATGTCTGATTATCCCCTTTGTTCTGTTGCCTCGGGCAATCCCTTTTCATGTGGCCCTCCTGTCCGCAACCGAAGCATGCCGCCACACTTAATGCATCCTCATTGTCGCTATCCGTCCTTAGGGCAGCTATTTTAGGTTTGGCTTGTTCTTGGACCTGATTATCTACTTCGCACGCCCACTGTATTAAGTCCTCCCAATTATGGTGGACCACTAGCCCCATTTTTATTGCATTCTGGTGCATTGGACTTAGTCCCTGTTTAAATGTTTGCAGAAAACAAGCGTTGTTTTTGTTTAAGGGGCCTGGGATCCCACAGTTACCCTCAAAGGCGGACCACTTTCGTTTTCCATAATCGATAGCGCTTTCTCCCTTTTCTTGTGTGATTCCGCTTATAGCTGCCCAATTTACGGGGGCCTGTCCCATTGCTGCTTCCACAGCGGCCTTGAATTGGTCGAACTCAGTGTTTAATTGTTGGATTGTCTGTCCTGTATTTGTGGCCCACTGGCCATTTCCGTGGTTGCCCTGCACTAATCTCCACTGTTCCTCGGGACATTTAGCTCGTACCAATTGATCGATATCTATACTATGTAGGGCATGGTTTATGCGTACTTCGCGCAGTTTGTGCCAGAATGTCTGATTATTCTGGCGGTGTTTTAAGGCTGGTAATTCATTGAGGAGAATCACCCGATCCTGCAGGCTTAACGGTGTGTAGGTCAACGTTGTGGTGGCCGGCCTGCCCGGTACTGCCGGGACGGCCGGATTCCCCCCTGCCGCCGGAATTTCCGGAACCGCGGGGATTGCTGGCCTATATTGCAGTGTCACTGGTGCCATCGGAACAGGCTCCGGGGCTGCCGACTGGTGTCCTGTATATGGGGGAGGACAGCCAGTCGGCCCCCCCTGGGGCAGCTCCGGGTATAACCTTTCCTGGGAGTTACCCGGTTTTGGGTTGGCTGCAGCTGCTGGATATGTTTTAAGGGCTCCGCGCTGGAGCATACGTTCCCGATCGTATCGTGCCGCTACGATAATGCACGCTTTCTCCAATTTATTTTTGGTTTGTTTCCTCCACCAGTCCCTTTGTGTGTCTGGTTTATCGTCCTGGTTCCACCCTGCCTTTCTCATTTTCTCAATTAATTTTTTATTCTTGTCGTAAACATATCGTGTTACAGACTCTGGGTCTCCCCAGGGTTCCTTATCCTCTTTGCTAGCCATAGTTTATTTATTTATTTATTTATTTCTTTTTCGGCCAGAAGGAACTCCCCGTTTTAACTACTACCTAAGTTTACTTTTCGGCCAGAAGGACTCGCCCTCCACCGTGTTAAAACTCCCCGTTTTAACTACTACTTAAGTTTACTTTTCGGCCAGAAGGACTCGTCCTCCACCGTGTTAAAACTCCCCGTTTTAACTCCTACTTAAGTTTACTTTTCGGCCAGAAGGACTCGTCCTCCACCGTGTTAAAACTCCCCGTTTTAACTCCTACTTAAGTTTACTTTTCGGCCAGAAGGACTCGTCCTCCACCGTGTTAAAACTCCCCGTTTTAACTCCTACTTAAGTTTACTTTTCGGCCAGAAGGACTCGTCCTCCACCGTGTTAAAACTCCCCGTTTTAACTACTACTTAAGAGCCGCACCTCGTGGGCCTATCAGGTTTCTAAACCCTTGTTTTCCGGTACCGCAGTCCGGCAGTGTTAACCGCCTTCAATTAAAGGTGTCTTTCTTTTTATAGTTCTTTTGTACGTCAATCTTACTTAACGTCTCGCCAGCGATTAACCTCTAATTTTACAGGTGGTAATTTAAACGTACTCACCCGTCTTAGGTTATCGCTGTCCGAGAGTTTTGTTCAGATCGCGCATCCCATCCTCGTCGCCAATTGATGTAAGCTCCCAAAGTGCGGACCCAGTGATATACAAGGTCGACGCTACTGAGCTTGTTGGAAGAAAGACTGACCAAGTAATTGAAGTCACAACGGTTTATTACAGGCCTGGGGAGAACCTCTCATGTCGCTTACATGAGTACAACTCCACCGAGCTAATGAAAACACACATATTTATATCCAATCAGGTTTAAAAGTTACACACAATGCTAGGTCTAAAAAACACATTACTCGTTTTACAAATATTTCTGTCTTGCCTTTACAGAGATCCAATTAGGTTTAAAAGTTACTTGGTTAGCAAACATTTCTGTCTCGCCTTATGGGGATCTCGTTATCCGAGGGTGGCTGTAAAAGTTACATACAATGCTCTCTGTAAATCTCGTTGAAGGAGGTAGACTCCGAAAGCTTGTAAGGTGTTGTGTGACTTGAAACAAATCTCGTTAAAGGCCTGGCTTTCTGCAAATGAGTCATGCCCGAATTGCCCTGGTTATATCCAATTTTTAATATCTTACTTCAGTTCCCGTAAAGGTCAAGGGTGGGACCAACAAGCCCAGGGAACCCTGGATGTCAAGGGATATATAAGAATGGATTAGGAAAAAAAGGGAGGCTTTTGGCAGATACAAAGGACTAAAAACAGTGGAAGCCCTAGAGGAGTATAGAAAGTGTAGGGGGTATTTAAAAAAGAAATTAGGAGAGCGAAGAGGGGGCATGAAATAACACTGGCGGGCAAAATAAAGGAAAATCCCAAGGTGTTTTATAAGTATATTAAGGGCAAGAGGATAACCAGGGAAAGAGTAGGGCCCATTAGGGATCAAAGTGGCAATCTGTGTGTAGAGCCAGAAGATGTAGGTGGGGTTTTAAATGAATATTTTGCATCTGTGTTCACTATGGAGAAGGACAATGTAGGCATAGAAATCAGGCAGGGGGATTGTGATATACTTGAACAAATTAGTATTGAGAGAGAGGAGGTACTAGCGGTTTTAGCGGGCTTAAAAGTGGATAAATCCCCAGGCCCAGATGAGACGTATCCCAGGCTGCTGTGTGAGGCAAGGGAGGAGATTGCAGGGGCTCTGACACAAATTTTCAGGACCTCTCTGGCCACAGGGGAGGTGCCAGAGGACTGGAGAACAGCTAACATAGTACCATTATTCAAGAAGGGTAGTAGGGATAAACCGGGGAATTACAGGCCAGTGAGCCTAACCTCAGTGGGAGGGAAATATTGGAAAAAATTCTGAGGGACAGAATTAGTCTCCACTTGGAGAGGCAAGGATTAATCAAGGATAGTCAGCATGGCTTTGTCAGGGGGAGATCATGTCTGACCAATTTGATTGAATTTTGAGAGGGGGTGACTAGGTGTGTGGATGACGCTAGTGCAGTTGATGTGGTCTACATGGACTTCAGTAAGGCTTTTGACAAAGTCCCGCATGGGAGACTGGTCAAGAAGGTAAGAGCCCATGGGATCCAGGGCAACTTGGCACATTGGATCCAAAATTGCAGGAGGCAAAGATGATGGTCGAAGATTGTTTTTGTGACTGGAGGCCTGTGTCCAGTGGTGTACCGCAGGGACCGGTTCTGGGTCCTTTGCTGTTTGTAGTGTACATTAATGATTTAGATATGAATGTAGGAGGTATGATCAGTGAGTTCGCAGATGACACGAAAATTGGTGGAGTGGTAAATAGCGAGGAGGGAAGCCTCAGGCTACAGGACGATATAGACGGGTTGGTCAGATGGGCAGAACAGTGGCAAATGGAATTTAACCCTGAAAAGTGCGAGGTGATGTATTTTGGGAGGACTAACAAGGCAAGGGAATACACAATGAATGGTAGGACCCTCGGAAGGACAGAGGATCAGAGGGACCTTGGTGTGCATGTACATAGATCCCTCAAGGCAGCAGGACAGGTAGATAAGGTGGTTAAAAAGGCATATGGGATACTTGCCTTCATTAGCCGAGGCATAGAATATAAGAGCAGGGAGGTTATGATGGAGCTGTACAAAACGCTAGTTAGGCCACAGCTGGAATACTGTGTGCAGTTCTGGTCACCACACTATAGGAAGCATGTGATTGCATTGGAGAGGGTGCAGAGGAGATTCACCAGGATGTTACTTGGGCTGGAGCGCTTCAGCTATGTAGAGAGACTGGACAGGTTGGGGTTGTTTTCCTTAGAGCAGAGAAGGCTGAGGGGGGACCTGATTGAGGTGTACAAATTACGAGGGGCATAGATAGGGTAGATAGAAAGGAACTTTTCCCCTTAGTAGAGGGGTCAATAACCAGGGGGCATAGTTTCAAGGTAAGGGGCAGGAGGGTTAGAGGGGATTTGAGAAAAAACTTTTTCACCCAGAGGGTGGTTGGAATCTGGAACTCACTGCCTGAAAGGGTGGTAGAGGCAGGAACCCTCACAACATTCAAGAAGCCTTTAGATGAGCACTTGAAACGCCATAGCATACAAGGCTACGGGCCAAGTGCTGGAAAATGGGATTAGAATAGACAGGGCTTGATGGCCGGCGCAGACACGATGGGCCGAAGGGCCTCTTTCTGTGCTGTATAACTCTATGGGGTAAAAATTCAGTTGGTTGCGCCTCCCGTTAGCGCCTTAAGAGGGCGCTAATGGGGCGCAAAGCCGCTAACGCCCGGGCGCAGCGATGTTTGCGCCGCTCGGGAACTTAACTAGAGATTGTGCGGCGGCGCTAAACTTTACCGCTGCGACCACCTGCGCGCGCAGATTGTGACGTCATTCCATGGTGCAACGCCCTTGTGGCGCCCCGGAGCGGAAATTGAGTGGCGCTCCCTGCCTTTACGCCTGGCGCATCCAACGACCAGAAGACTGGAACGCTATCAATCGCTGTGGGGCTGGGGGGGGCGCTATTTAAAGGGGGCCTCTTCCTGTCTTTTATTGTTGGTGGCATTTTTGAACTACGCATTCTGAGAGAGAGAGGGAGAGACTTCTGGAGAGATTCAACGTTGTGTGAAGGAGTGTTGGGTACTGAGCAGCACTTTGCAGGTTCATTTTGATTTGCCATTCCTTGTATCGATTTAGCAGAGACTGTGGGAGCTGCACTCTGAGCTCTTTGCCTGGTACTCTCCATTGTTCTTTCCAGCACATTTGATGTGCAAGTCTCTCCAGGCCGAGATTCAAGGCTGCAATGAACAGGATGTGGATGGAAAGCAAGATTAACCATCCCCTTTAAGAACTGGCCCGTGCCATTGTGTGTGTGTTCCATTGCTGACTGACATTACATGAGGTTCGCCAGCGCTCTGAGGTAGCGCCTCACTCCTTGGCCTTTGCGCCTTAAGACAGGTGTGCAGCGCCTGCTTTAGCGCTCCACTCACCTCCCGGGGCGGTAAAAGTGAAGTTTCCAGTCAGTGCCGATAATTAGCGCCAGGCGCTAATATTTGCGTCCAGACGATATTTGCGCCCCAAATGGGGCGCGACCTAATTTCTACCCCTATGACTCTATCTATGACTCTATTTATCCAGTTTTAAGCCCGCTAAAACCACTCGTACCTCCTCCCTCTCAAAACTAATTTGTTCAAGTATATCACAATCCCCCTGCCTGATTTCTATGCCTACATCTTCCTTCTCCATAGTGAACACAGATGCAAAATATTCATTTAAAAGCTCACCTACATCTTCTGGCTCTGCACACAGATTGCCACTTTGGTCCCTAATGGGCCCTACTCTTTCCCTAGTTATCCTCTTGCCCTTAATATACTTATAAAACACCTTGGGATTTTCCTCTAATGGGCCCTACTCTTTCCCTAGTTATCCTCTTGCCCTTAATATACTTATAAAACACCTTGGGATTTTCCTTTATTTTGCCCGCCAGTGTTATTTCATGCCCCCTCTTCGCTCTCCTAATTTCTTTTTTAAGTACCCCCCTGCACTTTCTATACTCCTCTAGGGTTTCCACTGTTTTTAGTCCTTTGTATCTGCCAAAAGCCTCCCTTTCTTCCTAATCCATTCTTATATATCCCTTGACATCCAGGGTTCCCTGGACTTGTTGGTCCCACCCTTGACCTTTACGGGAACATGTTGCCGTTGTACTCTCTCTATTTCCTTTCTGAAAGACTCCCACTGCTCTGATGTGGATTTTCCTACAAGTAGCTGATCCCAGTCCACTTTGGCCAGATCCTGCCTTATCATATTAAAATCAGCCTTCCCCCAATTTAGGACCTTTATTTCCGGTTCATCTTTGTCCTTTTCCATGACTACCTTAAATCTTGATGTGGAGATGCCGGTGTTGGACTGGGGTGGACAAATGTGAGAAGTCGCACAACACCAGGTTATAGTCCAAGGGGGAAAAATTAGGTCGCGCCCCATTTGGGGCGCAAATATCGTCTGGACGCAAATATTAGCGCCTGGCGCTAATTATCGCCACTGACTGGAAACTTCACTTTTACCGCCCCGGGAGGTGAGTGGAGCCCTAAATCAGGCGCTGCACACCTGTCTTAAGGCGCAAAGGCCGAGCAGTGAGGCGCTAACTCAGCGCGCGAGCGCAGCGCAGCTGCTGCCAGTTAGCGAGGGAACACAGACACACTGGCGCCGGCCACTTCTTAAAGCAGGGGGGGGCCAACTTGCTCCCCAGCCACACCCTGCTCATTGCAGCCTTGAATCTCGGCCTGGAGAGACCTGTGAATCCATTTTGCTGCCAAGGATGGAGAGGGTGAGAGAACGAGCTCATCGCTTCACCGAGCGGGGCTTGGATGCTCTGGTTGGCGCGGTGGAGCACAGAAGATGTATACTCTTCCCTGAGAGTGGCAGGAGGCCTTTGCCACGCGAGTTCAGAAGAGTGTGGAGGGAGGTGGCTCAGAGCGTCTCCTCCAGGAGCATGGTGCCCAGGACCCATACTCAATGCCGCAAAAAGTTCAACGACCTCACTCGGGTCGTCAGGGTGAGTGGCTTTTTCTCAATACCTCTCCATCCCTCCATCTCAACCTCACTCTATGGCCAGAGGGTCTTAAAACCCCAATGCACAACACTCATCCAACACCTATGGCCCTTTCATGAAACACACACACACATTCCACACTTTGCATACAGTAAGGGCTATTCACCTATGGGAGGCACATCAGGCAAGACCATGGCTGCATACAGTAAGGGCTATTCACCTATGGGAGGCACATCAGGCAAGACCATGGCTGTATATTTACTCAGATGCTGTCCTTTTTCTTACAGGCCAAGCTGGTGCATAATCGGAGACAGCAGCAACGGACAGGTGGAGGGCGGCCTCAGCTGCAACCCCTCAGCGATCTTGAGGAGCGCGTCCACAGGATTGTGGCAAGCCGGGTGATCGGTCCCGTCGCCACTGGAGATGCCGACCCCGTTCTGGACAGCAATGGTAAGGTCATCACCTTTTTGTCCTCTGTCCTTCCACTTGTCCCTCACAACACCAGCCTTTGACACTTTCAATCCAACTTGCTAACTCGCTGCACTTATTCCTCCCTTACTGCCACCCTGTCCTCACGCTAAAGCCACTCTTGTACCTCCCTGCTTTCAGATGGTGATTCACCAGCTGAGGAGACGGGCCCTGAAGCTGCCACTGGGAGTGAAGCTGCAGCCGAGGAGGAAGAGGAAGCCGGAGCATCAGTGCCACCCTCTCCCGAGGAAGCCCATGCCCACACTGGGAACATGCCTTCCCTGGAGCGGAGCAGGGGGGAAGGGTCTGATGAGGGTGAAGCTCCAGGACCCAGCGGGCTGCAGCAACGCCATGGGGGTAGGGAAGAACGGGGGCCTTCTCCCCAGAGGGAGAGTATGCCAGACACTCCTACTGCAATGGACGCAGAGGAGGAGCGGCTGATCGCAGAAATGAACACCCAGGCGGTGGGCATGCACACTGAGCTCATGGGTGCAGTGGGAAGGGTGCCCGAATGCATTGAGTCACTGGCAAGGAGTGTGGAGCACTTCGCTGTAGCACAGGCGGATGCCACACTAACGCTTAGTGCTGCAATTCAGTCACTGGCTGCCGTGATCCCATCTCTGACTGCTCTCATGCAGACTCAGATTGAGGCCACGCGAGCACAGACTGCTGCCAACCTCGATGGTTCGTTCACATGTCCCCGGGGCTGTCACCGCGCCGCAGCAGGCCAGCAATCTGTGCTCCAGCAGATTGCTCCGGATGCTGAAGTGCTGCCCCGTGGGAGTGCCAGTGTGTCGGGCGAGCAGGGAGTTGCTGTCCTCTCTCACGATGACAGCATTCCTGCTGCCAACACTGTCACTTCTCCACTGCACTTGCCACCGCCTGTAGGACAGACTGCTGCCACCCATGCAGAGTTGGTGCAGTCTGCAGCCGGGCCCTCCAGGCCCAGAACTGGTCGAGGCCGTCCTTCAGGGGCATCTGCAGTGTCAGGGTCTGACGAGCAGCAGCCTTCCACCAGCCTTGCTGCAGCCACTGAGGTCCCATTACGGAGGAGCAGTAGGGTTAGAAGGGGGGAAGTGCGCAAGGGAAGGAGATCACCCTCGAAGGGCAAAAAGTAGGAGGTGTGACAAAATGCTGGTCATTTTTTTATTAAAGGTCGAGGTTCATGGTCCAACTTTTGTTTAGTGTTTTGGACATTAACTCCAGGTTGTGAGAACCAGTTATGTTATTGACTGTTTTTTTGTGTTTATTTCTATGAGTTTGTCATGAGGAATTGACACACACAGAGTTTGTAAAATAAATAAGTTTCTGTATTCAAAATATACATGGTTGGTGGTTGGAATTATTGGTGCCTTGGCCGGCTTAGGGGTTGCGTGCTGGGTTCATTGATGTTGTTAGCAATGGCAGAAGCCATTTCCACAGCAGGGGCCCTAGAAGCGGCTTGCTATTAGCCGTTGACGGACGGCCCTTGCAGTTTCACCATTGTGGGCCGCCCTCCCGCCTTGGTGCTGCTGATGGTCATCCTCCTCGTCCTCTTCCTCCTCTTCCTCCTCCTCCTCTGGTGGTGCTCCAAGGCCTGGTGGCATTGGCTGGGTCCTGAGGATTGCCATGTTATGCAACATGCAGCACACAACTACGAAGTTGGATACTCGCTCAGGCGAGTACTGCAGGGCTCCTCCAGAATGGTCGAAACAGCGGAACCGTTGCTTCAGCAGGCCGATTGTGCGCTCAATTATGTTCCTGGTAGCTTGATGGCTCTCATTGTACCGCAGCTCAGCAGGGGTGTTGGGCGTACGGAGCGGTGTCATCAGCCAGGTGCTCAATGCATACCCCTTGTCCCCGAGAAGCCAACCAACTGGCTGATGCGGTGCCTCGAAAAGTTCTGCCACAGTAGTCTGGCGCAGGATAAAAGCATCGTGGCAGCTGCCAGGATAGTGGGCATTGACAGCGAGTATCAGCTGTCTGTGGTCACAGACCAACTGAACATTCAAGGAATGGAACCCCTTTCTGTTCCGGAATTCCTCGGCATTCTCATGCGGAGCACGCAAAGCCACATGCGTGCAGTCAATGGCGCCCTGCACCATGGGGAAGCCCGCTACCCTCGCAAAGCCCAGAGCGCGGTCACGCTGCTTGTCTGGGGTCATGGGGAAAGAGATGAACTCTCGTCTCCTTTTAAAGAGGGCATTTGTGACCTGCCGGATGCAGCAATGCACCGCGAACTGGGAGATATTGGCGAGGTCCCCAGCAGCAGCTTGAAATGAGCCAGTAGCGTAGAAGTTGAGAGCCACTGTGACCTTCACTGCCACCGACAGAGACGTCCTGGACCTCAGTTGAGGCTGCAGATCTGGCTGCAGCAGGTGGCAGAGCTCAGTGACCACCTCCTTGCTGAATCGCAGCCTTCGCAAACACAGCTCCTCAGACATATGAAGGTAGGAGAGCTGTTCACGATATACCCTGGGAGGGTAAGCTCTCCTGTACATACCTCCGTCTGGCCATCATTGCCACTCTCTCTCTGCGTCTCTGTGTCCTCCGATTCAGCTGGAGCAGGACGACGCCCCCAATCAGTGCAGCCCCCATAGTCTCTTTGCAAGCAAAGTAATGAAGGACAGCAACTAAAGTACTAGCGAAGTTAGGATCAGTAGGCAAAACTACCTCACAAAGCGTTGAGTCAATGCAGAAGTCTCTCTTTCTCTCTCTCCGAATCTCTCTCTCTCTCTCAGAACGAGTGGTGCAAAAATGTCCACCACAGAAAAAGACAGGAAGAGGCCCCCTTTAAATAGCGCCCCCCCCCCCCAGCCCCACAGCGATTGATAGCGTTCCAGTCTTCCGGTCGTTGGATGCGCTAGGCGGTAAGGCAGGGGGCGCCACTCAATTTCCGCTCCGGGGCGCCACAAGGGCGTTGCACCATGGAATGACGTCACAATCTGTGCGCGCAGGTGGTCGCAGCGGTAAAGTTTAGCGCCGCCGCACAATCTCTAGTTAAGTTCCCGAGCGGCGCAAACATCGCTGCGCCCGGGCGTTAGCGGCTTTGCGCCCCATTAGCGCCCTCTTAAGGCGCTAACGGGAGGCGCAACCAACTGAATTTTTACCCCCAACAGTTTTATTTGAAATCACAAGCTTTCGGAGCGCTGCTCCTTCGTCACCTGAAAGCGCTCCGAAAGCTTGTGATTTCAAATAAAACTGTTGGACTATAACCTGGTGTTGTGCGCCTTCTCACATTTACCTTAAATCTCACCATGGTCACTGTCACCAAAATGCTCTCATCCTGACACTTCTACCACTTGCCTGGCTATATTCCCTAGAATTAGGTCCAGTACCGCCCCCTCTCTTGTAGGACTTTCTACATGCTGGCTCAAAAAGCTCTCCTGGATGCACTTTAAGAATTCCGCACCCTCTAAGCCTTTCACACTCTGACTATCCCAGTTAATATTGGGGAAGTTGAAATCCCCTAATATTATTACCCTATTATTTCTACACTTCTCTGAGATTTGCCGACATATCTGTTCCTCTATCTCCCCCTGACTGTTTGGGGGCCTATAGTACATGCCCAGCAAAGTGCTTGCCCCCTTTTTGTTTTTAAGTTCTACCCATATGGCCTCATTAGAGGAACCTGCTAAGGTATCATCCCTCCTTACTGCAGTAATTGACTCCTTGATTAATATTGCGACACCCCCTCCTCTTTTACACCCCCCTCTGTCTCACCTGAAGATTCTATACCCCGGAATATTGAGCTGCCAGTCCTGCCCCTCCCTCAACCATGTCTCTGTGATAGCAACAATATCATACTCCCATGTGTTCATCAACGCCTTCAATTCATCTGCCTTACTCGCAAGACTCCTTGCATTACAGAACATTTTGGAGGGGGAGGATGAACAGCCAGCTGTCGTGGTGCACATAGGCACCAACGATATAGGTAAAAAAGGGGATGAGGTCCTAAAAGCAGAATATAGGGAGTTAGGAGGTAAATTAAAAAATAGGACCTCAAAGGTAGTAATCTCAGGATTGCTACCAGTGCCACGTGCTAGTCAGAGTAGAAATAGGAGGATATTTCAAATGAATACGTGGCTAGAGGAATGGTGCAAGGGGGAGGGGTTCAAATTCCTGGGACATTGGAACCGGTTCTGGGGGAGGTGGGACCAGTACAAACCGGACGGTCTGCACCTGGGCAGGGCCGGGACCACTGTCCTCGGGGGAGTGTTTGCTAGTGCTGTTGGGGAGGATTTAAACTAATGTGGCAGGGGGTTGGGAACCTGAGCAGGGAGACAGAGGAAAGCATGTCAGGAAGGGACAGAAGGTATGGAGTAAAAGGTAAAGTGTTAAATAAGGAAAAAGCAGGAAGTAAGTGTCGCAAAACACATTTGAAAGTTCTTTATCTGAATGCACGTAGCATTCGTAACAAAATTGATGAGTTAACGGCACAAATAACTATGTATGGGTATGATCTTGTGGCCATTACAGAAACATGGCTGCAGGGTGACAACGTCTGGGAATTAAATATGCCAGGGTATTTAACAATCAGGAAGGACAGGCAGGAAGGAAGGGGAGGGGGGTGGCTATGTTAATAAAGGAAGGAATCACTGTAATACAGAGAAATGATATTGGGTCAAAAGATCAGGATAATGAAACAGTTTGGGTAGAGATAAGGCATAATAAGGGGAAAAAAACACTGGTGGGCGTAGTATATAGGCCTCCTAATAGTTGCAACTCTGTTGGAAGAAGTATTAATCAGGAAATAGTTGGGGCATGTAATAAGGGAACAGCTATAATTATGGGGGATTTTAACTATCATATTAACTGGACAAATCAAATTGGGCAGGGCAGCCTTGAAGAAGAGTTTATTGAGTGTCTTAGGGATGGATTTCTTGAGCAGTATGTAACTGATCCTACAAGGGGGCAAGCAACCTTGGACCTGGTACTGTGTAATGAGTCTGGATTAATTAATAATGTCCTAGTTAAGGATCCCCTTGGAATGAGTGACCATAACATGGTTGAATTCCATATCCAAATAGAGGGTGAGAAGGTTGGTTCTCAAACAAGCATACTGAGCTTGAATAAAGGAGACTATGATGGCATGAGAGCAGAATTGATTAAAGTGGACTGGGAAAATAGATTAAAGGGTAAGACGGTACATGAGCAGTGGTGTTCATTCAAGGAGTTATTTTACAACTTTCAAAATAAATATATTCCACTGAGGAAAAAAGGGTGTAAAAGAAATGACAGCCATCCATGGCTAAGTAAAGAAATTAAAGAAAGTACCCAACTAAAAACAAGGACATATAAGGTAGCCAAAGTTAGTGGGAGGATAGAAGATTGGGAAGTCTTCAAAAGACAACAAAAAGTAACTAAAGGATTGATTAAGAAAGGGAAAATAGACTATGAAAATAAATTAGCAAAAAATATAAAAACAGATAGCAAGAGTTTCTATAGTTATATAAAAAAAAAAAGGGTGGTTAAGGCAAACGTAGGTCCCTTAGAGGATGAGACCGGGAAATTAATGGTGGGAAACATGGAGATGGCAAAAATGCTGAACAAATATTTTGTTTCAGTCTTTACGGTAGAGGACACTAAGAATATCCCAACACTGGACAAACAGGGGGCTCTAGTGGGGGAGGAGCTAAATACGATTAAAATCACTAAGGAATTGGTACTCAGTAAAATAATGGGACTCAAGGCGGATAAATCCCCTGGACCTGATGGCTTACATCCTAGGGTCTTGAGGGAAGTGGCAGTAGGAATTGTGGATGCTTTGGTAATAATTTTCCAAAACTCCCTGAACTCAGCAAAGGTCCCGGCAGATTGGAAAACTGCTAATGTAACACCCTTATTTAAAAAGGGTTGTAGGCAGAAGGCTGGAAATTATAGACCAGTTAGCCTAACATCTGTGGTGGGTAAAATTTTGGAGTCTATTATTAAGGAGACAGTAACGGAACATTTAGATAAACATAATTTAATAGGACAAAGTCAGCATGGCTTTATGAAGGGGAAATCATGTCTGACAAATTTGCTCGAGTTCTTTGAGGACATAACGTACAGGGTGGATAAAGGGGAACCAGTGGTTGTAGTGTATTTAGACTTCCAGAAGGCATTCGACAAGGTGCCACATAAAAGATTATTACTCAAGATAAAAAATCACTGGATTGGGGGTAATATTCTGGCATGGGTGGAGGATTGGTTATCTAACAGGAAGCAGAGAGTTGGGATAAATGGTTCATTCTCGGACTGGCAACCAGTAGCCAGTGGTGTTCCGCAGGGGTCGGTGCTGGGTCCCCAACTCTTTACAATCTATATTAACGATTTGGAGGAGGGGACCGAGTGTAACATATCAAAGTTTGCAGATGATACAAAGATGGGAGGGGAAGTAGAGAGTGAGGAGGACATAAAAAACCTACAAGGGGATATAGACAGGCAGTGGGCAGAGATTTGGCAGATGCAATACAATATTGGAAAATGTGAGGTTATGCACTTTGGCAGGAAAAATCAGAGAGCAAGTTATTATCTTAATGGTGAGAAACTGGAAAGTACTGCAGTACAAAGGGATCTGGGGGTCTTGGTGCAAGAAAATCAAAAAGTTAGTATGCAGGTGCAGCAGGTGATCAAGAAAGCCAATGGAATGTTGGCTTTTATTGCTAGGGGGATAGAATATAAAAACAGGGAGGTATTGCTGCAGTTGTATAGGGTATTGGTGAGACCGCACCTGGAGTACTGTATACAGTTTTGGTGTCCATACTTAAGAAAAGACATACTTGCTCTCGAGGCAGTACAAAGAAGGTTCACTCGGTTAATTCCGGGGATGAGGGGGTGGACATATGAGGAGAGGTTGAGTAGATTGGGACTCTACTCATTGGAGTTCAGAAGAATGAGAGGCGATCTTATTGAAACATATAAGATTGTGAAGGGGCTTGATCGGGTGGACGCGGTGAGGATGTTCCCAATGATGGGTGAAATTAGAACTAGGGGACATAATCTTAGAATACGGGGCTCCTCTTTCAAAACTGAGATGAGGAGAAACTTTTTCACTCAGAGGGTAGTGGGTCTGTGGAATTTGCTACCCCAGGAAGCTGTGGAAGCTACTTCATTAAAAAAATTTAAAACAGAAATAGACCGTTTCCTAGAAGTAAAGGGAATCAGGGGTTACGGGGAGCGGGCTGGAAATTGGACATGAGTTTGAGTTCGGTTCGGTCAAGGCCCTGTGGGTGGCGGAGCGGGCCCAGGGGCCGAGTGGCCTGGTCCTGCTCCTACTTCTTGAGTTGTTTAGAGTTGAGGTTGGATCAGATCAGCCATGATCTCATTGAATGGCGGAGCAGGCTCGAGGGGCCGATTGGTCTACTCCTGCTCCTATTTCTTATGTTCTTATGTTCTTATAATAAATGCCATCCAGCCTTGCCATACTCCTTTGTGCTGTTACATATTTGCTCTGCCTTCCAGACTGACTTGTTTTTCCTCTATATTTGGCTGTGCATCACCCCCTACTATAGCTCCACTCTGTATCCTATCCCCCTGCCAAGTTAGTTTAAACCCCCCCCCAACAGCACTAGCAAACCTCCCCGCAAGGATGTTGGTCCCGTTCCGGTTCAAGTGCAACCCGTCCGACTTGTACAGGTCCCACCTTCCCCAGAAGCAGACCCAGTGATCCAGAAAACTAAAGCCCTCCCTCCTGCACCATCTCTTTAGCCACGCATTCATCTGCTCTATCCTCCTATTCCTATACTCACTAGCACATGGCACCGGGAGTAATCCAGAGATTACAACCTTTGAGGACGTGCTTTTTAATCTGCTACCTAGCTCCCTAAATTCTTGTTGCAGGACCTCATCCCTCTATCCTTCTATGTCGTTGGTACCAATGTGAACCATGACCTCTGACTGTTCGCCCTCCCCCTTCAGAATGCCCTGCAGCCGTTCAGTGACATCCTTGACCCTGGCACCAGGGAGGCAACATACCATCCTGGAGTCACGTCTGTGGCCGCAGAAATGCCTGTCTGCACCCCTCACTATTGAGTCTCCTACCACTATTGCCCTTCCACTCTTACTCCTCCCCCCTTGTGCAGCTCAGCCACCCACAGTGCCGTGAACTTGGCTCTGGCTGCACTTCCCAGAGGAACCGTCACTTTCACCGTTTTCCAACACAGAAAAACGGTTGTTGATTGAGATGCACTCTGGGGCTTTCCTGACTACCTGCCTGACCCCCTTCTTCTAACTGGTGGTCTCCCATTCCCTCTCTGACAGCACTTTCTTAAGCTGCAGGGTGAACACGTCTAAAAATGTGCTATCCACGTAACTCTCAGCCTCGCGGATACACCGCAGTGCCTCCAGCTGACGCTCGAGCTCCGAAAACCGGATCTCAAGTTGGCCAAACCGTTGGCACTTACTGCACATGTGGTCATCCTGACTGCAAGAAGCGTCTAGGAATTTCCACATGCTGCAGGCCGTGCAATGCACGGGACTGAGGTCCACTGTCATACTTTTATTTTTAAAACACTTACCTTAAATTTAAACTCTCAGATTCTCGCTCTCCCGAACTACCTTAACTATGAACCACCTTAAAAGAAATAGACTTAAAATTGAAGAAAAAAAAAGCACTCACCCACTACTCACCAATCAGCTTCTTCCCCTGCGTCGGCGTCACTTTGGAACACGTATATCTTTTAATCTACACCAAGGCACTTAAATTTAGACACCCAAGTTCAGAAAAAAAGCGAGAAATACTCACCAACCAATCACTTACCTGCTTTCTGGTGACGTCACACTTTGATTATTTTTTACTTCTTTACACTCACCGGTCCTTTGTAGCTGCTCTCCTGGGCATTCTTGGCAGGGGCATGGCTGAGCCCTTGGCCAGCGGTGAGGCTGAAAGAATACAAGATGCCGGTATCCTCATACATTATCCTCCTTCTAACATCCCACTTCCCCCTCATCCCTCAATCTCTTCTGATTTACAAGCTGCGCATGGTGTAAGCATGCACCTCTTACTTCCACCGCCCCCTTCACTACAACCCTACCCTGTGCCTTCCTCATTTCAGACACCCAAGAAAC
Source organism: Squalus acanthias (assembly GCA_030390025.1). Taxonomy (NCBI): domain Eukaryota; kingdom Metazoa; phylum Chordata; class Chondrichthyes; order Squaliformes; family Squalidae; genus Squalus; species Squalus acanthias. The sequence goes on from JASTWF010000466.1 coordinate 44,460, forward strand.
TCAGCCTGCCCAGCCAGTGGTTGACCAAGAAGAGGGAGAGGAGAGTGAAGAAGAAGAAGAAGAAACCCCAACACTATGGCAGCAGAGTGGTTATGTTACTGGACTAGTAATCCAGAGGCCTGGACTAATGATCTGGAGACAAGAGTTCAAATCCCACCATGGCAGCTGGGGAATTTAAATTCAGTTAATTAAATAAATCTGGAACAAAAAGCCTCAGTAATGGTAACCATGAAACTATCGGATTGTCGTAAAAACCCAGCTCACTAATGCCCTTTAGGGAAAGAAATCTGCCGTCCTTACCCGGTCTGGCCTATATGTGACTCCAGACCCACAGCAATGTGGTTGACTCTTAACTGCCCTCTGAAATGGCCCAGCCAGCCACTCAGTTGTAACAAACCGCTACAAAAGAAGAATAAAACTGGACGGACCACCCGGCATCGACCTCGGCACCGGCTACAGACACGGCAACGGCACACCCAGCCCAGTCAACCCCTGCAAAGTCCTCCTCACCAACATCTGGGGACTTGTGCCAAAATTGGGAGAGCTGTCCCACAGACTAGTCATGCAACAACCTGACATAGTCATACTCACAGAATCATACCTTTCAGCCAATATCTCAGACTCCTCCATCACCATCCCTGGGTATGTCCTGTCCCACCGGCAGTCCTCAACATTGAATCCGGACCCCATGAAGTCTCATGGCTTCAGGCCAAGCATGGGAAAGGAAACCAGTTGATTACCGCCCTCCCTCGGTACTCCTCCATGTTGAACACCACTTGGAAGAAGCACCGAGAGTAGCAAGGGCACAGAATGTACACTGGGTGGGGGTCTTCAATGTCCATCGCCAAGAGTGGCTCGGTAGCAGCACTGCTGGGTGAGTCCTGAAGGACATAGCTGCCAGATTGGGCCTGCGGCAGATGGTGAGAGAACCAACATCAGGGAAAAACCTACTTGACCTCGTCCTCACTAATCTTAACTGTCATAAATGCATCTGTCTATGACAGTATTGGTAGCAGTGACCACCGCACAGTCCTTGTGGAGACAAAGTCCCGTCTTCACACTGAGGACACCCTCCTTTGTGTTGTGTGGCACTACCACCATGCTAAATGGGATAAATTCAGAACAGATCTAGCAGCTCAAAACTGGGCATCCATGAGGCGCTGTGGGCCATCAGCAACAGCAGAATTGTATTCCACCACAATCTGGCACATCCCTCACTCTACCATTACCATTAAGCCAGGGGACCAACCCTGGTTCAATGAGGAGTGTAGAAGAGCATGCCAGGAGCAGCACCAGGAATACCTGAAAATGAGGTGCCAACTTGGGAAGCTGCAACACAAGACTACATGTATGCTAAACAGCGGAAGCAGCATGCTATAGACGGAGCTAAGTGATCCCACAACTAACGGATCAGATCAAAGCTCTGCAATCAAGCCACATCCATTCGTGAATGGTGGTGGACAATTAAACAACTAATGGGAGGAGGAAGCTCCATGAATATCCCCATCCTCAATGATGGTGGAGCCCAGCACACGAGTGCAAAAGACAAGGCTGAAGCGTTTGCAACGATCTTCAGCTAGAAGTGCCGATGATCCATCTCAGCCTCCTCCTGAGGTCCTCACCATCGCAGAAGCCAGTCTTCAGCCAATTTGATTCACTCCACGTGATATCAAGAAACGGCTGAGCGCACTGGATACAGCAAAGGCTATGGGCCCCGACAATATCCTGGCTGTCGTGCTGAAGACTTGTGCTCCAGAACTGACTGCGCCTCTAGCCAAGCTGTTCCAGTACAGCTACAACACTGGCATCTATCCGACAATGTGGAAAACTGCCCAGGTTCGTCCTGTACACAAAAAGCAGGACAAATCCAATCCGGCCAATTACCGCCCCATCAGTCTACTCTCAATCATCAGCAAAGTGATGGAAGGTGTCGTCGACAGTGCTATCAAGCAGCACTTAATCACCAATAACCTGCTCACTGAAGCTCAGTTTGGGTCCCACTTGGCTCGAGACCTCATTACAGCCTTGGTCCAAACATGGACAAGAGAGCTGAATTCCAGAGGTGAGGTGTGTTAGACATTCTGGAGAGATGTATGTTGGACATCTTGGGGAGTTAAACGTTTAACACTCGAACTTCTTTATTAAACAGGATGACATTGAAGTGTTATAAAAGGAATGCATTGTCAGGCTTTCCGATATAAAGAAGATGACACTGAAGTGTGGTGAGCAGAAAGCATGGCTTGTCTTCTGATATGTGAAGTGCTTGTGTAAGGAAATAAGTGTGGGGCAATAAAACAGGGGTAGCGAGTCCTTTTGCTAAAGATAACAGTAGGTAAAGGAAGTCTTGTTTAAGGGAAATGGTGCTGAGGTAATTGTTTTACATAGAAAATCTGTTTCCTGAGGATTTGGGAAATAGATATGTCATTTTGACATTTTCCTTTGATGTAGTCAGAATATGGTGTATAAAGGAGCATGGCTTTCAACAGTTTGTCAGAGTGTACTCGAAAGATACAGAAACAGGTGAAGTCACTCTCTCTATACAGTTAAAGGCCGATCACCTTTCTGTGTATTAATAAAGTCTGTTCCGTATACTCCACTACGAAGTCTCGTGCTTACTCAAAACGTGTTGTTGTGAACCAGAGGAGAAAGGAGCTGAACTTGACATTTGGTGCCGTGAACTCGTCCAATACGTGGACGGTGAGTATGATTTAATATCGATAGTGGGTATAACTAGCTCCTGCAAATTGCAATCCAGGGAATAGGATGGAATCAGACAAAATAGATGGTTTCTCAACCAAGTTGGTCCCTTTGAAAATTTCTGACTGGATTAAAAGTAAGGGGGATCCTTACAGTTTTTCCAAGGAAATTTTAAACGGAAGCTGGGAGGAGATTGAGCAGGCACTGGAGAATGTGTGTCTGTAGAGACAAAGAGATAGTAGACAGAAAATGTTCCTGTTTCAGCAGAAACAAAATGAAAGGAGACTGAGAACAGACCTATTGCAAGGGCTCTGTCTGGGTATAGGTGCCTTGTGGAGAAAGCATGCTCAGACACAGGCTGAAAATAGGGTCTTGAAGAGAGAAATAAAGAGGAGTTTGATGCAGTCAGGGTCCTCGTTGTGCAAGCGTCTAATTCCCTCCTGGCTAGTCACGATGCTGTGGTGCAAATGCCTGATGAGAGAGAGAGGAATTGGAAGATAAAGAGCAGCTTGGAAGCTGAGGTGGACAGACTACAGTTAGACGAGGCGCTGGAAAAAGTGTGCCTACAGAAACAGAAACAAATACAGAAACAGGAACAGAAACTGGAACAAAAAGCCAGTGGCCTTGGGCTAATGAAAGGCCAGTCGGAGGTGTTGCTTGTGGCGGATCGCCACCTAAACGGGCATTTTCCACTTTTCCGTCCGTGGACAATATATCGAGCACCTTGCCTTTAAGGCACCTTGCCTTTAAGGCAGGAGAAAAGGAGTGGGTGGGGCCTCAGGGTTTTTCCAGAGAATTCTGGGAGCAGGCTGTTCAGCCATTTTGGACCATGCAGTTGTATTAAAAAGCCTTTGTTTCCCACACATGGATTCAGTCTTAATTCGTGTTTCGCAGCAGCCTCAACATTGGTGACCCCGACGCTCAGAACGTATTCCGAGCACTGCAATGGCGGACACGAACGCAGTTTCCGTGAAACTGCCGGAGTTTTGGGAAAACCAGCCCGAAGCCTGGTTTCTCCAAGCTGAATCCCGCTTCCGGCTGCGAAACATCACCACAGATGGGACGCAGTACAACTACCTCGTCACATCACTCGGTAGCGCCACAGTTTCGAAGGTTTGGACAGCGCTGCAGAACCCACCAGAGGAAGGCAAGTATGCACATCTGAAGGCAGCGCTCCTTAAAAAATTTACAGCCTCGACATATCAGCGAAACTGCCACCTCCTTGACCTTCCAGGCCTCGGTGATGCCTCACCATCAGACCTCCTCTCCCACATGCTCTCCCTCACCGACAAGAGCCCACCCGGATCCCTCTTCTGCACGCTGTTGATCCACCAGCTCCCTCTCAGCATCCGCCCAGCGATCGTGGCGTCCGGCCTCACGAACCTGGAAGCCCTGGCCGATGAGGCCGACAAGCTGCTGTCCGCTCACTCCAGCCGCGACGTCACTCCGGACCTGGCAGCCAATGCCTGGGCGCGCCTCTCACCGGCCACAAGGACCAGCCACCAGGCCCACGGGGCCTTCGCGCCCTACTAACCCGGGCCACTGTTACTACCACACACGGTTCGGCGCCAGGGCACAACGGTGCACACCTCCCTGCTCTTTCAAGTCCGCCCCTGTACCAGCCCCCGCGATGGCCGTGGGCCACGCGGGCTCCCTGCTGTACGTCACGGATGACAAAATTGGCCGCCGGTTCCTGTGCGACACTGGAGCTCAGCACAGCATCATTCCGGCCTCCTCCCTCGACATCCAAAAGGGCGAACAAGGACCGGCGCTGGCTGCTGCTAACGGCTCGGAAATCCGGATGTACGGCACTCGTACAGTTACCCTCGACCTCGCTGGTCGCCGCTACCGATGGGAGTTCATCACTGCCAAGGTGCTCTCCCCTCTCATCGGCGCAGATTTCCTGTGCGCCCACGGCATACTGGTAGACATCCCTCGTCACCGCCTCGTGGACATGAACACCATGTCCCCCATCCTGGGCGCCATGGCCCCCCTGTCAACCCGCCGACATGGCGTCACAGTGCCACGCCCGGGCCACGGATGACTACTCGGCACTCCTGGCCGAATTCCCGGCCCTTACCAATCCGACCTTCTCCGCGGAGGCCACCAAACACGGGGTGGAACACTTCATCCCCACCACATGCCCCCCAGTATACGCCCACGCCCGCAGGCTGGACCTGGCCAAACTGGAGATCGCGCGGACTGAGTTTGCCACCATGGAACAGCTCGGTATCATCCGCCGCTCCAACAGTCCCTGGGCCTCCCCACTCCACATCGCCCCCAAACCAGGCGGAGGTTGGTGCCCCTGTGGGGATTACTGCCGCCTCAACGACGCCGCCACCCCTGATCGGTACCCCGTGCCGCACATTCAGGACTTCTCGGCTAGACTGGCCGGCCGCTCAGTCTTTTCCAAGGTCGACCTGGTGCGCGGCTACCACCAAGTCCCCGTCCACCCCGCGGACGTCCCCAATTCGGCCGTAATCACCCCCTTCGGCCTGTTCGAGTTCCTGCGGATGCCCTTCGGCCTCAAAAACGCGGCCCAGGCATTCCAACGGCTCATGGACTCGGTCCTAAGCGGATTCTGGGGGGAGCTGTGTGGCGGATCGCCACCTAAACGGGCATTATCCACTTTTCCGTCCGTGGACAATATATCAAGCACCTTGCCTTTAAGGCACCTTACCTTTAAGGCAGGAGAAAAGGAGTGGGCGGGGCCTCAGGATTTTCCAGAGAATTCTGGGAGCAGGCTGTTCAGCTATTTTGGACCATGCAGTTGTATTAAAAAGCCTTTGTTTCCCACACATGGATTCAGTCTTAATTCGTGTTTCGCGGCAGCCTCAACATGCTCATTAATTCGGTGAAGGAGGCCGCGGATGAGAAACTGATGCAGAAACAGTTAGAGATGAAAGCAATGGGAGAAGCTTGCTCAGAAGCACTTAAAGTTTCTGTCGGAATGGGCTGTCTCAGAACTGATAAGATGTTCAGTGAAAAGATAAAATGTGGGAGTTGTAAGCATGGTCCAAAGGGATGTGAAATGGGAGTTGGAATGTTGAAAATGTTGAGAGAGGCACTTATAGCAGTTCCAAAGGGTGAACTGAGAAAAGGACTGGGACTCTCGACTGAATATTTAGCGTTCCCTTCACCCTTTACTCTATGTCGTTACACACCTCCCATATACCAGAGAAAAGTGTTAAGAATTGTGCAGGAGGTAACAGGCTTGGTTGAGATTGTGAGTGTGAAATTTTGAATCAGTACAGAATGGGATTCAGTAGAAAACATTAGAAATTGAAACTTGGTTTAAGGGAAAAAGGATAAAACAGTTTATGATGGAATAAAGGAGAAAAGGGAAGATCGTGTCTCTTTTCTACTGATCTACAGGTTTTTAAAGCTGTGAGAAGCTGTGTGACAGAGGCTGACATTGATTGATGGTGTCTGGGTTTTGTCTTTTGGAATGAAAAAAGCAGTTAACACTTTTCACAAGCAGCTGTGTGTTTTTTGTTACTTTCTGGTTTCAGATTAACTCTTGTTTTAATTCACTGAGCAACAACTTTTACATTACTGACTAAACATTTTGGACATTTTTAAATTTGAAGTTTTTTAATTTGAGTGGCGGTTTCCCCACAGTGACAGAAGGGATGATGAATTAACCCATTGGGCTGGCAGGAAAGCCACAATGGATTTTCTGTTTTTTTCTTTTAAGCAGAGGACCAGATGAGTGTTGATGGTGCAAGATTACCAAGAGGGGTTCTTTGATATGAAATGACTTCAAGGTGTTACAGAGCTTGAACTTTGCTGGAGAAGTGCAGTGGGAGCTGCAGTAATGTTCAGCGTTTAAGTCCGTATCTGCAGACATCGATGGATCGTGAATGTCGCAGCGTGGTGACAAAAACTGGACTGAAGACCTTGCCTTTCCACTTGGTATCTTCCAAGACACAGTGCTCAAGGGGGAAGATAAACGACTTGCATCCAGACACAATTGTTACTTTTGTTTTTTTTGTAAAATAACGAGCCTGGACGTAATGTTTTTCTAAATTAAAGTTGATGAGATGCATTGATAGGAGTTGCTGTTCAAGCACTCGGGAAGGGAAATTTGTCTGAAATTTAAGGGGATAATCACATTTTATTTTTGAAAAGGTCCAGTCTACGAGATTCCGTCCAAACTGTATGTTAAGAATTAAGTTTTTGGAGGGAGACAGACTGTTGTGTTAAAGGCAACTAACATCCCTCATCTTGCAGACTGAATTGCTCTCTGGAATATTTTGGGGAATAAAAAGTCCAAGGGGTAGAAATTAGGTCGCGCCCCATTTGGGGCGCAAATATCGTCCGCGCGCAAATATTAGCGCCTGGCGCTAATTATCGGCACTGACAGGAAACTTCACTTTTACCGCCCCGGGAGGTGAGTGGAGCGCTAAATTAGGCGCTGCACACCTCTCTTAAGGCGCAAAGGCCTAGGAGTGAGGCGCTAACTCAGCGCACGAGCGCAGCGCAGCTGCTGCCAGTTAGCGAGGGAACACAGACACACTGGCGCCGGACACTTCTTAAAGCGGGGGGGGCCACTTGCTCCCCAGCCACACCCTGCTCATTGCAGCCTTGAATCTCAGCCTGGAGAGACCTGTAATCCATTTTGCTGCCAAGCATGGAGAGGGTGAGAGAACGCGCTCATCGCTTCACCGAGCGGGCCTTGGATGCTCTGGTTGATGCAGTGGAGCGCAGACGATGCATGCTGTTCCCGGAGAGTGGCAGGAGGCCTTTGCCACGCGAGTTCAGAAGAGTGTGGAGGGAGGTGGCTCAGAGCGTCTCCTCCAGGAGCATGGTGCCCAGGACCCATGTCCAGTGCCGCAAAAAGTTCAACGACCTCACTCGGGTCGTCAGGGTGAGTGGCTTTTTCTCAATACCTCTCCATCCCTCCATCTCAACCTCACTCTATGGCCAGAGGGTCTTAAAACCCCAATGCACAACACTCATGCAACACCTATGGCCCTTTCATGAAACACACACACACATTCCACACTTTGCATACAGTAAGGGCTATTCACCTATGGGAGGCACATCAGGCAAGACCATGGCTGCATACAGTAAGGGCTATTCACCTATGGGAGGCACATCAGGCAAGACCATGGCTGTATATTGACTCAGATGCTGTCCTTTTTCTTGCAGGCTAAGCTGGCTCATAATCGGAGACAGCAGCAACGGACGGGTGGAGGGCGGCTTCAGCTGCAACCCCTCAGCGATCTGGAGGAGCGCGTCCACAGGATTGTGGCAAGCCGGGTGATCGGTCCCGTCGCCACTGGAGACGCCGACCCCGTTGTGGACAGCAATGGTAAGGTCATCACCTTTTTGTCCTCTGTCCTTCCACTTGTCCCTCACAATACCAGCCTTTGACACTTTCAATCCAACTTGCTAACTCGCTGCACTTATTCCTCCCTTACTGCCACCCTGTCCTCACGCTAAAGCCACTCTTGTACCTCCCTGCTTTCAGATGGTGATTCACCAGCTGAGGAGATGGTCCCTGAAGCTGCCACTGGGAGTGATGCTGCAGCTGAGGAGGAAGAGGAAGCCGGAGCATCAGTGCCACCCTCTCCCGAGGAAGCCCATGGCCACACTGGGAACACGCCTTCCCCGGAGGGGAGCAGGGGGGAAGGGGCTGATGATGGTGAAGTTCCAGGACCCAGCGGGCTGCAGCAACGCCATGGGGGGGGGAGGGAAGAACGGGGGAGCAGGGGGGAAGGGGCTGATGATGGTGAAGTTCCAGGACCCAGCGGGCTGCAGCAACGCCATGGGGGGGGAGGGAAGAACGGGAGCCTTCTCCCCAGAGGGAGAGTATGCCAGACACTCCTAATGCAATGGACGCAGAGGAGGAGCGGCTGATTGCAGAAATGAACAGCCAGGCGGTGGTCATGCACACTGAGCTCATGGGTGCAGTGGGAAGGGTGCCCGAATGCATTGAGGCACTGGCAAGGAGTGTGGAGCACTTCGCTGTAGCACAGGCGGATGCCACACTAAAGCTTACTGCTGCAATTCAGTCACTGGCTGCCAGGAACCCATCTGAGCCTGCTCTCATGCAGACTCAGATTGAGGCCACGCGAGCACTGACTGCTGCCATCCTCGATGGTTCGTGCACATGTCCCCGGGGCTGTCACCGCGCCGCAGCAGGCCAGCAATCTGTTCTCCGGCAAATTGCTCCGGATGCTGAAGTGCTGCCCCGTGGGAGTGCCAGTGTGTCGGGCGAGCAGGGAGTTGCTGTCCTCTCTCACGATGACAGCATTCCTGCTGCCAACACTGTCACTTCTCCACTGCACTTGCCACCGCCTGTAGGACAGACTGCTGCCGCCCATGCAGAGTTGGTGCAGTCTGCAGCCGGGCCCTCCAGGCCCAGAAGTGGTCGAGGCCGTCCTTCAGGGGCATCTGCAGTGTCAGGGTCTGACAAGCAGCAGCCTTCCACCAGCCTTGCTGCAGCCACTGAGGTCCCATTACGGAGGAGCAGTAGGGTTAGAAGGGGGGAAGTGCGCAAGGGAAGGAGATCACCCTCGAAGGGCAAAAAGTAGGAGGTGTGCCAAAATGCTGGTCATTTTTTTATTAAAGGCCGAGGTTCATGGCCCAACTTTTGTTTAGTGTTTTGGACATTATCTCCAGGTTGTGAGAACCAGTTATGTTATTGACTGTTTTTTTGTGTTTATTTCTATGAGTTTGTCATGAGGAATTGACACACACAGAGTTTGTACAATAAATAAGTTTCTGTATTCAAAATATACATGGCTGGTGGTTGGAATTATTGGTGCCTTGGCCGGCTTAGGGGTTGCGTGCTGGGTTGATTCGTGTTTGTAGCACTGGCAGGGGCCCTAGAAGCGGCTTGCTATTAGTCGTTGACGGACGGCCCTTGCAGTTTGACCATTGTGGGCCGCCCTCCTGCCTTGGTGCTGCTGCTGATCATCGTCCTCGGCCTGTTCCTCCTCTTCCTCCTCCTCCTCTTGTGGTGCTGCAAGGCCTGGTGGCATTGGCTGCGTCCTGAGGATTGCCATGTTGTGCAACATGCAGCACACCACTACGAATTTGGAAACTTGCTCAGGCGAGTACTGCAGGGCTCCTCCGGAATGGTCCAGACAGCGGAATCGTTGTTTGAGCACGCCGATTGTGCGCTCAATAATGTTCCTCGTTGCTTGTTGGCTTTCCTGGTACCGCAGCTCAGCAGGGGTGTTTGGCGCACGGAGCGGTGTCATCAGCCAGGTGCTCAATGCGTACCCCTTGTCCCCCAGAAGCCAACCAACTGGCTGATGCGGTGCCTCGAAAATTTCTGCCACAGTACTCTGGCGCAGGATGAAAGCATCGTGGCAGCTGCCCGGATAGTGGGCATTGACAGCGAGAATCACCTGTCTGTGGTCACAGACCAACTGCACATTCAAGGAATGGAACCCCTTTCTGTTCCGGAACTCCTCTGCATTCTCTCGCGGAGCACGCAAAGCCACATGCGTGCAGTCAATGGCGCCCTGCACCATGGGGAAGCCCGCTACCCTCGCAAAGCCCATAGCACGGTCATGCTGCTTGTCTGGGGTCATAGGGAAGGAGATGAAGTCTCGTCTCCTTGTGAAGAGGGCATTGGTGACCTGCCGGATGCAGCGATGCACCGCAAACTGGCGAGGTCCCCAACAGCAGCTTGGAATGAGCCAGTGGCGTAGAAGTTCAAAGCCACTGTGACCTTCACTGCCACCGACAGAGACGTCCTGGACCTCAGCTGAGGCTGCAGATCTGGCTGCAGCAGGTGGCAGAGCTCAGTGACCACCTCCTTGCTGAATCGCAGCCTTCGCAAACACAGCTCCTCGGACATGTGGATGTAGGAGAGCTGTTCACGATATACCCTGGGAGGGTAAGCTCTCCTGTACATGCGCCTGATGGGCCTCCTCCGTCTGGCCATCATTGCCACTCTCTGTCTGCGTCTCACTCTCCTCCGATTGAGCTGGAGCAGGACGACGCCCCCAATCATTGCAGCCCCCATCTTCTCTTTGCCAGAAAAGTAATGAGGTACAGCAACGAAAGTAGCAGCAAAGTTAGGATGAACTAGGCAAAACTACCTCACAAAGCGTTGAGTCAATGTAGAAGTCTCTCTCTCTCTCTCCGAATCTCTCTCTCTCTCTCAGAACGAGTGGTGCATAAATGTCGACCACAGAAAAAGACAGGAAGAGGCCCCCTTTAAATAGCGCCCCCCCCCAGCCCCACACCGATTGATAACGTTCCAGTCTTCCGGTCGTTGGAAGCACCAGGCGGTAAGGCAGGGGGCGCCACTCAATTTCCGCTCCGGGGCGCCCCAAGGGCGTTGCACCACGGAATGACGTCACAATCTGCGCGCGCAGGTGGTCGCAGCGGTAAGTTTTAGCGCCGCCGCACAATCTCAAGTTAAGTTCTCGAGCGGCGCAAACAGCGCTGCGCCCGGGCGTTAGCGCCTTAACGCCCCATTAGCGCCCATTTAAGGCGCTAACGGGAGGCGCAACCAACTGAATTTTTACCCCCAAGAGTTTAATTAGAATGAATAAAAGTGTGTTTATAACTTAGATTGATTTGGGAAGTTTGTTAAATGGTAATGATCATATTGTATTGGATAGTAAAGTTTCTCCAGGGAGATGAAATGGCAATAAATGGGAATTTTTCTAAAATAATTTTCCTAGGTGATTATGGGTGAATTTCAGGAACTCGAACATGGCTTAGGAAAAGATGTGTGAGTGCATCTCTGAGTAACATAAATGCACTGATAAAGGCAGGAAAGTGTAGGTTTGAATCACTGATCGATAGGTTTCTCTTGGAGATGTTTGTGTCTTTGCCTATACTGAACAATGAGGAAATGTATTTGACAGCCTGGCCACTACTCTAGACATTGAGACCATGCAGGTGAAGATGAGAAAAGACCTCCGATCTTTTGGTAAGATAACTTAAAAGCTCAGGAATGACATGTATCTCATGTCAAGCATAGTATGATATTGAGATACAAAGTGTGTGCAAATATGATATGTTGCACATGAGGCAACTAGCAAGCGGAAATGCATGGTGAAGATGCACTGAAGAATGGGTCTTGAACATGCATTGATTGTCATCTTCCAAAATTCTATAGATTATGGAACAGTTCCTGCAGATTGGAGGGTGGCAAATGTAACCCCACTATTTAAAAAAGGAGGGAGAGAGAAAACAGGGAACTACAGACTAACATAGCCTAACATCAGTAGTAGGGAAAATGCTAGAGTCTATTATAAAGGATGTGATAACAGGAAACTTAGAAAATATCAACGAGATTAGACAAAGTCAACATGGATTTACGAAAGGGAAATCGTGTTTGACAAACCTACTGGAGTTTTTTGAGGATATAACTGGTAGAATAGATAAGGGAGAACCAGTTGATGTGGTGTATTTGGATTTTCAGAAGGCCTTTGATAAAATCCCACATAAGAGGTTAGCGTGCAAAATTAAAGCACATGGGATTGGGGGTAATATATTGGCATGGATTGAAAATTGGTTAACAGACAGGAAACAGAGAGTAGGAATAAATGGGTCTTTCTCGGGGTGGCAGGCGGTGACTAGTGGGGTACCGCAGGGATCTGTGCTTGGGCCCCAGCTAGTCACAATATATATCAATGATTTGGATGAGGGAACCAAATGTAATATTTCCAAGTTTGCTGATGACACGAAACTAGGTGGGATTGTAAGTTGTGAGGAGGATGCAAAGAGACTTCAAGGCGATTTAGACAAGTTGAGTGAGTGGGCAAATATATGGCAGATGCAGTATAACGTGGATAAATGTGAAGTTATCCACTTCGGTAGGAAAAACAGAAAGGCAGAGTATTATTTAAATGGTGATAGATTGGGAAATGTTGATGTACAGAGGGACCTGGGTGTCCTTGTACACCAGTAGAAAGTGAGGAGGACATAAAAAAACCTACAAGGGGATATAGACAGGCTGGGTGAGTGGGCGGAGATTTGGCAGATGCAATACAATATTGGAAAATGTGAGGTTATGCACTTTGGCAGGAAAAATCAGAGAGCAAGTTATTATCTTAATGGCGAGAAACTGGAAAGTACTGCAGTACAAAGGGATCTGGGGGTCCTAGTGCAAGAAAATCAAAAAGTTAGTATGCAGGTGCAGCAGGTGATCAAGAAGGCCAACGGAATGTTGGCTTTTATTGCTAGGGGGATAGATTATAAAAACAGGGAGGTATTGCTGCAGTTATATAAGGTATTGGTGAGACCGCACCTGGAATACTGCGTACAGTTTTGGTGTCCATACTTAAGAAAAGACATACTTGCTCTCGAGGCAGTACAAAGAAGGTTCACTCGGTTAATCCCGGGGATGAGGGGGTGGACATATGAGGAGAGGTTGAGTAGATTGGGACTCTACTCATTGGAGTTCAGAAGAATGAGAGGCGATCTTATTGAAACATATAAGATTGTGAAGGGGCTTGATCGGGTGGATGCGGTAAGGATGTTCCCAAGGATGGGTGAAACTAGAACTAGGGGGCATAATCTTAGAATAAGGGGCTGCTCTTTCAAAACTGAGATGAGGAGAAACTTCTTCACTCAGAGGGTAGTAGGTCTGTGGAATTTGCTGCCCCAGGAAGCTGTGGAAGCTACATCATTAAATAAATTTAAAACAGAAATAGATAGTTTCCTAGAGGTAAAGGGAATTAGGGGTTATGGTGAGCGGGCAGGAAATTGGACATGAGGCTGAGTTCGGATCGGTCAGGGCCCTGTGGGTGGCGGAGCGGGCCCAGGGGCTGAGTGGCCGGGAGCTGCTCCTACTTCTTGTGTTCTTTAGATTTGAGGTTAGGATCAGATCAGCCATGATCTTATTGAATGACGGAGCAGGCTCGATGGGCCGATTGGCCTACTCCTGCTCCTATTTCTTATGTTCTTATGTTAAACATGCAGGTGCAGCAAGCAGTTAGGAAGGCAAATGGTATGTTGGCCTTCATTGCAAGAGGATTTGAGTACAGGAGCAAGGATGTCTTACTACAGTTATACAGGGCCTTGGTGAGACCACACCTGGAGTACTGTGTGCAGTTTTGGTCTCCTTACCTAAGAAAGGATATAGTTGCCATAGAGGGAGTGCAGCGAAGGTTCACCAGACTGATTCCTGGGATGGCAGGACTGTCGTATGAGGAGAGATTGGGTTGACTAGGCCTGTATTCACTAGAGTTTAGCAGAATGAGAGGGGATCTCATTGAAACGTATAAAATTCTGACAGGGCTAGACAGACTGGATGCAGAGAGGATGTTTCCCCTGGCTGGGGGGGGTCTTGAACGAGGGGTCACAGTCTCCGGATACGGGGTAGGACATTTAGGACTGAGAGGAGGATGGTGGTGGTGAACCTGTGGAATTCTCTACCACAGAAGGCTGTGGAGGCCAAGTCACTGAATATATTTAAGGAGATAGATAGATTTCTAGACACAAAAGGCATCAAGGAGTATGGGGAGAGAGCGGGAATATGGTACAGTATTGAGATGAAGGATCAGCCATGATCATATTGAATGGCGGAGCAGGCTCGAAGGGCCGAATGGCCTACTCCTGCTCCTATTTTTCTGTTTTCTATCAGGGAAAACTCTCCACTGGCTGAAGTCATACTTAGCACAAAGGAAGATGGTTGTGGTTGTTGGAGACCAATCAGCTCAGCCCGAGGACATTGCTGCAGGAGTTTCTCAAGGCACTGTCCTAGGCCCAACCATCTTCAGCTGCTTCATCAATGACCTTTCCTCCCTCATAAGGTCAGAAATAGGATGTCCGCTGATGATTGCAGAGTGTTCAGTTCCATTTGCAATGCCTCAGATAATGAAGCAGTCCATGTCCGCACGCAACAAGACCTGGACGACATTCAGGCTTAACATAGTAAAACGTCCTAAGGCGCTTCACAGGAGTATTATAAGACAAAAAATTTGACACCCAACCATATAAGGAGAAATTAGGGTAGGTGACCAAAAGCTTGGTCAGAGGGGTCGGTTTTAAGGAGCGTCTTAAAGGAGGAAAGAGAGGTAGAGAGGCGGGGAGGTTTAGGCAGGGAATTCCAGAGCTTAGGGCCGAGGCAACAGAAGGCACGGCCACCAATGGTTGAGCGATTATAATCAGGGGTGCTTAAGAAGGCAAAATTAGAGGAGCACAGATATCTCGGGGGTGGGGGGGGAGCGGTTGTGGGGCTGGAGGAGGTTACAGAGATAGGGAGGGGCGAGGCCATGGAGGGATTTGAAAACAAGGATGAGAATTTTGAAATTGAGCCGTTGCTTAACCGGGAGCCAATGTAGGTCAGCGAGCACAGGGGTGATGGGTGAGCGAGACTTGGTGTGAGTTAGGAAACGGGCAGCAGAGTTTTGGATGACCTCAGATTTACGTAGGGTAGAATGTGGGAGGCCAGCCAGGAGTGTCTAACCACCACCCCTTGACATTCAACGGCATTACCATTGTCGAATCCCTCAACATCAACATCCTGGGGGGGTTCACCATTGATCAGAAACTTCACTGAACCAGCCATATAAATACTGTGGCCACAAGAGCAGGTTAGAGGCTGGGTATTCTGCGGTGAGTGTCTCACTTCCTGACTCCCCAAAGCGTTTCCACCATCTACAAGGCACAAATCAGGAGTGTGATGGAATACTCACCACTTGCCTGGATAAGTACAGCTCCAACAGCACTCAAGAAGCTCGACACCATCCAGGACAAAGCAGCCCGCTTGATTGGCACCCCATCCACCACCTTAAACATTCACTTCCTCCACCACCGGCGTACCGTGGCTGCAGTGTATACCATCTACAAGATGCACGGCAGCAACTCGCCAAGGCTTCTTCGGCAGCACGTCCAAAACCCACGACCTCTACCACCGAGAAGGACAAGGGCAGCAGGCACATTGGAACACCACCACCTCCAAGTTCCTTTCCAAGTCACACACTATCTTGACCTGGAAATATATCGCTGTTCCTCATCGTTGCTGGATCAAAATCCTGGAACCACCCCTCCCTAACAGCACTATGGGAGTACCTTCACCACGCGGATTGCAGCGGGTCAAGAACCATCACCTTCTCGAGGGCAATTAGGAATGGGCAATAAATGCTGGTCTTGCCAGCAACACCCACATCCCAAGAACAAATAAAAAAGAACTGAAGTTCACACTCCCAGCCACCAGCTCCTCGAGGTCGACCAGCAAGGTCATTTGTAGTGTCCCCCACTGAAAGTCAGCAGCCTTCCACCAGCCGTGCTGCAGCCACTGGGGTAGCACTGCGTAAGAGCACTAGGATAGGGAAAGGCACCGCAAGACAGTCACTAACGGAATGCACAAGGGTGATTAGTTGATTCTTTGATGTAATATTGGATGCATATATGTATAAAGTTGGATTGGAAGGTTTGCTTCGTGGTGGCTTTTATTTCAGCATTGTAGTCAAGAGGACGCTGTGATGGTCAGTAACAGAGGGAAAGTAAGGCGTGGGATATATGTTGAAAGGGAAATTAGGGTTGTGTTCACTGGTACCGCAGGCAATCCTGGATATCCCGGCCAGAAAGGAGCTGTCAGGGTTGCCTTCTTCCTTCTGTTTTTTCCTCTTCTGCTTCTTCCTTTTCTGCTTCCTCCTCCCTCTGTGAGCAGCTTGTTCCCTTTGCTGCCTCTGCTCCATCTCCCTGTCATACTGCAGCCCAAGAGGGACTGCAATTAGAGCCCCCAGGACTGGGAGCAAAAAGTGTTCTCAGAGGTCTTCCTTGAAGAGCCAAAGCCTTGCAAACGTCCAGCAGCATTCCCTGTACACTTTAACAAATTTTGAAAGTATTGCACCGATAAAATGTAAAAAAAAGTCCAAAAGCAAAAATCTAAATTTACCTTAAAGATGTGTGTGTGTCCCTTTAAGAAGCGCTGGCAGCATCTCTGTTGTATTGCTGCACGTATGTTCTTCCGTGTGTGGTATCAAGAGCAGCGACGTCGGAAATCAAAGATTGTGTGTCAATTCAGGCATTCCACGCTGATTGACATCACATTTTGCATCATTTAAACATGGACGGCGAGCGCAGGCAATGGTAGCGCTGCTGACCTGACCAAAATGGCGGCCGCCGTGTTCCATGCTGGAAGTGAGGCGGCTGCCATTTGTTCAGCAAAACCGGCGTTAAATCTCCCAATTTCACGGCCTTAAAATTTAATAACGCTCAATATGCAAAATTACATTCAGCAATACAAAAGTTGTTGCTTGGTGAATTAAAAAAACAACTTTCACCGGAAAGGGTTAACTCCTTTGTAAGTTTATAAGAAGGCAGAGCAAAACATTGTCAGACGCCATTGCGTCACTCCACCTAAATTTAAGCAAACTTTCCCAATGGAAAAAGAACCAAAACACCATCTTACTTTTTTCCAGTTTTTGTACCTTTTAAAACTTGAACAAAATTTCCTGATACAATTCAATGCAGAAATAAATTTCAGCTTCTCCTTTTCTTCTAATTTTCAAAATTAGGCCATGAAGGCCCAAAAATGTTACCAAATTTTTAACCATCCCCAGGAATTAAAAAATTAGCAGCACCACCATTAACTTGAAACACTCTGTGTGAAACAATCCTGTCGTTCAATTCAACTTCAGGATGTCTTCAGATCATTATCATGCTGCTCAATAACAGTAACATTCCTCCTTTTTAAAATTATTTATGTGAAGTCTCATGTCCGGAACTAGAGACTCTCACATAATTTACAACAACCAGAATTTCACTGAGGCCACAATGAAAGTCGGGCTTTCACAGTTTAATAGGTTAGTTAACCTCAATAGTTCCAATTTAATTCAGGCCAATATTTTATTAACTAAATACAATACAGAATAGATAAAATAATCAAAATAACATGTGCTTACAAACAAAACAGTAAATTATGTCATCTTTCTTGTTTTGTTGTTTCTTTAGGTGCCTTTCCAAATGACTGTAATATAACTGAAGAAAAGATTAGCTTTCACAGTTAAACAAAACCCTTCTAACATTCTTACACAAAAGGGAAAGGAGAAAAGCCGGAGCTTCCCACAGCTGGTGGGCTCCGAAACATTCACACAGGCTTCTTGAAGAGAAATACACTGAAATCTTGCAGATTTTAATAGTAGAAAAGGGACAGAATCTTTCCCTTTCTCCTTCTTTATTCCATCATAGACTAATTTATCCTTTTTCTCTCAACACAATTTTTAATTACTGATGTTTGCTACTTTTTTTTATTTGTTCCTGGGATGTGGGTGTCACTGGCAAGGTAACATTTATTGCCCATCCCTTAACCTAATTTGGAAAAACAGTCAATTATAACCAAGATGTACTGACTACCTTTCTGATTCCTCTGAAACGGGCTAATGTAATTAATCTGTAAATTTCTCTCACCCTTCTGGTGCCCACTAGAGGTAACTGCAGCACCACCCATTTACCTTATAAAATAACAAGTTATCTTGGACCATAAAATTATACTTTGTGTTAAAGGCATCTTTGGGCCACGAGCCCTCACCTTTGATGGCAGCGTGGACTGATTTAATCCAAGTGTCCTCATCCTGCACATCTGAAAGATTGAAAGGGCATGTTTCACGTTGAACTTTATTTATCTGGCCGTGCAAGGCTACGGGTGGCTCCCACACTTCTTGGGCAATCTCAAACTTCTTGGCCAGCTGGTCTGCCTTGCGATTCTCACTGTCCCTGGGGGCAATTTTAGAATGGGCTCAGACTTTGACTACCCTTAAGGTCTGTTGCCTCCTCTCAACCTCTGCCAGAATCCACTGGATCAGCCCTTACCTTCTGCAGAGATAAATCCTCTTTTATTCCAAATTGCTCCTTGGTGGGGGGAGGAGTCAATCACAAGAGTAGGTCTTGGATTTGCTTTGTAAACATTTGAATTGATTTAAAATGAGACCAGGTGTTTTTAATTGAAGCTGCATAAGACAATGGCAATTTTTTTTTTAGCTGTAATCCAATTAAGACAAGGTGCTTTGAAAAGTTCAAAATGATCTAACACACTGCTTTTCAGTTACACAAGTAAGCTTTGGTCAAAATAAATCCACACCAGTGTTGAGGCTGTCGCGAAACACGAATTAAGGCTGAATCCATTTGTGTTAAACAAGAGACTTTTTAATCACAGCATGGCACAAAAAGGCAGACTGAAAAGCTCCCAGAATTCTCTGGGTAAAACCTGAGGCCCCGCCCCCTTCTGCCTTAAAGGTAAGGTGCCTTAAAGGGAAGGTGCTGGAAATTTTTCCACAGACGGAAGAGTGGATTATGCCCGTTTTAGGTGGCGATCCGCCACACCAGCATCTTTAACTTAAAAATGTAATTCAAAATTTTTCCCAATTCTGGGTACACAATTTTAAATTGAAATGAACATACTCAATCAACTATATTCACCCTTTCAGACAACTTGGAAATATTGATCCCTGCAATGGGTTATGATCAAAGTGCCAAAATTGATGTGATATTCCCAGGTCACAAGCCCATAGAATATTCACACAGGTTAAACCAGTTCAAAAACCAAAAACATGACTCAAGTATCTCACAAATAATACACATGTACATACATACCTAGAGAAAACAATGAACAAACTTAAAGCAGCATACGCTTTGCAGAAAAGACATTGATTAAAATGCTTAAAATACTTCCAATGTCAAAGACAAGACTACAGAGGATTAAACAGCTTTTAACTCTAGGCACAGGATGGAGGGCTTCGCCGGCAATAAAAACAAACAATTACACAGACACTATTTTAAAGACAGACTTTCAAACAAAAGAAATGCTGTAACTTGGTAAACATTGGTCAGGAAACTTTCACACATTCACACAGACTCTTGGAAACATTTTGCTTTTTAAAATAAAAACAGAACCTGCTGAAAACACTTATCCTATTTCTTTCTCACAGCAACTTTAAACTTAGAAGTTGAGGTGGACAGGCTACAGATAGAAAAAGCACTGGAAAAAGTGTGCCTACAGAAACAGAAACAAATACAGAAACAGAAGCAGAAACAAAATGACAGTGGCCTTGGGCTAAGAAAAGAACAGTCGGAGGTGTTGCTCGTTAATTCAGTGAAGGGAGCCGTGGATGAGAAACTGATACACCAAGAGTTAGAGATGAAAGCAATGGGAGAAGCTTCTGTAGGAATGGGCTCTCAGAATTGATAAGATGTTCAGTGAAAAGCTAAAATGTGGGAGTTGTAAGCATGGTCCAAAGGAATGTGGAATGGAAGTTGGAATGTTAAAAATGTTGAGAGAAGTTGAAAGAGTTTTGAGTACAGGAGTAAAGAAGTCTTACTCCAATTATATAGGGCCTTGGTGAGACCACACCTGGAGTACTGTGTACAGTTTTGGTCTCCTTACCTAAGGAAGGATATACTTGCCATAGAGGGAGTGCAACGAAGGTTCACGAGATTGATTCCTGGGATGGCGGGACTGTCGTATGAGAAGAGATTGAGTAAACTAGGCCTGTATTCTCTTGAATTCAGAAGAATGAGAGGGAATCTCATTGAAGCATACAAAATTATTACAGGGCTTGATAGGGTGGATGCTGGGAGAATGTTTCCCTTGGCTGGGGAGTCTAGAACCAGGGGCCACAGCCTCAGGATAAAGGGTAGGCCATTCAGGACTGAGATGAGAAGAAATTTCTTTACACAGAGGGTGGTGAATCTATGGAATTCTCTACCCCAGAGGGCTGTGGAGGCTCGGTCATTGGGTATATTCAAAACAGAAGTCGATAGATTTCTGACTAGTAAGGGCATCAAGGGATATGGCGATAGTGCCAGTGAATGGAGTTGAGGCAGAAGATCAGCCATGATCTCATTGAATGGCGGAGCAGGCTTGAAGGGCCGAATGGCCTATTCCAGATCCTATTTCTTATGTTCTTATGTAAGCAGTTATAGCAGTTCCAAAGCATGAATTGAGAAAACGACTGGGACTCTCGACTGACACTTCAGCGTTCCCTTCACCCTTTACTCTATGTCGTTACACACTTCCATATCTCAGAGAAAAGTGTTAAGAATTGTGCAGGTGGTAACAGGCTTGGGTGAGGACATGGACTGTGAGCTTGAGATTTTGAATCAGTACAGAATGGGATTCAATAAACGGCTGAGCGCACTGGATACTGCAAAGGCTATGGGCCCTGACAACATCCCGGCTGTCGTGCTGAAGACTTGTGCTCCAGAACTAGCTGCGCCTCTAGTCAAGCTGTTCCAGTACAGCTACAACACTGGCATCTATCCGACAATGTGGAAAACTGCCCAGGTGTGTCCTGTCCACAAAAAGCAGGACAAATCCAACCCGGCCAATTACCGCCCCATCGGTCTACTCTCAATCATCTGCAAAGTGATGGAAGGTGTCATCGACAGTGCTATCAAGCGGCACTTACTCACCAATAACCTGCTCACTGATGCCTGTTTGGGTTCCGCCAAGACCACTCGGCTCCCGACCTCATTACAGCCTTGGTCCAAACATGGACAAAGGAGCTGAATTCCAGATTGAGGTGAGAGTGACTGCCCTTGACATCAAGACAGCATTTGACCAAGTGTGGCATCAAGAAGCCCTCGTAAAACTGAAGTCAATGGGAATTGGGGGGGGGGGGGGGAACTCTCCACAGGCTGGAGTCATACCTAGCACAAAGGAAGATGGTTGTGGTGATTGAAGGTCAATCATTACAGCCCCAGGACTATGCTGCAGGAGTTCCTCAGGGCAGTGTCCTAGGCCCAACCATCTTCAGCTGCTTCATCAATGACCTCCCTCCAACATAAGGTCGGAAATGGGGATGCTCGCTGATGACTGCACAGTGTTCGATGCCATTCACAACTCCTCAGATAATGAAGCAGTTCATGCCCGCATGCAACAAGACCTGGACGACGTTCAGGCTTGGGCTGATAAGTGGCAGGTAACATTCGCGCCACAGAAGTGCCAGGCAATGACTATCTCCAACAAGCGAGAGTCTAAACACCACCCCTTGACATTCAATGGCATTACCATCACCGAATCCCCCACCATCAACATCCTGGGGGTCACCATTGACC
Source organism: Squalus acanthias (assembly GCA_030390025.1). Lineage (NCBI taxonomy): Eukaryota > Metazoa > Chordata > Chondrichthyes > Squaliformes > Squalidae > Squalus > Squalus acanthias. The sequence goes on from JASTWF010000466.1 coordinate 66,141, forward strand.
AGAAATTTAACTGGACCAGCCACATAAATACTGTGGCAACAAGAGCAGGTCAGAGGCTAGGTATTCTGCAGCGAGTGTCTCATCTCCTGACTCCCCAAAGCCTTTCTACCATCTACAAGGCACAAGTAAGGAGTGTGATGGAATACTCTCCACTTGCCTGGATGAGTGCAGCTCCAACAACACTAAAGAAGCTCGACACCATCCAGGACAAAGCAGCCCGCTTGATTCGCACCCTCTCTACCACCTTAAACATTCACTCCCTCCACCACCGGCGTATCATGGCTGCTGTGTGTACCATCGACAAGATGCACTGCAGTAACTCACCAAGGCTTCTTCGGCAGCACCTCCCAAACCCGCAACCTCTTCCACCTAGAAGGACAAGGGCAGCAGACGCATGGGAACATCACCACCTCCAAGTTCCCCTCCAAGTCACACATCATCCTGACTTAGAAGTATATCGCCGATCCTTCATCGTTGCTGGGTCAAAATCCTGGAACTCCCTCTCTAACAGCACTGTGGGAGCACCTTCACCACACGGACTGCAGCGGTTCAAGAAGGTGGCTCACCACCACCTTCTCAAGGGCCATTAGGGATGGGCAATAAATGCTGGCCTTGCCAGCAACGCCCACATCCCATAAAAAAAAAGAACCCATCAGAAGTTGAAAATAGGTTTAAGTGAAAAAGGATAAATTAGTCTCTGATTGAATATATGATGGAATGGACTATCCTAGACATTGGGGCCATGTAGGGAGAGATGAGAAAAGACCTCCGATCTTTTGATAAGATAATTTAAAAGCCCAGGAATGGCTTGTATCTGATGTCAACTGTGGTATACGAGTTTCCCCTGGCTGGAGTGTCTAGAACTAGGAGGCATAGTCTCAGGATAAGGGGTAGGCCATTTAAGACCGAGATGAGGAGGAATTTCTTCACTAGAGGGTTGTGAATCTTTGGAATTCTCTACCCCAGAGGGCTGTGGATGCTGAGTCTTTGGGGGTGATTTTCTGAGCCCCGAGGAGGCGGGTTTGGAGGCGGGAAAGGCGGGAAAATCGGAAAAAATGAGTCTGGGTTCAGAACCCGCCTCCGCGGGATTTTGCCGGTGCCGGTTTTGCAGGGTGGGAAACTGTCCCACCTCCAGCTGGCCAGAGAGGTTGTTTAGAGGCTTAAATGGTCGTTAAGGACCTCTCTAATCCTATTTTGAGAGGCCCTCATTATTTTTCAACCATTTCAGCGTGTTCCACGACCCTCCTAAACCACGCCAGCTAGACCTGGCGGGTTGACAAATGGGTTGCCTCCTCACAGCTGCAGCTCAAACATTAAATCGGAGATTTCATCAGGGATTAGTTGCAGGTGGCAGAACTTTGCTTTAAAAGGTCTTTGAGCACTTTTAGCAGGCCTTCCGAAGTCAGAGGTGCTGCAGCTTGAATCTATCAACTGTGGGACATCCTTGGAAGACCCTCTCCCCGCTTGCAATGAGCACTTCCCCAACAGAGGCATCTGCCAGCAGCATAGGAACCATTCATTTTCTTTCACTATGGACCTCAGATTCGGATGAGGAGCATCTACGGCAGCAGCAGAACCAGGCAGCTCAGCAGCAACAGCAGCAGGAGCCCCAATCTCCTGCTCAGCCACCTGATGCTGCACAGGGCAGAAGGCACCAGCACATCGAGGCACCTCACCGCAGGAGATACCCCCGACAGAGGGTTTACAGACAGAGGATGAGCTGCCTCAACATGAGTGAGCAGCAGTGCCAAAGGAGGCTGAGACTTTCGCGAGAGGTTGTCAGAGAGATCTGCGGACTGCTGCAGCAAGACCTGGTGCCCAGAGGAATGGGTGGACACCCCTTACCAGTGGCTGTCAAAGTCACCACCGCACTCAACTTCTTTGCCTCAGGCTCCTTCCAGGGATCATCCGCAGACATCAGCGGCATCTCCCAGTCGGTTGCCCACAGTTGCATCTCGCAGGTTACCGATGCCCTTTTTGCTAAAGCCCACAATTACATCCAGTTCTCAAGGAATCAAGCAAGTATAACCGCGCGTTCGGTTGGCTTTGCAAATATGGCAGGCTTGCCAATGATACAGGGTGTCATAGACTGCACACATGTGGCCCTTAGGGCACCCCATCACAACCCAGCTATCTTTGTCAACCGAAAGGGCTTCCACTCCCTCAATGTACAGCTGGTGTGTAACCACAAGAAGGAGTTCTTGCATGTTTGCGCCAAGTTCTGTGGAAGTTGTCATGACTCTTTCATTCTGTGGCACTCGAGTGTTCCTCTGCTTTTCAATCCGCCAAACCAACTTAACGGATGGCTCCTTGGTGACAAGGGCAACCCCCTGAAGAAGTGGCTAATGAGGCAGATCAGGAGGCCAGCTAATGAGGCTGAAGAGCGCGACAACGCCAGCCACACTTTGGCCAGGTCCATCATCAAGCAAACCATTGGGTTGTTGAAGATGCGATTCCATTGCCTTGACCAATCAGGTGGAGCCCTGCAGTATACACCATACAGGGTCTCCAGAATGGTCATGGTCTGCTGTGCACTGCACAACATCGCACAGTGTCATGGCTTGCAGCTTCCTGAGGAGCAAGTGGCTCAGTTCCAAGCCTCCTCAGATGAGGATGAGGATGAGGAGGAGGAGCTGAAGGAGGAGAATCAGGAGGAGGAGGAGGAGCAGGAAGAGGACAGAGCGCCGGTCTATCGACCAGCAGCAGCAGCATGCGAGCACATGGCTGCCCGTGATGCAAGGGATGAACTTATCCTGGCCAGATTTGCATAGGTTGCCCAAGTTGGTACATGTCCTTGGCTCCATCTTAAGCCATCATAGACAATGGCCACCAACCTGACAATGCAAGTGTCATGGAGCCCGCAAAGTGGAGCTGCCTAAGGTGAAAGAACAGATGCCATGACATCAACATTTTGCCATCAAATCATTTTAATGCTTTCCAACAGGGATGGCATTTCATCAATACACATAAACATTCTCCCAATCTGCACACAGATCTGAAGGTTATATCCCTTGCCAGCTGTACCCACAGAGGTTTCTTTGGGAGGCCTCTTCCTCCCAGATGAGTCATGATGCGGAGATGCCGGTGTTGGACTGGGGTGGACAAAAATGAGAAGTCGCACAACACCAGGTTATAGTCCAACAGATTTATTTAAAATTACAAGCTTTCGGAGCTGTCGCCCCTTCGTCAGGCAAAGGTACAGTGAGTGAATCTACAACATTACACCGTATATAAACACAGACACTGCAGAGATACAATCTTTCAGGGAAGGTGTCCTTACATCAAAGACATACCAGAGCACAGCCAAGACAATGAGATGTGTCACAGGGGGTCCAACGTGTCAAATCCTGCTGTCTGCAGTTGTTTTTTTTTGGGGGGGGGGTTTTTTAAGTGTTTTTTTTTTTAAAAACTGGAAAGACAGACAACGATGTCAAGTCACGTTCTGTAGCGTGACATGAACCCGAGATCCCTATTGAGGCCATCCTCATGGGTGCGGAACTTGGCTATCAGTTTCTGCTCGATGATTTTGAGTTGTCGTGTGTCTCGAAGGCCGCCTTGGAGAACGCTAACCCGCAGATCTGAGGCTGAATGTCCTTGACTGCTGAAGTGTTCCCCGACTGGGAGGTAGCAATCCTGCCTGGCGATTGTTGTGCGGTGTCTGTTCATACGTTGTCTCAGTGTCTGCATGGTCTCGCCGATGTACTATGCTCTGGGGCATCCTTTCCTGCAACGTATCAGGTAGACAACGTTGGCCGAGTCACATGAGTATGTACCATGTACCTGGTGGGTAGTGTCCTCACGTGTGATGACGGTATCTGTGTTGATGATCTGGCATGTCTTGCACAGGTTGCCGTGGCAGGGTTGTGTGGTGTCGTGGTCGCTGTTCTCCTGACAGCTGGGTAATTTGCTGCGAACGATGGTACTTTTGAGGTTAGGCGGCTGCTTGAAGGCGAGTAGTGGAGGCGTGGGGATGGCCTTAGCAAGGTGTTCGTCGTCATCGATGACATGTTGAAGGCTGCGAAGAACATGGCGTAGTTTCTCCGCTCCGGGGAAGTACTGGACGACGTAGGGTACTCTGTTGGTTGTGTCTCGTGTTCGCCTTCTGAGGAGGTCTATGCGGTTTTTCGCTGTGGCCCGTCGGAACTGTCGATCGACGAGTCGAGCATCATATCCCGTTCTTACGAGGGCGTCTTTCAGTGTCCGTAGGTGTCCATCGCGTTCCTCCTCGTCTGAGCAGATCCTGTGTATTCGCAGGGCTTGTCCATAGGGGATGGCTTCTTTAACGTGGTTAGGGTGGAAGCTGGAGAAGTGGAGCATCGTGAGGTTGTCCGTGGGCTTGCGGTAAAGTGAAGCGCTGAGGCGTCCGTCTTTGATGGAGATTCGTGTGTCCAAGAATGAAACCGATTCTGAGGAGTAATCCATGGTGAGTTTGATGGTGGGATGGAACCTGTTGATGTTATCGTGTAGTCCTTTCAGTGATCCTTCGCCGTGGGTCCAAAGGAAGAAGATGTTGTCGATGTATCTGGTGTACAGCGTTGGTTGGAAGTCCTGTGCAGCGAAGAAGTCTTGCTCGAACTTGTGCATGAAGATGTTGGCGTATTGGGGTGCGAATTTGGTCCCCATGGCTGTTCCGTGTGTTTGGGTAAAAAACTGGTTGTCGAAGGTGAAGACATTGTGGTCAAGGATGAAGCGGATGAGTTGCAGGATGGCGTCTGGAGATTGGCTGTTGTTGGTGTTGAGTACTGAGGCTGTCGCAGCGATGCCGTCATCATGGGGGATATTGGTGTAGAGTGCCGATACGTCCATCGTGGCGAGGAGTGTTCCTGGTTCAACTGGTCCATGGGTGCTGAGTTTCTGCAAGAAGTCTGTAGTGTCGCGACAGAAGCTGGGGGTTCCCTGTACGATGGGTTTCAGGATGCCCTCAACGTATCCAGAGAGGTTCTCACACAGGGTTCCGTTGCCTGATACGATAGGACGTCCGGGTGTGTTGGCTTTGTGTATCTTTGGGAGGCAGTAAAAGTCTCCTACGCGGGGAGTACGTGGGATGAGAGCGTGTAGGATGTTTTGAAGGTCTGGATCGAAGGTTTTGATCAGTCTATTGAGTTGGCGGGTGTGTTCTTTGGTCGGATCTGCGGGTAGCTGTCTGTAGTGTTCCTGGTTGTCCAGTTGCCCAGATGAGTGGAAGAGCACCTCCCTGCTAGCTGTCACCCCCTCAACCAACATTTGCAGCGCTCCATCAGAGAACCTCGGGGAGGCCCTTACCTTGAAATTGGACATAGTGGTATCTCAGAATATGTTGCAGGTGGTGCAGCATTGGCAGAAATCCAGTGGAATGTTCCAAGGCAGCAAGCAACCCTAAAATGAGGCTGGAAAAGTGATGTCAGCAGAGGCGAGTTTCAGTCCCAAAACACTAATTGACCAAGGGCATCCCACACCTCTGAGATCAAGTGGCCAATCAGGGGAAAATCGCAATTTTTTCAAAACTATCAGTGGAGGCGGGTTTCGAACCCACCCAAACCGAAACCCGCCTCCAGTGAGAAAATCGCCCCCTGTGACATATTCAAGGCTGAGATCGATAGATTTTTGGACTCTCGGGGAATCAAAGGATATGGAGATCGGGCGGGAAAGTGGAGTTGAGGTCGATGATCAGCCATGATCTTATTGAATTTTATAAGTTTCAATGAGATCCCCTCTCATTCTTCTAAACTCTAGCGAATATAAGCTTAATCGACCCAATCTCTCTTCATACGTCATTCCTGCCATCCCAGGTATCAGTCTGGTGAATCTACGCTGCACTCCCTCCATGGCAAGAACATCCTTCCTCAGATAAGGCGACCAAAACTGCACACAATACTCAAGGTGTGGTCTCACCAAGGCCCTGTACAACTGCAGCAAGACATCCTTGCTCCTGTACTCGAATCCTCTCGCTATGAAGGCCAACATACCATTTGCCTTCTTAACCGTCTGCTGCACCTGCATGCTTACCTTCAGCGACTGGTGCACAAGGACTCCCAGATCTCGTTGCACTTCCCCTTTTCCCAATCTATTGCCGTTCAGATAATAATCTTTCTTCCTGTTTTTGCCACCAAAGTGGATAACCTTGCATTTATCCACATTATACTGCATCTGCCATGCATCTGCCCAATCACCCAACCTGTCCAAATCATACTGGAGTTTCTCTGCATCCTCCTCACAGCACACACGCCCACCCAGCTTTGTGTCGTCTGCAAACTTAGAGATATTACATCTAGTTCCCTTGTCTAGATCATGAATATATATTGTGAATAACTGGGGTCCTAGCACCGATCCCTGCGGTACCCCACTAGTCACTGCCTGCCACTCGGAAAAAGACCCGTTTATTCCAACTCTTTGCTTCCTGTCTGCCAACCAGTTCTCTATCCAAATCAGTACCTTACCCCCAATCCCATGTGCCTTAACAATGAAATTGGAATCATTGAAAGAGAGTGGGAGATGACACTTAGCAAGGAGTATCAACAAGATGCATGATGGTAGGAGGAGAGTTGGAGAATCTTTTAATTCCATGATTTATTGATAATATGGTACACTGTAGCATTCTGTACAATGTATTGTGATATTCTTTGTACGTATCATGATGTGTAATATTACCCAAGATGAAACTTCTGCTAGCCAAGTTAATGGATTGAGTTGACTATGTGATGCTAATAAGATTAAACCCTTAATAGAGTCATAGAGTTATACAGCACAGAAAGAGGCCCTTCGGCCCATCGTGCCCGCGCCGGCCATCAAGCCCTGTCTATTCTGATCCCATTTTCCAGCACTTGGTCCGTAGCCTTGTATGCTATGGCGTTTCAAGTGCTCATCTAAAGGCTTCTTGAATGTTGAGGGTTCCTGCCTCTACCACCCTTTCAGGCAGTGAGTTCCAGATTCCAACCACCCTCTGGGTGAAACAGTTTTTCCTCAAATCCCCTCTAAATCTCCTGCCTCTTACCTTGAAACTATGCCCCTGGTTATTGACCCCTCTACTAAAGGGAAAAATTCCTTTCTGTCTCCCCTATCTATGCCCCTCATAATTTTGTACACCTCAATCAGGTCCCCCCTCAGCCTTCTCTGCTCTAAGGAAAACAGCCCCAGCCTGTCCAGTCTCTCTTCATAGCTGAAGCGCTGCAGCCCAGGTAACATCCTAGTGAATCTCCTCTGCACCCTCTCCAATGCAATCACATCCTTCCTATAGTGTGGTGACCAGAACTGCACACAGTATTCCAGCTGTGGCCTAACTAGCGTTTTGTACAGCTCATCATAACCTCCCTGCTCTTATATTCTATGCCTTGGCTGATGAAGACAAGTATCCCATATGCCTTTTTAACCACCTTATCTACCTGTCCTGCTGCCTTCAGGGATCTATGTACATGCACACCAAGGTCCCTCTGATCCTCTGTCCTTCCTAGGGTCCTACCATTCATTGTGTATTCCCTTGCCTTGTTAGTTCTCCCAAAATGCATCACCTCACACTTTTCAGGGTTAAATTCCATTTGCCACTGTTCTGCCCATTTGACCAACCCGTCTATATCGTCCTGTAGCCTGAGGCTTCCCTCCTCGCTATTTACCACTCCACCAATTTTCGTGTCATCTGCGAACTTACTGATCATACCTCCTACATTCATATCTAAATCATTAATGTACACTACAAACAGCAAAGGACCCAGCACTGATCCCTGCGGTACACCACTGGACACAGGCTTCCAGTCACAAAACAACCTTCGACCATCACCCTCTGCCTCCTGCCACTAAACCAATTTTGGATCCAATGTGCCAAATTGCCCTGGATCCCATGGGCTCTTACCTTCTTGACCAGTCTCCCATGCAGGACTTTGTCAATAGCCTTACTGAAGTCCGTGTAGACTACATCAACTGCACTACCCTCATCCACACACCTAGTCACCCCCTCGAAAAATTCAATCAAATTGGTCAGACATGATCTCCCCCTGACAAAGCCATGCTGACTATCCTTGATTAATCCTTGCCTCTCCAAGTGGAGACTAATGCTGTCCCTCAGAATTTTTTCCAATATTTCCCTCCCACTGATGTTAGGCTCACTGGCCTGTAATTCCCTGGTTTATCCCTACTACCCTTCTTGAATAATGGTATTACGTTAGTTGTTCTCCAGTCCTCTGGCACCTGGTGTTGTGCGACCTCTCAATTTTGTCCACCCCAGTCCAACACCGGCATCTCCGCATCATGACCTCCCCTGTGGCCAGAGAGGTTCTGAAAATTTGTGTCAGAGCCCCTGCAATCTCCTCCCTTGCCTCACACAGCAGCCTGGGATACGCCTGGGGATTTATCCACTTTTAAGCCCGCTAAAACCGCTAGTACCTCCTATTACTCCACCAATTTTCATTACTAATACTCAATACAAATTTGTTCAAGTATATCACAATCCCCCTGCCTGATTTCTATGCCTACATTGTCCTTCTCCATAGTGAACACAGATGCAAAATATTCATTTAAAACCTCACCTACATCTTCCGGCTCTACACACAGATTGCCACTTTGGTCCCTAATGGGCCCTACTCTCCCCCTGGTTATCCTCTTGCCCTTAATATACTTATAAAACACCTTGGGATGTTCCTTTATTTTGCCCGCCAGTGTTTTTTCATGCCCTCTCTTCGCTCTCCTAATTTCTTTTTTAAGTACCCCCCTGCACTTTCTATACTCCTCTAGGGTTTCCACTGTTTTTAGTCCTTTGTATCTGCCAAAAGCCTCCCTTTTTTTCCTAATCCATTCTTATATATCCCTTGACATCCAGGGTTCCCTGGGCTTGTTGGTCCCACCCTTGACCTTTACGGGAACATGTTGGCGTTGTACTCTATTTCCTTTCTGAAGGACTCCCACTGCTCATGAGAGGTCACCAGGGGCTGATTAATGTTGAGAAGTAGTAAAGTTAAACATTTTCTTGGATTACTTATGTAGTTTAAAACACGAACATTAAATGACTGACAGTGTATATGCAACGATGTAATCTGACATTGAAAAGGGGACGTCTACCATTGCAAATCATGAATGGTGGATGACAGTTTAAAACATAGTTCAGCACCTATGGACTAGGATTATACTGTATAAACAGTCTACCTCACTATATGAGCAGGCATTAGAAGAAATAATAAGGATATGTTGGATATCCTGGAGAGATGTATCGTGAAAGGAATGCATTGCTGTCATCTGACATAAAAAGTGCTTGTGTAAGGAAATACATGACAGTAATGACGGCAGGCAAGAGTGAATAAAATGTAACTTTAGGGGCTAGGGTAACAAAACATGGGTAGGAGGAATCCATTAGCTATAGTATGGAAAGATAACAGTTGGTAAAGCTTTTTCTTCAAAGGGTTTAAGGACAGTTAGATCAGGAAATCTTGTTTAAGTGAAGTAGTTTTGGAGTAAACAACTACAAAGGGGATATGGGAATGGAGTTCCTACAATGACTACAGGACTCCTTTCTAACCCAATATGTAAAAAGCCCAACAAGGGAGGATTCGCTATTGGATTTAGTTATGGGGAATGAGCCAGGGCAGATAAGAGAAGTAAAAGTAGGGGAACATATAGGCAATAGTGACCATACTATAATATGCTTTAAGATGACAATAGAGAAGGACATAAGAATGACAAAAAACAAGTTAATAGATTGGAGAAAAGCTGATTTTGAGGGGCTGAAAATAGAACTTGGAAAGATAAAATGGGCAACAATATTGGCAAACAACGGTGTAGAACGACAATGGGAAACATTTAAAATGGTGTTCAACAGAGTGCAGGAAAAATATATTCCACTAACAGGAAAGAACAAACTAAACACTAATGAGACTTCATGGATGAATAAAGACATAAGGAAACAATTGAGGCTAAGGAAAGGGGCATACATTAAGTACATAGACAGCAGAGGAGTACATGATAAGAGAGAATACGAGGGAATAGGAGAGAAGTCAAAAAAACAATTAGGAAGGCAAAGAGGAACTATGAAATTAAATTATCAAGGAACATAAAACAAAATAATAAAATATTTTACAGGCATATCAATAAAAAAAGGAAGGTTGGGATGGGAATAGGGCCATTAAGGGATGGCAGGACAATACCACAGGTAACGATAGAGAGATGGCAGAAATATTAAATAATTACTTTGCTTCGGTATTTACCAGGGATAGAATAGGTGGACATGGCATTGGATGATGAGATGAGTAATGAGATAAGTGCATTTAAAATAAAAAAAGGGGATATATTAAATAAACTAATCAAACTCAAAGAGGATAAAACCCCTGGTCCTGATGGATTGCATCCACGCATTTTAAAAGAATCTAGGGAAGAGATAGCAGAGGCATTACTACACATATTTAATAATTCGTTAGAAAAAAGGTGTAGTGCCAGAGGACTGGCGGATAGCTAATGTAATACTGATATTTAAGGGGGATAGAACATGTCCAGGGAATTATAGACCAGTCAGCTAATAGATATGTCAGGAAGTCTTATCTATGACATGTACCCTTGATGTAGGCAAAATATGATGTATAAAGGAGCATTTTCAGCATTACTTCAGAGGGCTCGAAAGACAGAACTTGTGACCAAAAAGCCACTCTCTGTATACAGTTAGGGTGATCATTTGTACTGTGTATCAATAAAGTCTGTTCCGAGTACGACACTACAAAGGGTCTCGTGCTTACTTGAAACGTGGTGTGAATTATAGCAGGAAGGAGGTTGACGCTAACCCCCTCCAAGCCACACTATCCTGACTTGGAAATATATCGGCCGATCCTTCCTCATCACTGGGTCAAAATCCTGGAACTCCCTCCCTAACAGCACTGTGGGAGTACCTTCACTACACGGACTGCAGCGGTTCAAGAAGGCGGCTCACCACCACCTTCTCAAGGGCAATTAGGGATGGGCAAAAAATGCTGTCCTTGCCAGCGACGTCCACATCCCAGGAACCAATAAAACCAAACCTCCCCCCCCCCCCC